>CM057451.1:1070080000-1070530000 GCA_016271365.2 Neoceratodus forsteri | reverse complement strand
TATTTGCAGGCACCTCTCTGGTCTGAGAGAGGAGGTTGCCCGTCTCCAGGCTGACCTGGCTAGGACTAGGAAACCTCCTCCCCACCCAGGGACCACCAGGGCCAATGCCACTACCCCAGAGGTTGCCAAGAAAGAGGAGAGGCTGGACCAGGGTGGGCTCAAGGAGGGAGAAGGTGGTGGTACAGAGTTGCATCCCTCCAGCTGTACCTCTCCACAATTCATTCGCTCTTCTGGTGGATAGTGGTTCCTCCTTGGAGGCACCTGCAGTGGAGACCAAGGAGGATGCTGGGAACCTTCACAAAGGAGAACCACAGGAGGGTGGCATGGGACCCCACAGGGAAGGAAACAACTACTGGTGGGGGACTCAATAATTAGGGGGTAGAAATGGGGAGGAAGGGGAGAGGGGAGGTATAGCTCCTGGCGCCACGGCTTGAAGAGACAGGAAGCGAATCCTTGGATCATGGGAGGAGCTGCATGGGGAGGGAGCTGGATGTCATTGTCCACCTAGGGACAAATGACCTGGCTAGGAATGGATCAGAGCAGTGCAAGAGGAGTTTGTAGAGTTGGGAAGGGCCTTAGACAAGTAGTGCATCACGGTAACCTTTCCGGAGGTGCTGCCTGTCTATGGCAAGAGGAGATGCTAGGGCACTTCTCACCAGGGAATTCAATGAGTGGTTGAAAAACTGGTGTGGAGCTCAGGTTTTGGCTTCACTGGGACTGGGGAGCCACCTGGAGGGATGCAGACCTATACTGGTGCAATGGTCTGCATCTGTCCAGGGGGGAACCAAGATCCTAGGTGAGAGGTTTAAATGCTTCATTGGCAAGCATTTAACCAGCTAAGGGTGGAGGCACTGAAAGGAGCAGGGAACCAGCCTCCCCAAAAACATGGTGATTAGTGAGGTAAACACCAAGGCAGAAGTTATTAGGAGCAGAACAGATTTAAATGTAAAAAGGCAAAGGCAGTAAGGACAGAAATGGGGATAAAGAGGTAAGGCTATCAAAAGTGGAGGGTGATGAGTACCAATGCCCGTAGTCTGTGTAACAAGCCCCTGAACTAGTGGCCTTGATGGAAGAGGGTTGCCTGGATATTGTGGCAGTCACAGAAACATGGTACACAGAGAACCATGACTGGGATGTCAACATACCAGGATACACAATCCACAGGAGGGACAGGGAGGGTAAAAGAGGAGGAGGAGGAGTAGCTCTCTATGTAAAGGAAGGGATCAAAGCAACAGAGCTAAAGAGTAAACAGGGAGCAGATGAGGCACTTTGGGTCACCCTGGAGACAGGAAATGGTACCACAATCCGCATGGGGGTTGTATACAGACCCCCATCTCAGGGGGAGGGAATGGACAAGGAAATGATAGAAGGCTTCTTAGAATGGCAGAAAAAGGGGAGATATTGTTGATGGGGGACCTGAATATGCCAGATGTTAACTGGAGCACCTTTGCTGCAGGCACATCCAAGAGCAGGGTCATTCTTGATGCCTTACAGGGGGCATGCCTCAGACAGCTACTATTGGAACCCACTCGGGAGGGAGCAATCTTAGACCTGGTACTCTCAAATGGGGACGGAGAAAGAATCTCAGATTTAGAAGTGGGTAGCCATCTGGTAACAAGCGACCATCAAACAGTGTGGTTCACGATAAACACAGCCATACAATCAAGCCATACAAAAGCAAGAGTACTGGACTTTAGGAGGGCTGACTTTGGGAAAATGACAGAGTGCCTCAGAAAAGCACTAGCAAACAGGCAAGAAGGAGGGGTGGAGGAACAATGGGGAGTGATTAAAATAGCCATCACAGAGGCAAAAAGCCTTTGTGTAAAGCAAATCAATAAAACACAAGGAAGGAAATAACCGCTATGGTTCTCAAAAGAGGTGGCAGGGAAGGTTAAGGAGAAAAGGACAGCATTCAGGAAATATAAGGAAACACAGAAGGAGCAGGACAGAGAACTTTATCAGTTAAAGCAGAAAGAGGCTGGGAAGGCAGTCAGAATAGCAAAGGCCCAAACCGAGGAAAGGATAGCCAGTTCTGTTAAGAAGGGGGATAAGACCTTTTATAGGTACATTAGGGAGTGAAGAAAGACCAAAGGAGGGATACTGAAGCTTAATAAAGGGGAGGGAATGTGGGTAGAGGGTGACAGTGAAAAAGCAGGGATACTGAACGAATATTTCTGCTCAGTATTCACAAAGGAAGAGGAGGGGGAGTTACCTAAACCAAACAAGAGAAACACTATGAAGACAGGGGTCGATACCAGTCCATTTACAGAAGAAGGGTTCTGAAAGAACTAATAAAATTGAAGGTGGACAAAGCAATGGGGCCTGATGGGATTCACCCAAGAATTCTAAAAGAACTAAGGGTAGAACTAGTGACACCGCTGACTACTCTCTTTAGGAAATCATGGGAGGATGGGGTGGTACCCGAGGACTGGAGGAGGGCAGATGTGATTCCTCTTCACAAAAGTGGAGCAGGACAGAGGCAGAAACTACAGACCAGTTAGTTTGACCTCAGTTGTCGGAAAATGATGGAATCACTTCTAAAGGAAAGAATTGTTGAGTACCTAGAGGCCAGTGGGGCACAGAACCCAAGGCAGCATGGTTCATGATGGGAAGGTCATGTCAGACTAATCTAATAGATTTCTTTGACTGGGTGACCAAAGTAGTAGACCAGGGAGGGCTGTTGACATGGCCTACCTAGATTTTAGCAAGGCATTTGATACAGTCCCACACAAAAGATTAATACACAAGATAGCCAGCCTTGGAGTGGGTCCCAAGGTGGTAGCCTGGATAAAAATTGGCTAGACAACAGGACGAAAGGGTAGTAGTAAATGGAGTACACAGTGAAGAAAGGAGGGTTACTAGTGGGGTACTTGAGGGTTCAGTACTGGGACCGGTCCTTTTTAATGTCTTTATAAGTGACATTGCAGAGGAACTGGAAGGAAAAGTATGTCTCTTTGCAGATGACACAAAGATCTGCAACAGGGTTGATACACAAGATGGAGTGGAAAGGATGAGAAGGGACTTGGCAAAGTTGGAGGAATGGTCAAATGTATGGCAGCTCAGATTCAATGCAAAGAATTGCAAGGTAATGCACATGGGAAACAAAAACCCAGGGGAAGCATACACAATGGGGGGTGAGATACTGACAACAGTAAAAATAGAAAGGGACCTGGGGTAATTATATCAGATGACCTAAAGGTGGGCAAGCAATGTGAGAAGGCAGTAAGGAAGGCTGTGGGGATACTGGGATGCATAGGAAGAGGCATCAATAGTAGAAAACAGGAAGTTGTTATCCCTCTGTACAGACAGTTGGTGAGACCCCATCTGGAGTACTGTGTGCAGTTCTGGAGACCCCATCTCCGCAAAGACATAGACAGAGTGGAGGCTGTCCAGAGGAGGGCAACCAAAATGGTGCAGGGTCTGCACCAGAAGACATATGAAGAAAGACTAAAGGAGCTTAATATGTATACCCTTGAGGAAAGAAGGAGAGAGGGACATGAGAGAAACGTTCAAGTACCTCAAGGGAATTAACAAAGTCCAAGAGGGTAGCATCTTCCAGAAAAAGAGATGTGCAAGAACAAGGGGGCACAATTTGAAGATAGAGGGCGGCTCAGAGGTAATGTGAGGAAGTATTTTTTCACTGAGAGGGTTGTGGTTGCATGGAACAGCCTCCCTGAGGAGGTCGTGGAGTCAAGAACAGTGGGGGACTTCAAGAATGCATGGGACAGGCACAAGGCAGTCCTAGTGGGGTGTAGGAGGAAGTAAGCTGTTGGTTAACTAGGATCTGCAGCTTATCTGTTAGGTAGGAAAATGGGCAGACTGGGTGGGCCAAGCAGTCCTTATCTGCCATCAAATTCTATGTTTCTATGTTTCTAAATATGTCCTATATCCCTGGTGGTCTAGCGGTACCCCCCTCCCCACCTGCCCACTGAGCCCCACTACCCCGCTCCCCCCGGTCAGCCGGCGGGTGGCAGCACCCCACCCGCCTGCCGCCCCACTGTCCGCCGACTGACACCATTGGTAGGGCTATATGCCCATTCGTTCTCAGCGTGAGCCAGTGGGCGTGTAGCCCGTACCGTACTACACATTCCAGATATGTGAATGAATCATTCACATATCTGGAATGTGTAGCATGGTACGGGAGCAGACACCCATTGGTTCACACTGTGAACCAATGGGCACATAGCCCTACCAATGGTGTCAGTTGGCAGGTGGCGGGGCAGGCGGTGGCGCTGCCACCCGCCAGCTGGACGGGGGGACCAGGGCGGTGGGCTCATTGCTGGTGGGAGGGGGTACTGCTGATCCACCAGGGGTATAGGACATATTCTTTAATTACAAATGCCTGTGATCGGGCAGACAGCGGTCCACTGGACCACCAGAGATATTGGACAGAGTAATCTAAATTTATTACTAATGCCCGCGATCGGGCAGATAGTGGTCCACTGGACCACCAGGGATATTGGATAGAGTAATCTATTTTTATGACAAATGCCCGTGATCGGGCAGACAGCGGTCCACTGGACCACCAGGAATTTGCGATTTTCCTTTTTTTACTGCAGCCCGCGATCGGGCTGTGGAGCGCATTGCCGGCTGCAGGGAGTGTCGGTCCCCGACGGCTGCTGCCTGGCAGGGCACCAGGTGCAAGTGGTCAGGGATCGGTGCACCTGCATGCAAATGGGGCCATAATGACATGCAAATGGCCCCATTTGCACCTTGCATACATTATGGACCCATTTGCATGTCAAGTTTTGAATATCGCGGTTGCTGTGCATAGTGCAATGGAACTTGCACTAGTGCATCCCCATGCTCCACTCTGGCCACTTGCGTTGGTGCAGTGCCACTGCACCATGCATACTGTGGGTGGCCAGGGTGCGATATTCAATGATGCTGTGCCATGGTGCAGCTCCGTTGAATATCGCCCAGTCCACACCCCTGCTCAGCCAAGTTGCGCAGCGCCCAAGTTTGCGCCACAGCCTGGCGCAGTTTAAATATCTGGGCCAGAATGTTTATCATGGAATGTTTACCAAGGAATACAGGGACTAAAAATTCTGCTCAGTTTCACAGGTAGAATGTTATTCTACAAACATACTGTACACACAGACAATAAAGACCTGCTTTAAACCCAGATACACAGTTATATCACTGTCAGGGTAAGCAGAAGAGATTTCCCGGATGAGCAGGTAAAGGCAGAAGGGGGATTTTTCACTGTTAGTAAATATAGTTGTAATGAAAACTATAAACAATACTTAATGTTTCTAATTTGTTTATGTGTGTAAGGAAAGTGTGATGATCAGGGAAACAACACTTAATTAATTTGTTTTAATTTTTATTCAAGGTAGTTATATTTTTAGGGCCCAGTTGAAGGTTTTTACAGTGTGAAGGTAGCAGCCATGTTTGTGATGAAAGATCAGTTCTGGTTGTAGGGGGACTGATGGAAGATAGTTCTGGTTGTAGGAGGACTGATTTGCTCATTGTGTAATGTGGCTTAGGACCAGG
The DNA here is from genome assembly GCA_016271365.2 of Neoceratodus forsteri. NCBI lineage: Eukaryota > Metazoa > Chordata > Ceratodontiformes > Ceratodontidae > Neoceratodus > Neoceratodus forsteri. Next base: position 1,070,524,504 of record CM057451.1, on the reverse strand, counting down.
ATGACTGTGTGTTTATAGAGATTTAATGTACAGTCTCTTGGCCAATGAGATTTCTAAATTTTTTCTTGCCATTTTATAAATGTATTTATAAAACGGGTAGAAAAAACAAAGCATCTGATTGGCTACAGTACCTTGTTGGCCATGTCCTTGTCAGCAAATATTTTAGCCAACCGGCACTAACATCTGCCCAGTGGCCACATAGCATCAGCGAATCAGTAAGCACTATCAAAGGAAAACAAAAGGTATCATAGCTGAGCGATCAGTATCAGGAAAGAGACATCCATACAAAATTTCAGTTCGCACTACCCGGGAAACAGTTACTGCATCGGGACACCAGCAACAAACAGAAAAACAAGTATACCACGCAATATACCCAACCCTCAACCACAAATCTCACACAACCCACTTGTAAAATGTTTTACCTTATCTCCTTTTTTCTGCTACAACATCTTTCCCCAGCAACTGTGTGGTTCTTGCTCCCAGCCAAACTGTCTAAATTAGAGTGGGATTTCTAAAGTTGACTGCAAAACCGGAAGACGATTCTCAGCGGTCACCTCACGCAGTTTCTACATATGGCACTTCCCCTTTCCCTGAAAAAAAAAATGAATAAAACAACAAAATCAGCTGCATGGCAATTCGGTAAACTGAACCATACTTCCAACCACGATCTCCAAACCACCGGAAAACCAGAAGTAACAGCTAAGCAAGTGGCTCAGTCAATCCCTAAAACAAAAGTAACACCTGTTCTCTTTTAAAATCCAGCAACACATGTTAAACCCTAAAAATGACACAATAAAAAACACACAGACACAAAAATGAAATCTTGTGGAGGGGGGGAGTCACTCTTCAGTTCTGGGTCAGTCACAGGCTATCATCACTCAAAGCAGCCGCTCGCTACGGCTGTACAAAACTAATACTATCTGAAAACGGGGGTGACACTGAAGACAAAGACAGAAATATTTAAAAATAATTTCAATATATTGCAGATGACAAGAATCATCACAATAAATGCTAAAATACATTCATTACAACACAATGACAGGGACTATTTTTTTCCTACTAATATAATCATATTTTCAATTATTTTTAAATACACTTTTTCTTTGCATTTAAAAAAATTAACTTTTGTACTGTGGGCCCATTTTATAAGCGCAATAACACACTCCGAGCTGTGGGTTACGTGCAGATAAGAGCACGACCAGGGGCATAAGACACTCGGCGCAAGCACCTCGTGCTTTAGCACACCCCTGGGCAAGATCTTATCAGCACGTAACCCACACCTCATTGTGTGTTATTGCTTGCATAAGTTTGGGTCAGTGTGTGTAACGAAATGTTTACATACACCCGAGGGGTTAGATGCTACATAAACCCCGAGAGCGAAGCTTGAGGGGTTTATGCAAGCATCTAACCCCTAGGATGTGTGTAAACTTCGCGTTTACACACACTGACCCATATTTTATTTTATATAATTGCTGGGTTTCCATTTTTTCACCTCAGCAATTATATAAAATAAAGAGATGTTGCCAGCTGCCATAATCTGGTTTCAGTTTGGTCCACAAGCATCCTTATTTATTTAAATATTTTTGTACAGGTAGGTCTTTGTACAGCATCAGCAGCCTACAGTTAATGTTTTTTCTTTGTGATATTTGTTTGTTTATTTTGGAAATGACTTACTGCTGAGTCCGAGAGTGGCAGTTCAATCTCCCGTGGAAAAGACAACGGTGGCCAGTGGTCCAGAGGAAGAGCTAAGGTGGGCGCATGCGCACAGTGAGGGAAACCATGTGGTGGTGTTTGTCGTAATTAACACTCTTTCATTACAGCAAATTACACCACAGTTATATATATATATATATATATATATATATACATACATATATATACAGCATATAGCTATATATGTGTATGTATATATATATATATATATATATATATATATATATATATATATATATATATATATAAATATACCTGGATGGGAAATTTTCCATGATAGGATCCATTATCATGTATTTCCTGTATACCTTACCAGTTAAAACTATATAACACCACAACTAAGCCAATTAAACCAAATAAAGTTGAATACTGAACCAATTAAATCTGTATACCACACTGTGAAAAAACAACTATAACAATACATCATAAAGACTAAAACAAAATAATGCCCAATTAGCCAATTAACACATCAAGTAGCAAACTAATCAAACCAATTAAAAATTCTCATGAAAATTAACACAATTCCCACAAGACACTGAAAACCTTCCCACAACTACAAGAAGAACCATATCCACATAAAAAAGTCACTGCATCCTTTAAAAACTGTCTCAAAAACAAACCCTTTTCATAACAAAAACAATTACTGCAGCCACTCAGAAACCAACTGCATCTCCCTAACAAACTTGCCCCTTGATGCTCCTGTGCTGTCTTCAAATGCAAGGCCCTCCAACTGTCTCTTGATGCCAGGCCCTCCACACTGCTTCCAACATGTCTATTGACACCAGTCCTTCCTTGCTACTCACACACCCCTCTTTAACACATACATCATCATCTTCCAATGATACACATCATTCTCAGTCAAAGAATTCAGCAGCTTCAGACCAAACATGTGGCTCCTGCCACAGACACTGCTCCCAGCTGCAAAAGCTGCTCCAGACCACAAAGTCCAGCTGCCCACCACGATGCATCCTACAGCCTAGGGGCTGATCTCTGCAGATGTCCCTCCCCCCCCATATACAGGGACCGCATACATAATATTGAAAAAATAGGTCTTGACAAACATATTACTATATGAGTACACAACTGGCTGAGTGAAAGATCCCAAGTTGTTCATATTAGGGGGATGATGTCAGAAGAGGGGGCAGTTACCAGTGGGGTCCCCACAGGGTTCAGTTTTGCACCCTGTTTTATTCTCTTTGTTTATCAGTGACATAGATAATAACATTGGTAGTGCCACTGTAAAATTTGCAGATGACATCAAGATGGGGGTCCAGTCAAAACCATAGAAGATAAGCACATTCTAGTACAAGACTTGCTTAAAATTCAACATTGGGAACTTGAAAATAAAATGGCTTTTGGTATTGAAAAAGGTTTGGTGTTACATTTGGGTAAAAACAACCCTAACCAGGTTAACCATCTTAATGATAAATTGATTAAACAGGTTGAGACAGAGAAGGACCTGGGAGTTATTATTGATAAGAATCTGAAATTCAGCACACACTTGCTAAATTGGCACATGTAACTAGTTTTCTAGCCAACTGTGTTAAAAAAGCTTTTGTAACAAGGAACAGGCAGTGCATCATTCCAATATACAAAACTTTTATTAGACCACATCTGGATTACAGTACTCAATTGTGGAGCCCATTTCTGAGGGGTGATGTTGATAAGGTGGAAAGGATCCAGAGGCAAACAACTAAGCTGGTCTCTGGGCTGCGCCATGTGCCCTATGACGCCAGAGACTTAAATCACTGGGGATGTTCTCATTGGAACAAAGACGAATACGGGATGAACTCCTGATGATGTATAAGATCACACATGATCAGGAACTGATTACTGAAATGGGGACAGTGATCCAAACAAAACCAAGTGGACTAAGATCACATAGAATGCAATTATTGTTAGAACACACTGAAAAAAATGGTAGATTATTTTCATTTATTCGAAGAACTGGCAGAGTATGGAACTCATTACCTGAAGACATAATCCAAAGTAGAAATAAGGAAATCTTTAAAGATAGACTAGATAACCATCTACTAAGTAAAGGGGTGAAATATGCCTACTAGTGTGGGTGGACAGACTTGATGGACAGTTTCTGCCTTTTTCTGTCCGTAAACCAGGTATGAAATCCTGTATGGAATTACAGAAAAACACTAGGGCTACAAGGCTGACCACACAAAATGCCACTACACTATGGAAAGACAGGTGGATAAAATAGAACAAAGGCAAACCTGGCAATGAGCCAACCACAATCTATTGGTAAAACTTAACATTGAATGTATTACATAAAACAAATTTAGTTTAGTAGCCGTATCGGTCCTTGTAAAAACAGATCCAGCAGCAAATGGTTTGATACCTTTTATTGGACCAACTTAGATGCCTAAGGCACTTTGTTCTTTTTTGTAACATCTAAGTTGGTCCAATAGAAGGCATTAAACCATTTTTTTCTGGATCTGATCTTACATGAAACAAATGTTACCTACTGTATATCTGCTATGCTCATAAATATACCCATCAAAGGGGCTAGTCAGATAACAAAACTACTCACTTCTTAGGGCTTGTGGCTTTGTTATCTGACTATCCCCCCTCCCTTAATGGGTATATTTCCTTATTTACAATACTTACCCATCATTTAATCTCTCCCTCTCTCTCCCTTTCTCTTTCAGTACATACTGCACATACATATATATGTTTACGATGACTATGAGAATAACATTGTGCAAATAAATGCATTTATTGAAACATAGAAAGCGATGGCAGAAGGGGACCTCCAGATCCATCTAGTCTGCCCATAATCCTACCCCCTCCCTTAACTGCTATTCAGTGTGATGATACTTTTGTACCTATCCAAATCCTTTTTGAAAGTTCCAGCTGTTTCTGTTTCCACGACCTCTGATGACAGTCAGCTCCATACATCCACCACCCTCTCTGTAAAGAACTTTTGTGTGTTGCTCCTGAATTTTCCCCCTTCAAGCTTCATGCTGTGACCCCTGGTTCTTGTGCAACTCTTGAACTGGAACAGATCCTGAACCTGCACCTTGTTTATTCCCTTCAGGTATTTGAATGTTTCGATCATGTCACCTATTTCTCTCCTTTGTTCAAGGAAGTATATGTGAAGTTGTACAGTCACTTTTCATCATTTTTATCGTTGAGTCCCTGTGTCATTTTTGTAACCTTCCTCAGTAAAGTGTCAAGTCTTTCTATATCCTTTTTGAGGTGTGGTCTCTGCACACCATACTCCAGATGCGATCTCACCAAAGATCTATACAGTGGCACTATGACCTCCCTTTTCTGCTAGTAATTCCCCTTTCCATGCAACCCAGCATACCATTTGCCTTTGATGCTGCTTTCTTGTGCTGTTTGGATGTTTTCAGGTCATCTGATATAATTATCCCCAGATCTCTTTCCTGCTTTGTGGCTTCTAGTTTGACAGGTCTAAAGTTGAAAGAAATATATTTTTTTAATGTTAGGTGGGTCATCGACATTTATTTCTACCTTAGGTTGGTCATAATGGAGCTCTTAACCAATGAGAGAATGGCCTGAACAATGCCTGATGACATCACAATGTCCTCTGCTGCAGTTAGAAACAAAGCAGTGAAATCAAACAGTAACAACAAAATATTCATTAAAAGATCTAATCTTGGCAGAGAGGCACTGTCATTGTATAAATAATTCATAACATGGGCTAGCTAAAAATGTCTTATACATTTTTTATCTGCAGAGTTTGACCACTATAGACCTCACTCGTTACTTCCCTACTTATGAGTTTATGGAGGTCAAAACCTGCTGATAAAAATAAAGGTGATATTTTTAGCCAGCCCATGGCATATCCCTTATATATATATCTATATATAAATGGAATGCTTGTGCATTTGCCTCAAGGGGTAGACTTGTTTTGATACATGTGTAACAAGGAAATCACCACTTCTAGTAAATTCTTATGCACTTCCTCAATGCTAAACATTCCTTGGGATTCCCATTGCAAGAGTTCAGGTTTTGCTTCCAGTGGTATAATTTCAGCAGAAGTATAAGGTTTACAGTAAACTGTAGTCACCATTTAAACAGAATCATAAGGTTTGCAAAGGGCCTGGCTCAGTGTGCCTTTCCCAGTTACCAAATTTCTGATAACTAACTCACTCACTCTCTCACTCACTCACCAAGCAAGCAATCAACCAACTACTTACCTACCCACCTTAATGACTACCTACCTACCTGAAATAAAATCCTGGGGAAACAATTTCTTTGTGGTCTCAAGTCCTTATCATAACAACCACAAGGAATGAACTATCTTCACAGGGATCTCAACTACAACCACTAAATGCCTTCGTTATATACTAGGGAAACTTCAGAAACACATAATATTTACATACATTTTGGCTGATATTTATACCCTCTCTGTAATCTGTATTAAGCTTTCCCATTTTGCTTTGGCACTGTGTACATTTACATGAATAATGAATTTCCATCCAGCTGTATTTCATCTGCTGTTGCTGGCTGCTTGTTTCAACTGATATCACTATCCTTTGACCCCAGAACCCTGCCAATAAATACACGGACCAGTAGTGTGAGGTTGCTCAGTCTTGGCAATAATTTTACTGATTTGATATATTGTAATCATTCACCATTTTTCACCTTGTTACACTTTTTTCCATATTCCACATTATATGCACATCAACTTTACATTTCCATTTTGTACATACATTATATCATTTTTCTTGTTGTTCTCTTAATTAATAGCCAGGTCTCTCAATCTCTGCTGCCCCCCCAATGTACATCATGGGGGTATCCTTGTCTCTTATTCTTATATCCTGCACCGGGGGCACGGGCGTACACACCGTGCCCCTGCTTTTATTTCCGGCATGGGCACAAGCACTGCCGTCTTGCTTCTTATTCCATTTTGTTCTCTTTCTTCCCCCTTTTTCAACTTGCTGTCCACCTTCGACAATATTTTCATAGCCAGCCACTGTGATCCACCTTTCACAGTGATGCACTGTCTCCACCTTCCACAGTGCCCTGCTAATCTTTCTTCTGGGTGGGAGGTGGGAACTTCCTTATGGAGCAAAATTGTGAGCTCACCTTGTGTGCAGCCCCTTTTACCTGCTACTTTTCCCCACCCTTTACTTCCTTTGCCCAGTCAGCTGTTGCCACATCATTGTTCTTGTGTTGTCACCGGTCCTCCACCTTCTAAACCCTGCCCCCCTATCCCCCCATCCTCCCTTTTTTACTTTTCTTCTGAGCTTCCCCTTTCATTGTCTTGGGCCATGGGACAATGGGGCCTGCCCTTCTTATTTTGGGCAACCCTCTTTGTTTATAACATAATAATTGTTTCCACAGCAACAGGCTATAGTGTTACAAGCAGAGGACTGGGATACAGGGCATAGACAAGCAGCCAGAGAAGATGATGTCTAAGGAAAAGTTACTCTGTTTTGCATAATTATTAATAATAATCAGCATTTATTGAGGGCTTTACAAACATTTCAAAGTACTGTGCAAGAATTGCAAGAAAAATAGTTAAAGCAGTGAAAATAACAATACAAACTTAATAAAATGTTAACAGAAGTAAGAATGTTTTCAGTTTTTGTTTAAATGTTAGAATGTTAAGGTGTATAATTATAAAAGAAAAGGGCGGTGATACAACCAGAAAAAATATGAGATAAAATGTGTCCAAAAAGGTTTTTCAAAGTTTCCTGTGAGACATCAAATGTGTTTTAATTTGCTAGCACAGTATTACTGATGGTGTGTGGATTGTTACACTCACACTCTTTTTGTCAAGTATTTATTTCTCTGTGTAGAAGGCAGAAAAAATATGATTGAAACAAATAAAAAAGACAATGATTGCAGTACTGTTTGTTAAAAGTTATCAAATATATATATATATAATATATATATATATATAATTTTGATTTATGTTGTGACCACAGAAAATCTGTTTCAAAACTTTGAACTTGTGACATAAACATGGAATATAATAAAAGTTGGTTATATAACCTTCATTCAAACTGAACTCAGATCATTTCAAATGAGATACACTGCAGTCAGCATTAAACATTAAAATAGCTTATTTTCTATTTAGATTATTATCCATTTCTAAACTCAGTAGGAATGAGTTTGAACCATAAAGTTAATCACTTTTCTACCCAAGTTTGCAATTAATTAGGATCTGTTTTGTATCAAATTCTCCTTTTACAGTAATTTCAGTACATTAAATTGGCAGAGTGCATTATAATGTAATAACTGATGCTTCAAAAGTAGTTGGCTATGGAGTGCCTTTAACCACCTGAGGCATGGTTTATTATAAGCCACAAAACCTACAGTGTATTATTGTGCTTACTGTATAGAAAGGGTATTCGATAAAAGAAGGCATTTTATACAGGGTATCTGAAAAGGAGACTGATTTAATTGATCCAAATGTTGGGTAATGAAGATGTTATGATGTAGTGTGGGTGACTGCCAAAAGAAGTGCCAAAATGTGGGTTGTTGTGACACAAACACACTCCTTTATGGTACCAACACCATTCCCCAACCCTTGTTATAAACATGCACAGCATTTACAGTATATTCAGCTATGGCAACTATGATAGAGCCTGTTCTACTGAAAGAGAGGATAACAACCCTGTCACTGCAGTTCTCTCTGGCTCTTTCTTAACTCCCATCTGGATATCACCAGTGAGAGGCAGGTGGGATTGTGGTTTGATGTCTTATCTACAGGACTACCCCTGCAGCACTCCCCTAGTATTGCATTGCAGTTTCAGCTTTGGCTAGGGGCCCAAGTTCCAGGCATGGGGCATGAGCCCATGATCTTGTGGCTCATACAGGGAAGTGCTGCCACATGAGCCACGCTGACACAATGGGCTGGGTTTCCAAACATGATGATGGAGACACAAGTCCTGATTTTGGCCGGGGCCTGCATTGTCTAAAATGCACCAGAATGGTTGAATGCTATTTTCAAACAGTTTGATGCATCTATGAGAGGTTCCCTGCTTAATGGCAGCTTGTGACAAAAAAAGCATTTTTTTTTACGAATGCATCATTTATCTGCACAAATTGTGACAACTGCAACAGAAAAGTTAGACCACATTTTATGCAGTTTAACTTTTTGTTGCAATTTATGCAGTTGCAGTACAAGGGTAACACAAATCCCAGATGTCCCTTTGAGAATCTAGCCAAATGTGCCAAGAAAAAGAAGAACTTCCAGCCTCTTCATTTAACGGATATCATTTGCTTTGGGCTGAATTATATTTTGGCAGTTCAATATAAAACCACAGTTTCAGGTCAGTTAAAATATACCTGCTTTTTAAATTAATTTCTCAATTTTAATTTAATTTACTCAGGGTAGGGTTCTTGAATGACAAAATATGCCTTGTCTTGCCTTGCCTCATTGCTATGACAGCTTGTTCAATGTTTTGATTACTACTAACTTGTTCCTAAAGACATTTCTGAGAAGGATTCCTCATTGTAATTCACTGTGACAGCTAAAATGCAAATATTACAACTTCAAAGTATTATCTATGAAAAATGCACCGAAACATGATATGCAGGCAAAAAAAAAAAAAAAAAAAAACTTAGCTTTGCTTTTATCCCTGTAATTTGTTAATATTACTGCAGATGAATAATAATGATAGGAAGCCAGTTGCTGTCATATCTATAACTACAGGAAGGAATCCCTCAACCCCATGTGAGATTCAATAAGCTGGGTCTACAGTGTGTATAATGCAAACCTGAACTGGAAGTGCTCTATACATGCTTATTTACCTACCATTTCATTCTGCATGTGCTTTTTTTCTGAAGCTGCACTGTTGTGTAGTATTCATATACATTGTACCCATTTAAGTCTTGTACCAGTTTCATGACCATGTTAAAGTGTTTCTGCTTCCAATTTTTTGAATCTTGCGATTCATTCATCGTTACTTTGTACACCACTGTTCCACTTTCACTTTGGGTCGCACCTGGAAATGAGCATAGGCTCAGTGCGCCTTTCCCGTTCACCAGTTTTCAGATACACAAATTATCAAAAAATACAACAATTGTAAAAAGTGCACATTATTCTGTAAATAACCAAGCAACCTATTTAAAATCGATATGTTTCAGTGTAATGCATAAACATCATGGCATATGTTTATGACTGTAAAGCACTTAAATAAAAATGAAGTTAAGCAATTTTCACATCTTTTTTACTGTTATTAAATTCAAGCTGCTTGGTGGGCAAAAGAATGAGTGATAGAACAGCATGGGATTCAAAGCCTTTTCTGCTTGTTAAGCTACAGGTTATTGCTAGAACAATATAATAATGTAACAGTCAATAATATAATCAAATGAATTGTATGGAAATGTTTAAACTTGCTTGACTAGGAAAACACTATTAAAAGTGAGAAAATACACGTGTGTACACTTGGTTGGGAAAGACAAAGTAGCTTGGGATCAGAAATGCAGCACATGTAAACATTCACCCATTTGGTTATTAACTGCAGGCTCCTTTCTACCATAATCAGCAAAACAGTCTTTGTTGAGAATAGTATAAGCATTCCAGTTTGTATTGCTTTATTTTTATCTCAGCTTTTCACAGTGAATTAAAGGGTGCCATGGCCAGTGATGAGATATTAGCTAGCTGATTTGTCTGTTTCAGGTCTGAAGATAAATAAAAGCCAGTGTGGTTTGTAAATCAGAGATATCCAAGCTGACCAATGAGATGCCTGCTGTAAGCAATCTGGTTTTGATTATGAGCTTCCTGTTGAGCTAGGTCTTATTGGTACATTACATATTGTGGAATAATATTGTAATGGAGCTTCAAGGTAAATGCCAAGGAATCAGAGAACCAACCTTCCTTCCTTCCTCCTTCCTTCCTTCCTTCCTTCCTTCCTTCCTCCTCTCCCTCCCTCCCTCCCTCATCATACTGAGCTGGTCCCAGCTTGTTTCAAGATGCATCTGGGGGGGAGGAGGAGGTGAGAGTACTGTTCATCAGAAAACACTATAAGATGAAATTAAAATAAAGTATATAACAGTAAATAAAGATAAAAGTACAATTCCTTCAACACAAGATGTGTCCCACAGAATCAACACTAGTACACAGTAATACATAGGAGCTAAGTTGCAGTCAATGGGGCACTAATAGTGTTGGGTCATAGGACTGCATTTACTACATGGGGTGCTGGCTGTGTCAGGGGCATTTGCAGTTCCAAGTACAGAAGTCACAAAGGAGGGTTTTTACAGAATAGAAGGAGGAGGCAGGTATGACATAATTTACAGATTTATAATGTTACTGCATATACTAAATAGGTTAACATATTTTAACAAAAAATACAGACAACTGTAACTATGCAATATCTACTTTTATGATTTTAATTACCTCTTCTACTGAGATTTCTATGAGAGAGGCCTGATACTACATTACTATTTCCAGGTATTTTGTGTTAGGAAATTAAGGCATGCTTAACCATTATGTTCTAGAAATGTTAGTTTACTGAAAAAAATACCTTTTCAGAACATGACAAAATAAATTAAGCACTATTCAGGAATGCCATGTCAGTTGTAAATAAATCTCCCATTAATCAGGATGTCATCTCTAAAAATTATTGTTCTTACCTGGAGTGCTTATGAAGCAAACTTGCAAGGAGTATGGGCTGTGCCTAGTGTAGGAACCAGTGTTGTCTCCAGGCAGTCCACACAAACATAATAAAGTAATGGTGGTGGCACTCAAATGTCCACACACAAACTTGAAGCAAGAAACAGGGCAATGCAATGGCTTGAAATTTTTTCAGCAAGTACAAAAGGCAAAGCAAAGCAATCCTGTAAAGGTGCTGCTGTGCAAAGTGCAAGACATAAACAAGTGCAAATTAAGTTACAGTCACAATGGTGGAGTCGTGTCACCCAAGCACTTTGTCATGTGTTTGGACTTTGGCAGGGGGCAGGTGACACGGCTGTCCCCCCCCAAAAAAAAAAAAAACACCTTGGCTGCACCTTGGTTAAGTTGAGTGCCTTTAAAGTAAGTTCTGGCCTTACAAAAAGAAAAGCATTCCAGCTGCTACATCTTCAAAATACTTATTTAAAGTGCATTCCAGGTGCTATGCAGTTATTATAGTCATCAACACTGAAGAAAAGTGCATACATGCAATTGATCCAGATGCCTTGGCTGTCCTGCCTGACAAACCCCAGTGCTTCAACAAAAGTCTTCCTCAGTGACGTGGCTAATACACAATGCAGTCCTCCCTATATGTTACAAGAGTCTTATAATTGCCCACAATTAATTGGTTAACCAACAATTACATTTATGGCATATGACTTCTCTTAAAATGTTAAGGAAATAGGGAAGGGTTTTTTAATCACTGCCAATTAAAAACTAAATCCAATGGAAAATTGAATGAGTCTAATTGTACTGAATAAGAAAACTAAATACTGGGGCCTGGATATTCAAACTGCGCCATTCTGAGGCACAAGCCCTTGCGCTGCTCAAAATAGTTGCGCAGGGGTGTGGCCAGGGTGTTATTCAAAGGAGTTGCGCTATTAAACTCCTTGAATATCCCCAAGCCACAGCACTTGCAAGATGACGCAGTGGAACTTGGCGCCACCGCAAGTTGCCAGAGATGAGCATTAAACTTGGCGGTGGCAGTACCATTGCGCCATCGCAAATTTCCAATATTCAAAGGTGACATGCAAATGGGGCCATAATTTATGCAAGGCAGAGGGGGGGCCATTTGCATCTATTTATGGCCCCATTTGCATGCCATTTGCATGTAGGTGCGCCGATCCCCGAGGACTTACGCCTGGCCACCCTGCCAGGCAGCAGCCGTCGGGGACCGACGCACAATGCAGCCCGATTGCGGGCATTACAGGTACATGTAACACCCCCACACGTACCCTGAAGCCCGATCGCGGGCATAATGTGTATGAACCCCCCCAGTGCCCGATCGCGGGCAGAATGAAACCCCCCCAACCCAAATATCTCCCTGGTGGTCCAGTGGACCGTAAAGCCCGATCGCGGGCAGAATCATCACAAACCCCAAACATCTCCCTGGTGTCTAGTGTCCCCCACCCATGAAGCCCCTCCACCGCTCCCCGCAGCGGCGGGCGACAGCATCCACCCGCCTGCCGCCCACCGCCCGCCGACTGACTATCCGGTAGGAGCCGCTCGATTGGTGCAGAGCTACAGCCAATGGGCTGGCAGCCCATACCGCATATGACAGTTCAGATCATGCCCGCGATCGGGCTTCGGGATATGGGGGGTGTTACATGGCCTGTACTGCCCGCCGATCGGCTGTGGGAGACGTGCGGGGAGCCAAGGTTACACTATGCCCGCGATCGGGCTGGTGGGGGCACAGGAAGAGTTTGGGGCCAGCCAGGGTGGCAGCTGCTGTGTTGCGCCTGCAATGCAGCAGCTCACCTGTGGGTGGCCTCAACTTAAGCCTTTTGGGGGCTCAAGGTTGTGCAGGCGCAGGTTGGGGGTTGCGCGTGAGTCATCCTGCACAACCCGACTGAATATCGGGTTGCGCAGGTTATGCATGGATCCTCCCCCTCCTGTTGAGCATGCATTCATTTGCATTGCTCTCTTGCTCAACCTGATGCCAGTGGCGTAACTGCCTCCTGCTGAATATCGCAGAATGGCGCATTTTGGACTTGCGCATGCGCAACCCTGTTGCGCATGGCGCAACCCTTTTGAATATCCAGGCCTGAATGTCTAACTGTAATGAATAAAAAATTAAATACTGAACATGTAATCTCTGTTAAATGTTGATTGCTACAGTACATAAAAATAAAGATAAAATAACTTATATGCAATTCAATGCAAGTTTATCAATTCAAAAGCAACTTTTGGTGGTGCTTTGTGATGAAATCTTGCTAAGGTCTAATGCATTATTAATGGAAATCTAAATAGGGCTAACCAATATAGACCACCAATTGTAAGTCCCATCTAAATTGGGAGAACTGCATTGGGTTTACAATAACTTTACTCCACGGAGTCCAATACATAAATCAGGTATACTAGCATGAACATTTAATGCTGACATAATTATGTAAATATAAACTCAATGAATTAATTTAGTAGCTACTAAACTAGCACCATTCTAAATTCTAGGACACTGGCAGTGGACTTCAGGGGGGCTGACTTTGTGGCCATGGGAAATATTCTCAAGGATCACTTGAAGGGGATTACATCAATGACAAATATGGAAAAGAGATGGGAGGTCATAAAACGGGGACTTCATGAGGCAGTCAGGACCTGTGCTAAGGTGAAACGTAAGGGAGCAAGGTCACATAAACCATGCTGGTGGTCCAGTGAGGTTCAGGTAGCAGTCAGAGAAAAGAAGGCAGCCTACAAAAAATATAAAACAACAAGAGGGGATAGGGAAAAGGAAATGTACCATCTTACATGTAGAAAAGTCACCTGGATGGTGAGGGGGGCAAAGTCCAGTAAAGAGCAGCGGCTGGCACAGAGGATACATGGAGGGGAAAGGGGTTCTTCCAGTACTTTGGGGAATGGAGAAAAACTACGGGCCATCTCGGCAGATTGAGATCAGAAGGAGGGTAGGTGGAAGAGGTGAGAGACCAGGCAGAGGTATTAAATGAGTTCTTCGCCTCTGTGTTCACTAGGGAGGGGGATGGGATAACTACAAAGCAATGCACGTTGGGGACAGAAGCGGTAGTGAGTGGGATCAGGGGAGCAACAGAAATGGAGCAAGAAGGAGGGAGGGAAAGGTACCCCAGAGGTGTCACATCAGGATAAGGATAAAAAGGCCAGTAAGGTGGAGGGGACGGATGATGCTATCTCCACCGAAAGGGTGTGGTTAGCCCTCAAGGCCCTAAAGAAAGATAAATCTCCTGGGCCATATGGCATTCATCCGAGAGTACTATGGGAATTGGAGGACATACTGGCTGCACCCCTGGCGGAGCTCTTCAATAGGTCGCTTGAGACAGGGAGGGTACCTAGAGATTGGCGAGAGTCACACGCAGTGCCAATCCATAAGGTGGGGGAGGTCGAGGGAAGTACCAGGCAACTATAGACCCATCAGTTTGATCTCGGTGGTGGGAAAATTAATGGAGAGTATACTAAAGGAATGATTGGGGGTGTACTTGGAGGAGGTGGGAGGTCTGGATAGTCGGCAACATGGGTTTGTGCCAGGTAGATCATGTCAAACCAATCTTGTGGAGTTCTACAAATGGGTAATATCAGAAATGGACAGGGGAAAGCCTGTGGATGTATTATTCTTGGACTTCAGCAAGTGTTTGACTCTGTCCCCCACAATGGTCTGGTGGAGAAACTGACGAGGTTAGGAGTAGGTCCTTTGATGGTCAGATGGATTGAAAACTGGCTAGCTAGATGCACCCAGAAAGTAGTGGGTCAGTGGGGAGCTCTTGAACCCTAGAGAGGTCAGTAGTGGGGTACCGCAGGGCTCAGTCCTGGGTCCTATCCTGTTTAATCCATACATATCGGACATCAGGGAGGGTATAGGGTGTGAAATGAGTCTCTTCGCTGATGACTCCAAGATGGGAGCAGTAGTTGAGGGGGAAGAGGGGAGGTTGGCCCTGCAAGGGGACTTGGACACCCTGGAAAACTGGGCTCACACATGGAAATTAAATTTCAATATCACCAAGTGCAAGGTGTTACATCTTGGATGTGGAAACCCTAAACACAGGTACACCCTGGGAGAGCAGGCGCTGGAGGCCTCAACAGGGGAAAAAGACCTAGGGGTCGTGGTGGATGCATGTATAAATAACTCTGAGCAGTGCAGGAGAGTGACTAGCAAGGCAAACAGGATGTTGGGATGCATCATAAGGGGGATCATCTCTAGGAGCAGGGAAGTGATTCTGCCGCTGTACAATGGACTGGTTAGACCACACCTTGAGTACTGTGTACAGTACTGGAGACCACACTTGAAGAGGGAAATACAGCTCCTGGAGAGGGTACAGAGGAGGGCAACTAAGATGATACAAGGACTAGGGGATTTGACGTATGAGGACAGGCTTGAGGAGCTCTGCCTGTTTTCACTGGAGGAGAGGAGAGACAGGGGCTACATGATTGAGGTCTTGAAGTACCTCAAGGGAATAAATAGGGTAAACATGGAGGGAATCTTTAGACTAAAGCAGGGAGGTATCGCCAGAGGGCATGGTTTGAAGTTGGAAGGTGGAAGGGTGAGGGGGGGAAGAGGAGGAGTTTTTTCACTGAGAGGGTGGTGGACCCTTGGAATGTGCTGCCTGGAGAGCTGGTTCAGAGATCCACAGTGGCAAAAAAGTGGAATAGATAGACACATTATACTTCACATACTGGACTCAAAACCAATGTTAGACGTATATATATATCTATATATCTATAGATATAGATATATAGATACATAGATATATATATATATATATATATATATATATAGACATACACACACACACACACACACATAGAACAACCATACGCCTTAGTGCAAATAGATGTGCTTGTAATATTCATAAATAAAACTACTAAAACATTTGTAACATTTAGAGAACACAATACACTGTACTATTTGTATTCTTGCAATCCAGATCCCAATAGTTTACAGTCTCTTTGATGGACATGAGCTGGTAGAGATGCAACTTTAGCTGGCTTGACTGTGAAGGTATCGTGTATCCTCATTAGCTAAAGACTGACCCCTCCTATTCAAGTTGACTTGGGCACCATTACAGAAGTACTTTGCTCTGCATTTTACACTTGCTGAATAAATTTCAAGCTATCAATATGCCCCATTTCCTGCTTCAAGTTTATGGGTGGACGTTTGAGTGCTGTATCCATTACTTTGTATGTTGTTTGTCATTGAGACCTGGCTGGCAAAAAATAATGGACCAGTTTTGGATGAGCTCATGCCACTGGGTTTCCTCTATGGCTGGAGAGTCTGTGTGTGTGTGTGTGTGTGGGGGGGGCTGTTTTGTAGGTCTGAACTGGACTCCATGGTGTTTCATGTGGAACAGCCTGAGTCCTTTAAGTAGGTGGCCTTCTCCTGTGTGGTGAATCTGAGTTGCAGAACATCCCTATTACATCACTCTGCTTCCCACAATATGATCTGGACTTTGTACCAGAGTTCTCTGAGAGGCTATTTGCAGTTGTGCTGCAATCACTGAGGTTTTTTGGTCCTCAACAATTTCAACACATGTGTGGATAACCCTTTAGATAATTTTGTAACTGAACTTCTTCATGTAACAGATACCATGGGACTCATGCAAGAGATTTCTGTGACTACATAAAAGAGGCACTACACTGGACCTGCTTGTTTCTGAAGGAATGGAGATAAGAAAAAATTTATGGATCCAGTCAGTTGGTTAGACTACTGCACCATGAAGTTCACACTCATGGACCCCACTAGACCACTTTTAATGATGAATGGGGCGCACCATCATATCAGACTTGGCACCCATTTGGTTTCTTGTCCTCATGGACGTCCTAAGCCTTGTTGTTGCCTCCACCAGGGGCTCCACCATGGGGGTGAAGATTATAATGTGATGCTGACCATAGTGCCACTTCATTTATTCTGTGTTCATTCCTATCATAGCACCCCCTGGTGTGCTGCTGAGCTTTAATGATTGAAAGTACAGGGTACTGCACTAGAGTGCAGGTAGAGGAAGTTGTAGTTTGATGCCGTCTAACTTGTCAAGTTACTAGCAGGCACTTAAAATGGACAGATCTAGGTCCAGTTAGGTTTCTTGGTCATGTGCACATCATGTCGACAGTCCCTGATACCAGTCTGTTTCTGCCTTACTACTTTTCATTGAAGCATCCCCTAGTTTTAATGTTGACCTTCAACATATGAAAGTACAAGGTTGTGCACTGCAGTGCAGGAAGGAAAAAGTCACATTTTGAGGTCAAAAAACTTGTCTAGCTACCAAGAGGCACTAGGAATGGAAAGAGTTAAATGTATCTCTGGGATTATTACAGCTGAGAGGAACAGACCTGTTCCTTTTCCACACCATATGCATTATCTCCACCCCAACTAAGTGCTAATGAGAATATCTCCTCAGGAGGTATGATCAATTAAATAATTTCTTCATAGCCATGATTGCCAGACTTCAGGACCATGTTTCCTCTCTTTCCAGACTTTGTGTTGCAAAAAGACCAGCATGATGTGAATTGATATTCTGGCTTTATGGATGAGGGTCCACCTAGTGAATATTAAGGAAGTAATTAAGGTGCTCTCTGATTTGGGCTGTACCACCTCTATGTCAGATGTTGCCTCAACTAGCTAATTCAGGCTGATGTACAGGCCTTGGCTTTAGCAGTCACAGGCTACATAAATGCCTCTTAAAGTTGGCTGTTTCTACCTGCATATTTGAAGAGTGGGGTAGAGGTGAAACCCTTTCTCAAGAAGCAACTATTAGATCTTGAGGTCCTGGGAATTTTAGACCACACCCAACCTCTCTTTCTTGTTAAATGTTGTTGAAAAAGTAGTACTAGCACTGAGTTATAGATTCATGTGAACTGGGTTTAGGGCTTAGAATGCATATTCATTATTTACAAAGAGCCACCCCTGGAGAAGGGGAGTTCTCAATATAGCATCCCATGTGCTCTTGCAAAACAGATGATTTTGTGAGAACATAGCTGGATAGTCCTCTCTAACATCCTCTATGAATGGGATCACATTTTGCACAGGTGGCCGATTTGGGTATTGTAGATCAAGGAGTGCTCCTTTCCTGCATCTGAGACATTCTTATTATGTAAAGGGTGTCTACCACACTGCTGCCCTGCAAGTGACGTGTCCAGGGCAGGTTTTTTAAAATTTTAATATATTATTGATCAATCTTGATTAGTTATATATTAATGCCACCACCAAGACAACTCTTATGGTTGTAAGAGTGATCTTGCTACATCTGTAAGTATCAAAATCAATCACCTTTGAGTCATGGTTCTCATAGCCTACAAATGTATATGAGACCACCCTTACAACTGTACGAATAATCTTGGCAGCAGCAATAACATGAAGACTTGCATGATCATTGTCAACGGTTAGATATATGGTAACTAACTTTAGATTGGGGTTAGTAGAGACCCATTCCATGCCTGTAGGGCTCCAACCACATACTTTAAAAATCTCCATATGGCAGAGGCCAGCATCAGCGGCCCGAAGATCTCCCAACCCCATTTCCTTTTCTCTTTCCCACATAACTCCTAGGAATGTTAATCGGTCCAGATATTTCATTTTTTTAGCAGTCAGTTTCAGGTGCCTAACATTAGCATTTTTTTTCAAATCCATTTCAGTTTTTTTGTGGGGGTATGTTAGTTAAAGATAAAATTCTTTCTACCCAGCTGAAGTACACCACAGCTCAACAGTTCCAGAACAATAACCCCCCTTGTCTCCATGGTGCCCCCAGAAGGGGTGGGCTATTGCAGGTCATAAGAGCTGGTGGGGGCCTGCAGATCAATCACAATTATCTCAGTAACCAAATGGCAGCTACTGTGGCACTTGCTTTCCAGGTTCATTTCCATCCCTACTTCCTTGTTTGGACTTACAAAAAGTGCCCATGGTTCCCTGGTTATTATCTTTGGTGGTGTCCAAGTGGTTGTGGGGACTTGGGGCATGCTCCTCAATGCAGAGACCTTTTGACTACAGATGTGTAGCTTGCTGCTCCACAAGGGGCATGCTGCCAGTGTGTGAGCCACCTAGCTGATTGTGTACTTCCACAGTGCGCTGGGAGGAATTCCCAGTGGAAGAGGGGAGGCAGTATAGTGCAGTGGTTTAAGGCTCTGAGCTGCAAATCTGGTGACATCCAGCAGTCCAGACCTGGGTTTGAATCCCACAGCTTCCACTTGCATACTGTGCGACCCTGAGCAAGTCACTTAACTTCCCTGTGCTCCCAGGTTGCACCTGTAAAAAAGCTTTCAGCTTAGTGTGCTACAACTGGTTAAAAAATCAACTAAATAAAAAAAAAGGAAAGAAAAGCCAAAAAGATTGAGTGACGTGGGAGGAGAAAAATAAAGATGGAAAAAAAAGTCAAGTGGTGCCCCTAGATGACTATGCTCTAAATCTGTAATGAACACATTCTTGCAAGCTTTAGTCTGCTTTGCATATGACCTAAGTTACATACTTTGTTTGTTGGGTGTGTATTATCTTTTTCTTCACTGTCTGTACACAGACAAGTTCTGGCGTTGGTAGTAATACAAGGCTGCACTATGTATTACAATTCATAACCATTTACAGAATGTGCAAAATATATGTGTGGGTGTTACTGTGGACATAGTGACAAAAGAATAATTCTACAAATTTGAAACAGCAATCACAAACAGAGCAAGTGGTTTGTCATATTTAGGGCTTATCTGTGTGGTGCTGCTGCTGTCTCATTTTAGCAAAGGAGGTCAGGATGCAAATGATGACAACATTTTGGGTCTTGGCAAACCCAGTAGGATAAGCTGTCTGAAATTCAAAACCAACATACAAAAACATTAACACCAGAGTTGTGCAGAATTTGCTGCTGTAATTATCTTTCTGTGAAATTGCACTGTATTGGAATTATCCTTCTGTGAAATTGCTCTATACTGTACTTATCTTGTTGCTGTTCTGGGTCATCCTTAAAAAAGGGACTGCTGTTGTCTCAGTGGACTTACCCAGTTACCAAAATTCAAATAAATAAATAAATACATACTGTTTGTGTTTCATCTGCCTTCATAACTAACACAGGCTTTTTGTTTATCTAGGATTTCTTTTTTTTTCATTTGCTGGCTTCCTCTTATGCTTACAGGGTTTTTTTACCTGGTTTCATTTGCAGACACTCACAGGCTCCTTGTGTTTTGTTTTTTTCTTGTTATAGCTGCAGGCTTCTGTCTGGGGAAAAGCAGCAGGAGACAACTGAGGGAGAACAAGGAACAGGCACAGGACTCCAGTAATAGTCAAGGAGAGCAGGGAACAGGCACAGGACCCCATTAGCAGGCAGACTTAACCTCGCACCCACTCCATCTCCCACCCACCACCCCTGTCTTGTCCTATTAGATAGGTACAGCAGTTTGAATGAAAGATAAAACTTCATGTTCAGGAGCAGGAAGTGCAGGGACACCAGGTCACAGTCACCTGACTTGTAGAGATGGACTAGCCCAAAACACAGAACCCATTAGGAGAAAGGAGAAGAAGAAGAAGAAGAAGAAGAAGAAGAAGAAGAAAGGTGAAAGGTGAAAGTGGGGGGAAAAGCAACAAAAGACAGACAGTGAAGTACAGGAAGATGCTGGGAGGGTGCAATTCAGTGACTGTGGGGTGGCAGTCTTCAGGAGAACTTTCTGGATACTGCAGTGCTGCCCCAACTGCAGGCACCTCTCTAGGCTGAGGGCAGAGATTGATAGTCTCCATACTGATGTAGGCTAAGATTCAGGAAACCTCCTCCCCCACCCAGGGACCACTAAGTCTGCAGTTGCTTCTGCAAAGATCACCTAACAGGAGGAACTGATGGACTACAGTGGGCTTGGGGAGGGGGAAGGTGGTGGGACAGAGGTGAGTCCCCCATCTGGTGCAACTACAGAACTCCATCTTGGAGAAGTGGGAAGATCCTAGAGTGACACCTGAAGCAGTGAGCAGGGAGGATGAGCTGGTCTTCCAAAATAGAGCTCAAAGTGTGGGTGACGGGACCCCAGAGGAGATGGAAACAAATCCTGGTTGATGATTCCATCATCAGGGAAAAAGCTTTGGGAACAGGTAGCGAGGGGAATAGGGATGTTAAGTGCCTACCTGGAGGCATGGCTTGGAGAGATGGAGAGCAAATCCTGAAGATTGCCAAGGTGGTAGTTGTCATGAGCCCAACCCCATGGGCATCTCAGGACCTCCTGTTTCTAGGGATGGTCCCTCTTTTTATGGAACTCATAAGTAGTTGTAGGGTTCAGAAAGTATCACCAACCTTCCTTTTCCCAGTGGGAAAGTGTAAACTGTAGTCTCGAGTCCCCCTGGCTCTTTACTATGCTCTCTGGTTAGAATCCCACCACTGCCACGGGCAGCCTCTTGCTTATTTGGATTATAGGATAGCCGAGCAGTCCCTATCTTCCTTAACAAGGCATACAGTCTTTACAAAACCCTTCTGTTTAAAATGTTAGATCACACAACCAGACCACAGGCAGAGTTGATAAGAAATTATAAAAGTATACTTAAAAGGAAAAAAAAAACAGTAAGTTCTACAATTTGGAACGTCTGAAAAGCAGACAATGCGAACAATAAATATTGGATGGGTACACAGAAACACTACACATTGTCATTCTAAACTAACTTGTTTTGAGGTTTAGATTCCAGAAATATCAAATGTCCTTTTTGAGAGGAAACTCTCTCGATGTGTGTGAATAAAGGTTCTTTAGAAAAAGATTACATTGTTGGAAAGAAATGTGAGTCTCTGAGTTTCTTATTGGTACAAAACTCATGGTTGTCTTGAAGAAAAAGTCTTGATTCCCAAATTCTGACTTAAAGATCAGAATTTCTGCTCAGCATTCCAGAAGTCCAATCTCACAAAACTCAGATCTGGTTCAGAGGTTTTCTCAGGCCTAAACATACTTTTAAAAAGTATATACCAGCTCGATAAGTTCTTCTTAGCGCTGAGGTTCTCCATGATAAGTTCCTCAGGCTTCAAACTCCAAGCTAAAAGTGCACTGATTTCAAAGTTCTGTGTGTAGTTAAGTCTGTGTGATGCCATTTTCAAACCACACCCATCCCCTTTGGGATGGGGTGAATATTTTTGAGCTATACTGTACAGTGATTAGGGTGCAACAGTTTACCTTTCCTGCAGGTGTCACTGTGGTTCCATGTTTAACCCCTGCAACATCTGTTTTATACATAACCTTTTTCTGGTTTTACTTTATGACTTTAAGCTGCCCCCACTTCCTTTTCCTGTTATTGGAAGGCTAAGTTTTCAGTAACTGACCATTCGATCCAAGAGTTATGACCTTTAGGATACATAAATCTGTCTGGTTCCTACCTGCATGAATGCCAGGCCCAAACTGGCTGTGGTAATTCTTTCTATTTATTTAACTTTTTAAAGGCCTTCCTTAAGGGACAGTGTCTTAACTCACGAGTGCCTCACAACCCAGGAAATAAGAACATTAAATAAAGTGGTAATAGGCCTACCTTGCCACAGTAGCTAGGAGGAGAGAGCTGGATTTCCTTGTCCACCTGGAGACAAATAACCTAGCAAGGGATGAGGCAGGGATAGGAACAGAGCAGGAGGAGTTTAGGGAGCTGGGGAGCAGTCTTTGGCAGGAAGCACACTCTGTATCCTTCTTGGAGGTACAGCCTGTCTATGGCAAGGGGAGACTAAGAAACTCAGCACCATGAAATTCAATGCACAATTCAAGGAATGGTGTGGAGAGGAGGGCATTGGCTTCATTGGGGACTGGGGCCCCACCTGGAGGGATTAGGGCCTGTACAAGTGTGATAGCCTGCCTGCATCTAGAGGGGGAATCATGGTCCTTAGTGAGTGGTTTAATTGCTTCTTTGGAAAGCATTTAAACTAGCCAAGAGGGGAGGTGGAAGGAGGCTGGGAATCAAAAACAGTCCCCCCTACAAGGTTATGAGGCAAACAGAGAGGATCCTGAGGGAGTAACAACCTGAAATGAAACAAGTAATAATGAATGTCAGAGGGAAAAAGGCATGAACAAAACTAAAACATATAGTGGACACAACAAGGGAGGGAAAAAGGGTAGAGGGTGGCAACATATCCTGGAGAGCAATGTAAGCAAATGCTTGAAGTCTGAACAACAAGATTACAGACCTAGAGACTACCATGGCGGAAGCAGATCTGGACATAGTCACCATCACAGAGACCTGGTACAATGAAAATCAGGACTGTGAAGTGGCCATACCAGGATATACTCTGTTCAGGAAGGACAGGGTAGGTAGAAAAGGGTGAGGATGGTTCTTTATGTGAGGGATAACATAAAAGCCATGAAAATACAGGGGGAGCAGGGAGGAGAGGAGATACTGTTGGTCACTCTGCAGAGAAGAAAAAGGGCTGCTATTCAAACAGGAGTGATCTGCACATCTCCAACACAGGGGGAGAAGGTAGACAAGGAAATGATGGAAGCAATCCAGAGGATGGCTCGCAAGGGAGAGGTATTGCTAGTTGGAGACTTCAATCTACTAGACATGGATAGGAACCTCCAAGCTGCAACTTCAGCCAGGAGCAGAAACATACTGGACATCCTACAAGGGGCATTCCTCAAGCAACTAGTATTGGAACCCACTTGAGAAGGGGGGCATTGCTGGAACTGGTATTGACAAACTGAGAGTGTTACTGACGTAACAGTGGGGGACCACCTGGGGACCAGTGATCACCGTACAGTGTGGTTTGATATAAAAACTGGATCAGAATTGAATCACACAAGGGCAAGGGTCCTGGACTTCAGGAGGGCTGATTTTATGAAAATAGAAGAATGCTTCAGAGATGTCCTAATAGAGATTTAAAAACTGAAGGGAACTGAGGAACAGTAAGGGGAAAAATAAAGCAGGGCATTGAACAGACGACAAGCCTCTGTGTCAGGAAGGTTAGCAAGGACAAGAGGAAGAGGAGACCACTATGGTTCTCCATTAAGGTACTGGAAAAAGTGAGAGCAAAAAAAAGATGGCATTCATAAGGCATAAAAAGATACAGAAGGAGGAAGATAGGGAGGCTTACCAAAAGAAACAAAGGGAGGCAGGAAAGGTAGTTAGGAGTACAAAAGTGCAAACAAAAGAAAAGATTACCAAATCAGGTCAGAGGGTGACAAAACATATTTTTGATACATTAGTGGAAAGAGAAAGACAATGGAAGAGATAGTGAGGCTGAAAGGGAAAGGAGGGAGTTATGTGGAAGAGGACCACCAAAAAGTGGATATATTGAACAATTGCTTCTGTTCAGTATTTAAGGAGGAGGGGATGGGAAACAGGCCAAAGATAAAGGACAAGGGTATAAAGGGACAGGAGGTGTACACAAGACCTTTTACAAAAGAAAGAGTACTTAAGGAATTGACAAAGCAACTAAAAGTAGACAAGGCATTGGGGCCTGATGGGGAGTGCCCCAGGATACTGAGGAAACTAAAAGAGGAGCTGGCTGCACCTCTGATAGCCCTTTTCAACCTGTCATTAGAAAGAGGGGAGGTACTGGGGGACTGGAGGAGGGCAAATGTAGTCCCACTCCACAAAAGTGGAAATAGGGAGGAGACAGGAAATTACAGGCCTGTCAGCCTGACATCATTGGTGGGCAGAAATCACTATTGGAGGAAAGGATTGGAGAATACCTGGTTGCCAATGGGCTACACAGGATCCAATGTAGCATGGTTTTTCAGTGGGGAGGTCTTACCAGACTAACTTGATTGAGTTCTTTGATTAGATGATCAAGGAAGTGGATCAGGGAGGAGCTGTGATGTGGCCTATCAGCAATGCCTTCAACACAATTCCACACAGAAGACTGATAAGCAATCTAGGAATCCCAGGAGTAGGTCCTAAAGAAGTAAAATGGGTAGAAAATTGACTAGGCAATAGGATTCAGCGGGTGGTGGGAAATGGCATCCACACTGGAGCAGGCAAAGCAACCAGCAGGGTGTCACAAGGATCACTACTAGGGCTGGTCCTCTTCAGTGTCTTTATTAGTGACATTGCAGAAGGGCTGGGGGGAAAGTATGCCTCAGATGACACAAAACTCTGCAACAAAGTGGACACACTGTGTGTATGTGTGTGGAAAGAATTAGATCCGATCTAAAAATAAACTGGAGGAATGGTTGTGGTATGGCCAATGGGTTTTAATGCAAAAAAATACAAAATCATGCACATAGGGCACAGGAACCCAGGAGGCAACATACCAACTAGTAGGAGAGATATTAACAGACACAAAGCGGGAAAGGGACCTGGGATGATCATTTCTGATGACCTGAAGGTAGCTAAACAGTGTGACAAGGCAGCGGGGAAGGCTGGTGGGATGCTGGGATGCATAAGCAGTGGAATCACCAGCAGAAAAAGTGAGGTAATAATATCCCTATAGTGTATGTTGGAAGGTTGTACTGCTGAAAATCCATCAATTTCTAAACATCGTTAAGCTGTACTAGCTACGTCAGCTACTTTGTTT
Source organism: Neoceratodus forsteri (assembly GCA_016271365.2). Lineage (NCBI taxonomy): Eukaryota > Metazoa > Chordata > Ceratodontiformes > Ceratodontidae > Neoceratodus > Neoceratodus forsteri. Next base: position 1,070,498,788 of record CM057451.1, on the reverse strand, counting down.
TGCTGCACTAGCTACATAGCTAGTGCAGCATAACAACTTAGAATGTGATTGCACATGCACGGTGCGTGATCTTCCCCCAATCATCAGTGGCTGTGACAGTGAGAGTTAGTCAGTTGGAGAGCATCGGACAGAATAAAAAAACAAAGTGAGACTAAAATATGTTAAGACATCTCTTGTAATGGATGTTTCTTGGCAACATACACTATAAAAAACAATGGATGACTAACTGTCGGTAACATGCCAGTTAGTACATCTCGAGGTTCCCATGGCAAATAATATCCCTGTATAGATCACTGGTGAGGCCACACCTCGAATACTGTGTACAGTTCTGGAGGCCTCATTTCTGCATGGACATAGATTAGGGTGGAGGTGGTACAAAGGAGGGCAGCCAAAATGGTGCATGGCTTGCATCAGAAGCCCTACAAGGAAAGGCTTAAGGAATTAAACATGTACTCCCTGTAAGAAAAGAGGGAAAGGGGGATATGATAGAAACATTCAAATACCTCACTGATAAAAACAAGGTATAAGAAGGAAGCATTTTCCATAGAAAAAGATGCTCAAGGACAGGGGTCACATTTTGAAGATAAAAGGAGGGAGACTCAGAGGAATTGGGAGGAAATACTTCTTCACTGAAAGGGTGGTAGATGCATGGAACAGCCTCCCAGTAGAGGTGGTGGGGGCAGAAATGGTTATAGGATTTAAGATTGCATGTGATGGACGCAAAGTGATCTTAGAAGTATGGGGTTGGGGTCCGGAGACTGAGGAGGGTCTCTGGTATCACTATTGGTAGGGAAACAGGCCGGACTAGATGGGCCAGGAGGCTCTAATCTGCCATCAGCTTCTATGTTTCCCCCAAATTCTGTGGAATTTCAGAAATTCTGCTTATTTCTGTGGACTTGTGTTGGAAGCAGAATTCCAAAATTATAAAAGCTGAATGTTTTTTAAACTGCCTCCATGGTGCCCCCAAAAGGGGTGGTATATTGCAGGTCTTAAGAGCTGGTGGGGTCCTGCAGACCAATCACAATTATCTCAGTAACCAGATGGCAGCTACTGTGGCACTTGTTTTCCAGGTTCATTTCCAACCCTACTTCCTTGTTTGGACTTCAAAAAGTGCCCATGGTTCCCTGGTTATCATCTTTGGTGGTGTCCAAGTGGTTGTGGGTACTTGGGGCATGCTCCTCAATGCAGAGACCCTTTGACTGCAGCTGTGGAGCTTGCTGCTCAACAAGGGGCATGCTGCCAGTGTGTGAGCCACCTAGAGGATTGTCCACTTCAACGGGGTGCTGGAAGGAGCAAAGGACACTAAATGGTGTTAGTGGTGGTGTTGGGGGGTGAGTGGAACCACTGCACTGCCTAAATGATGGCTATTGGCATGCTTGGGCGGTGGGCTGTATGCCCCAAGGACTCAGTAAGCTTGATTCTGTAAAGGTAGCACTAGTTAGGGCTGGGAGGTTGCCAATGGAAAAAAGAAACACCAGAAGGAATGGGTGATGTGGCAGGAGGAAAAGAAAGATCGGAAAAAAAGTCAAGTGGTGCCTCTACATGGCTATGTTCCAAATCTGTAATGAACACATTCTTGCTAGCTTTGGTCTGCTTTGCATATGACCTAAGTTACATACTTTCAGTTTGTTCAGTGTGTATTATTTTTTCTTCACAGTATACACAGACACGTTCTGGCCTTGGTAGTAACACAGGGCTGCACTATGAATTACGGTTCATAACCATTTATATATGTGTGGATGTTACTGTGGTCATAGTGACAAAATAATTATTCTGCAAGTGTGAAACAGCAATCACAAACAGTGCAAGTAGTTTGTCATGTTTAGGGCTTATCTGTGTGGTGCCACTGCTGTCTCAGTTCAGCAAAAGAAGTCAGGTAGCAAATGATGACAACATTTTGGGTCATGGCAAACCAAGCACGATAAACTATCTAAAATTCAAAGCCAAAATACAAAAACATTAATGCCATAGTTGTGCAGAATTTTCAAATTCTGTACACTCACCCAGACTTCTGTGGAATTTCGGAAAAGCTACGTATTTACATGGAATTGTATTAGAAGCCGAATTCCAAAATTGCGAAAACTGAATGTTTTTTAAATTGTGGATTAGTACCCCATGTTTTACATAAACTACAGAGCAGTGTCCACGCTTTACGCAAACTACTGGATTAATTTTCCATGAACTTCAGAATAGTATTCTGGCATACTCCATGGTTTACATAAAAATAAAATGATTTTTATGTTTGCTTGCACTCATGTGCAAGAAACATAGTGCCACCATCTGAGTTTCTGAAGGTGTGGCACCCTCTCTTCCAATTCCCTCACTGTGTTTGCAGGTGCGGCCACAGTTCGTCAATGAATGCTGCAGCTGTCTATGACAGCAGTTGAAAATGCAGTGCCGTACAGTTGAAAGGGAGAGAGCCGCTTCAGTGAGCACAATCAGATAACTGAAGCGTGCTCTCTCCCCACCCTCCGCCTTCCTTCCAGGTGCCACGCCATTAGAAATGTCTGGTAAAAGCACTGTCTTGGTGTTAGAATGCCCCATATACACACCTAAATGATTATCCTGATAAAAAAACTAACAAACAAAAAACTGTCTTGAATCAAATGCAAAACCTTACAAAAGCCTGTTTCGTCGGATATGTAATCACTGACCAGATCCTTCCATCTGGAGAGTTAACTTGTTTTTAACTGCAACTCTGTGGAGGATGGTAGCCTTCCCGCCTGCGTGATTGCGGCTCCACCGTAGTGGAGTTTTCAAAAAAACGCACGAGCCGTCCAACATTCTCCACGAACACCTCGATTTTAACTCCCGATTGTGCATCCTGGTTAGTTACCCCCACTAGAAATGACATGAAGCCCCCTCTTGCTTTCATGATTGCGAAGTGATCATTATGAATGACCCACTCGGGTCACTGTATGGAGCCCTCAGTTTTGGACTGCGGCGCCCCCGTCGGAGGAGTGGTTTGTCCCACGGAAAGTTCGGTCCAAAGGCGAGCGAAGCGTGGAGGGCCACAGCTAAGGGAGCATCGCCAAACACCCAGCTATTTCCTGGCGTATATAAAGGCATGACTAGGATATAGGGCTAGAGAATTCCCTCACTGCCACCTGTACTTTCTTCGCATGGACGGGACCCATGAACTGGACTCGCTCCATGTTGTAGTACTGCGGCATGTACGGTCGCTTGCCAGGGCTCCTTCTCCCGAACGGATTACATGCAAGTATTGTGGACAGTCCCTTGAGCTCTGCAGAGGGTGGTGGGATGGATGGCTGCCATGGCAACGGCTCTGAAGGGGATCCTGGGGTCATTAGTGCCTCGCAGCGGCTGCTGGCAGGCAGGTGTCCTAAGGGTTCGGGCGGGGGCGGAGCTGGTGCTGGGGCTGTGCACTTCCCTACTCTGGCCGCTCCCTCGCTGCTGGATGTAATAAAGCAGGCCATGGCCATACCTTTCACCACCCTCAAGGAGGGCACAGTGACCTGATGTCTAGTGTATATTTTCACAGCCTATCTCCAGTCCCTCCCCAGCCCAGCCTGACTGAGATTTAATCTACTTTTAGTGAGGGTCCAATAAGAATTGTTGCTACTATTGTCCTTATGCGTAGTGTAATATACGTGTATCATGTTTTTGCTCATGTTGTGTATACTATATTTTTGTTCAGAACCTCCTTGTAAATGAGACTGCTCAGTGGAGTAATTCCTGTCGATTAACTTGGGTCCTTCTTTTACAGCAGGCAGGATTGAGGCACAGGCAGTACATGTGAAGGGCACTCATTGGATCAGTGGTTGGTGGGAATTGAACCTGTGACCTATAAGGCATGTAGGAATGAGGTTTTTGTTCATTCTCGAATTGTGCCACCAGTGCTGATTAGCAGGGAAGCGGAGTCACAGCTACCGTGTAAGTGGAGGACTAAGGACACCCCCCCCATCTAATATGAAGATTAACACTATGCATTCTACAGTACTCTGCTGTTGTGTGGGACAGTTGCAGGCACTGTGCTATGCTGAACTACAATAGCAGTACTGATATGGCATAAGCAAACCAACTTAAAAAGGGATTTGTGGGGGGCTAGCCTGGTGGCGCTGGATGTCACACCTCACACCACAATGATGACCCACAGTCGGGAACAGACTCTGGTTGCCCAGGGGCCATTGGGGAGAGGAAAGAGTGAGCGTCCATAGTCAGCTCTCCTTCCTCGAGGAGGTGGGATGCTGCAGCATGCTGTTTGCTTGATACCCAGTGGTGGCTGGGTGTCAGCACATGCACACCACCAGAATAGGGAGGGACCCCATATCCAGGGCATAGGCTGCCTCCGCAGAAGCAGAGCCCAGCCACTCCATCCATTGCATGTTCATGGCCCCAGGGAGTCAAGCACAGTGGAAAATGGAAGCTGGCAGACTACATGATGATGCGGACGTGCCCCGGCAATGAGCCACCCCGACTTATGGACTGTGCTCAAGGGGAGAGAAAGTCGACACTCCTCACCCTGGCCCCGCTGCGGGGGTCAATCTGTGCCGATGTGAGCTGCACTCCCCTCCTTGTTGTCACCACTCTTGTAGTGCTCCTGGTCATCACCAGGGGCTGCTATAGAGTGGTGAGTCCCTGGATCCCTCCCTGGAATAGGAGAGCAGTTCTCCGGATGCTCAATCCTAACTCTCCGCTGCCAACCCCTGGCAACCTGGGCTCATGTCCGAACCCAGGTTGCCAATGTGGCACGAGGTGTGTTATCCAGTGCCTCAACCCTCAGCGCCACTGGGATGGCTCCTTTTGTACCTTTCTAAGGCCTTTGATTTAGTTGGTCATGGTGTGATGATAACAAAACGTCTGGAGATGGGCCTGTCAGATGAAACAAATGCATGATTCTCAGATTATCTAGGCAATAGATTACAATGAGTAAAGTGTGGTGATGCCTTTCTTTGAGAAACTTTCCCTTAATTATGGGGTTCCCCAGGGCATTATCCATGGTCCCCTATAATTTAGTTTGTTAATGGCATGCCTAGAGTCTGAGACTACTCCAGAACCTTACTGTATGTGGACGATGTGGTTATTTTCTTTAGAAACCAGGATCTGTCTACCCACGAACAGTGTCTGCAGCATAACTTCAATAAAGGCTGCAACTGGTTTTCTACTAATTACATGATCTTGTAATACTAATGACGAGCATCAACCGATAGTATTATGAGATCAGATACATAGCTTGCGCGGCACACACTGTACCTGTACACAGCTGAGCATGAGCCAGCTTTTACTTTATCCATTACGTACAGTTAAAGCTGGCTGGCTCTTCAACTGAAGAGAAATGAAATTGGTGCCATAGATATTCCCTTCTTGTGGCCAGTCTCTCATTGCTGCCTTGTTCCTGGGGATGGGGAAGTGAGCAATTGGCTTTTCTGTTTAGGAGAGAGCTGGAATTGGAGGAAACATGTGGCTGTGCCTCTGGCCACAGAAGCCACTGGATGTAGTGCTGTTAGCCGGTGCTGCAGTTCAAGGGAGGAGCACGAAGGTAAGTTCCAGTCTGGATCCATATTTTACAAAAATATAAAAAACAGGTGACAGTGCATGACTCAGATATAATCCCATGTCGAGGTTCTGGTGACATGTTGGAGCCTCTCAATCTTTACTTCTTGAGGTTCACACAGCCCCAGAAACTCTCAATGAAATTATAGCCTCATAACAAACAGTCCCCTATTATTCTGTTTTGTGTAGTATGTTCTATGACTTGGATACATTTGAATAAGGGCTCTGAGCTCAAAGGTCTTTTGAATATAAATACAATGAAATGAAAATTAATTATTGGTCTAGCTGTCTCTCAGAGACAATGGGCATCCTGGAACTTTATTTATGCACAAACACAGATTCCTACCTTCGGCAGTGGGGAATGCACGAGGTTGGAATAACATCAGAGACACAGAAATCATGTTGTTTTGCAAATATCCCCAGTAATAACGCATGAGGGGAGATAAATACTGAAATGTCATGAAATAGTCACTGCATGGATATGATATTTGCATTTTTTTCCAGGATATTGGAAAACAGCTTTATGCTGGCTCGACATTACATAGATTCAAAGGTGCGGAAAGGTCTCGGGAATTAGTCTGCAAAGGCTGAAATACTGTAGCTTTATTTATGGTCTGACTAATACTGTTTTTGAAACATTACTCCAAAGCAACCAGAGCCATTAAGATAGTAGATGTATTCAACATAGAAACATAGACTTTGACGGCAGATAAGGACCGCTAGGCCCATCTAGTCTGCCCATTTCCCTACCTACAGGATAGGCCGCAGATCCTAGTTAACCAACAGCCTTTATCTTCCTGCCCCCCACAAGAATTGCCTTATGTCTGTCCCATGCATTCTTGAATTCTCCCACAGTTTTAGACCCCACAACTTCCTCAGGAAGGCTGTTCCATGCATCTACTACCCTCTCTGTGAAATAATACTTCCTCACATTGCCCCTGAACCGCCCTCCTTCTATCTTTAAATTGTGTCCCTTGTTCTTGCAAGTCTCTTTTTCTGAAAGATGCTACCCTCTTGGACTTTGTTGATTCCTTGAGGTACTTGAAAGTTTCTATCATGTCCCCCTCTCCTTCTTTCCTCAAGGGTATACATATTAAGCTCCTTTAGTCTCTCCTCATCAGGCTTCTCTTGCAGACCCTGCACCATTTTAGTTGCCCTCCTCTGGACTGCCTCTATCCTGTCTATGTCCTTGCGGAGATGGGGTCTCCAGAACTGGACACAGTATTCCAGATGGGGTCTCACCAACTGCCTGTACAGAGGGATAACAACTTCCTGTTTTCTGCTGCTGATGCCTCTCCCTATACATCCCAGTATACCCCCGGCCCTCCCTACTGCCTTCTCACATTGCTTGCTAACCTTAAGGTCATCTGATATGATTACCCCCAGGTCCCTTTCCTGTTTTGTTGTTGTTACTACCTCCCCACCCATTGTGTATTCTTCCCCTGGGTTCTTGTTTCCCAGGTGCATTATTTTGCACTTTTTTGCATTGAATCCTAGCTGCCATACGTCTGACCATTCCTCCAACCTTGCCAAGTCATTTTCATTCTTTCCACGCCTCCTTGTGTATCAACTCTGTTGCAGATCTTTGTGTCATCTGCAAAAAGGCATACTTTTCCTTCCAGTCCCTCTGCAATGTCACTGATGAAGACATTAAAAGGACTGGACCCAATCTGAACCCTCGGTGCCCCACTAGTAACCGCCCTTTCTTCAGAAGTGGACTCCATTTACAATTACCTTCTGTGTCCTGTTGTCCAGCCAATGTTTTACCCAGGCTACCACCCTGGGACCCACTCCCAGGCTGGTTAATTTGACTATCAATCTTTTGTGTGGGACTGTGTCAAATGCCTTGCTAAAGTCTAGGTAGGCCATGTCCACAGCCCCTCCCTGGTCTACTACTTTGGTCACCCAGTCAAAGAAATCTATTAGATTTGTCTGACATGACCTTCCGGCTGTGAACCCATGCTGCCTTGGATCCTGTGCTCCACTGACCTCTAGGTACTCAACTATTCTTTCCTTCAGAAGTGACTCCATCACTTTCCCTACCACAGAGGTCAAACTGACAGGTCTGTAGTTTCCTGCCTCTGTCTTGGTCCCACTTTTGTGAAGGGGAATCACATCTGCCTTCCTCCAGTCCTCGGGTACCACACCATCCTCCCATGATTTATTAAAAAGAGTAGTCAGTGGTTTCACTAGTTCCCCCCTTAATTCTTTTAGAATTCTGGGGTGAATTCCATCAGGCCCCATTGCTTTGTCCACCTTCAGTTTTAGGAGTTCTTGCAGAACCCTTTCTTCTGTGAAAGGACTGGGATCAACCCCCTATCAAAGTGCTTCTGTTAATTGGATTAGGCACTTCCCCTCCTCTTTTGTGAATACTGAGCAGAAATATTCGTTCAGTATTCCTGCTTTTCACTGTCCCCTCTGCCCACCCACCGTTCATTCTATTCAGCCTCACTATCCCTCCTTTTGTCTTTCTCGCTCGCTGATGTACCTATAAAGGTTTTATCCCCTTCTTAACTGAGTTGGCTATCTTTTCCTCAGTTTGGGCCTTTGCTATTCTGACTTCCCTCCCTGCTTCTTTCTGCCTTAACTGGTACAGCTCTCTGTCCTGCTCCTTCTGTGTTTCCTTATACTTCGAATGCTATCTTTTTCTTCCTGACTTTCACAGCCACCTCTCTTGAGAACCATAGTGGCTTTTTCTTTCATTTTGATTTGTTTATTTGCTTCACACAAAGGCTTGTTGCATCTGTGATATGCAGTTTTGATAATTCCCATTGTTGCTCCACACCTCCTTCTAGCCTGTTTGCTAGTGCTTTTCTGAGGCACTCTCCCATCTTGCCAAAGTCAGCCCTCCTAAAGTCCAGTACCCTCACTTTTGTGGCTTGACTCTGTAGCTGAGTTTAACGTGAACCACACTGTTTGATGGTCACTTGTCCCCAGATGGCAACCTACTTCTAGATCTGAGATCCTCTCACTGCCCCGTTTGAGAGTACAAGGTCTAAGATTGCTCCCTCACGAGTGGGTTCGAAACTAGCTGTCTAATGCCTGCCACCTGTGGGGCGTCAAGAATGGCCCTGCTCTTGGATGTGGCTGCAGCAAATGTGCTCCAGTTAACATCTGGCATATTCAGGTCTCCATCAACAGTATCTCCCTTTCTCTGCCATTCTAAGAATGCCTTCCATCATATCCTTGTCCATTCCTTCTCCCTGACATGGGGTCTGTACACAACCCCTGTGCGGTTGTGGTGCCCTTTCCAGTCTCAAGGTGACCCACAGTGCCTCCTCTCCTCCCTGTTTACTCTTTTGTTCAGTTGCTTTATCCTTCCTTTACATGAGAGCTACTCCTCCCCTCTTCTCCCCTGCCTGTCTCTCCTGTAGGTTATGTACCCTGGTATGTTAACATCCCAGTCATGGTTCTCTGTGTACCATGTTTCTGTGACTGCTCGATGTCAGGCATCCCTCTTCCATTAAGGCCACCAGCTCAGGGAGCTTGTTGCCCAGACTACGGGCATTGGTACTCATTACCCTCCATTTCCTGATGGCCTTACCCCCTTTTGCCCCATCCCTGTCCTTCTTGCCTTTGTCACTTTCTCCATTTACCCCTGCCCTTCTCCCTATCGACACCTCCATGTTGGTGTTTGCCACACTTACTACCGTGATTGTTTTGGGGGGCTAGGATTTTCCTGCTCCTTTCCAGTGCCTCCCCCCTTGGCTAGTTTAAAAGCTTGCCAATGAAGCATTTAAACCTATCACCTAGGATCCTGGTTCCCCTCCCGGACAGATGCAGCCCATCATGCCAGTATAGGCTTGCATCACTCCAGGTGGACCCCCAGTCCCCAATGAAGCCAAATCCCTGAGCTCCACACCAGTTTTTCAACCACTGATTGAATCCCATGGTACAGAACACCCTAGCCTCTCCTATGCCATAGATGGGTAGCACCTCCGAGAAGGTTACCGTGCGTGCTACTTGACTAAGGCCCCTCCCCAATTCCACAAACTCTTCCTGCACTTCTCTAATCCCTTTCTTAGCCAGGTCATTTGTCCCTAGGTGGACAATGACATCCAGCTCCCTTCCCTGTGCAGCTGCTCCAGCAATCCTGAGGATTCGCTCCCTGTCCCTCCAAGCCATGGCGCCAGGCAGGCACCTTACCTCCCTTCAAAGTCATTCTGTTTTTATAAGTGCTATAATACATTTCCCAGTACAAGAGGTACTTCTGTTAAGCAGTCAACATGTGCATTGTTTTCTTTTGGAAACTGTAGAAAACACATCTTTACAGTACTGGTTGCAGCTCAATAACATTTGACTGCAGGATATGCATGAAAATACTTTCACAGAAAGTTCTGGCAGACCTTTTTATTCTGCTGTGCAAACTCTAGCATTAGAAAGAGACTGTCAAAGGGAACATTAAAGTAAAGCAATCAGGTGGGTAGAGAATGAGGAAGTGAAGCACATTTTATGCTTGGCCTGTCCTCAGGGTGAGGCATAACTTATCTTGGTGAGATTGACAGTTAAGGAGGTGCTGGGCGTCAAACAGCAAAGTAATCAATGCAATCTACACCATTTAAAGGTCGTCAAAGACACATGAACAGTACTGTGTGTATTACAGTACAGTGTATGAATAGCCAATAGCCAATGTTTTTTTTAAGTAAAAATCAGCCTACTCAAATTCATTTGTGTGTGCATTCCAAACTGCTGTGTGCATTCCAAAGTGGTGTGCACATTCAAAGCAATTGTACTGCACAGTTCAATTGTAAATTCCTTGCCAACCCCACATTCAGCTGCTTACTGCCCAGCCGGTGCCCAGAGTTGTGCCTTTTAACTTGTAAAAGTCTATAAATGTTATATTGAGCTAGTGTTGGAATTACAGGAGGCTTGCCAGGGCTCAGCCCCAGTAACTCTGAAGTGAGCCACGGTAGCTTACACATCACTGTTATTGACTTATAATGGTAAAGGGGGCTCAATTTAAAGATAGCATCCTTATGGGCCGCCCTAGCTCCCAAAGATCATAGAGTGCAATTCCAACACTGTGTTGGTCATGGAACAGTTCACACCGGGGGATGATCCTGCTATATTAAGCACTAACATTTCGATTCATGTTATTGAAATTGAAGCACTTAATATCTCAGGACTGTTGCCCAGCACTGAATTATCTACAGTAGAAATACATTTACAAATGTCTACAAATAAATAGATACAATTCTGGGCACAGGAGGTGGTAAGCAGCTGGGTTTGTGGGAGGTCGCTTTTCCATAAACAAAGATATGACATTTTTTTTTTATTGGCAATGGTGCTTGTATGACACCTGTGTGAAAAACAAAACAGAAAACAAAACAAAAAAATATATACCACTGTATATAAAATGCAGACAAACACACACAACACTGCATGGTGTATGTTTTCATCTCAGGGTTGAGATGACAGCATGGACTTCTTGAGCTTCACTCTCAAGGTCCATATGTTGTCATTGCAAACCCTGGATGGAAAAACAGCCTCTTATGTGTGGTTGCTGATACATTACTCTGTATGATGAACTGATGACTCTATGTATTCAATGCTTTGCATCACATACTGTAGTACACTGTACTCATAATGGGAGTGAATGCACATCATTTTTATTCTCATATTTTTATTCCTATTTTAACAGTTGTTCAACCTAAACAGTGTATTTGATGCAAAATACAGTTTAAATAAACGTAATGTGCAAAATCAGTCAAGTTAGAAAAATAGTTATCTGTACAAAGATACAGGGCTGGATTTATAAATATATAATGGGGACTTGTGACACGATCATGCCGCATCTCCAGCACAGGTGACAATAAGTTAGACTACCAAAAAGGTGGTCTAACTGATGTTCACAACTGTTGCGACATGCAGCAAAACTGGAGCCCTACAATGATGCATGCATGCATCAATATTTCATGCCTGCATCATTACTGTAACATAAAGCAATGGAACATGAAATAAATGCAGCAACACTTTTGAAAACAACATTCAAATATTTTACCGCAATTAGGATGCTACAGGTGCAGCTAAAAACTGGAAAATGCACCTGTGGCATTGCAACTGAAAATCCAGCCCATGATACTGTATCTAAGGGCTTGATTAAATGAACTGCCCAAAACCATGAAAACACAGAAACTTAGAATTTAATGACAGACCACTCAGACCACCCAGTCTGCCCATTTTTCTCTGACTATAGTACAACTGCAGATCCTACTTGTTCTTTTGCCCATTCCCCCCTGTAACTTTCCCCTAGAATCCCTTATACCTACCACATGCATTTTGGAACCCCACCACTGTTTTGGCCCCCACCACCTCCGTTGAAAGACTGTTCCAGGAATCCACCACTCTTTCCATGAAGAATTACTTCCTCACATTAATACCACTTCCCCATCTTGTATTCCGCCCATGGGTTTCTGTGCCCCAAGTGCATTATTTTGCACTGAAATCCTGCTGCTATACCCTTGACCACCCTTCGAGTTTTCTCAAGTCGCTGCTCATCCTTTCCATCCCTCTGCAGTGTCCACCCTATTGCAGAGTTTGGTGTCATCCACAAAGAGGCAGACCTTCCCATCTAGCTCCTCTGCAATGCCACTTATAAAGACATTTAAGAGGGCCAGTCCCAGCACTGATCCCTAAAGCATCCCACTGGTCATCTTCCCTTCCTCTGAGTGAACCATACCTTCTGCTGCCTATCTCTTAATCAATTTCTTACCCAGTCTACCACCTTTGGAACCACTCCTAAACTATCCAGCTTTTTGCTTACTAGTCTCCTGTGTGGAATGTGGAACAGTGTTGAATGCCTTACTGAAATCTATGTAGGCCACGTCCACCGCTCCACCCTGATCTAGTTCATTGGTCAGCCAATGAACACTATTAAATTAATTTGATATGACCTCCCTCCAGTGAATCCATGCTGCTGTGGGTCTTATAACCCACTGGATTCAAGATATTCTGTAATCCTTCTCTCCAGCAGCGATTCCATTAACTTTCCTATCATCGAAGTTAGGTTTACTGGCCTGTAATTGTCAGCCTCTTGCCTGGTAGCTCCCCCCACATCTCCTTTTCCCAAATCAAGACACACACACAGATCTTGGAGAAAGTTGCCACAGCCATGTATTTATTGTTATTGTTTAACACCATCTTGAGCAGTGTCCGCTGCTGGGAGGAAGTGCCCTTCACTCGCGGGGGAGGTCATATGGCCCAGGCTCATGCGGCCTCCCCCGTCTGGCACTGCTATTCTTGTAATATCACCTGAAGAGGCTGGACCATGACCCCCCCCCCTTGGGTCATAAACTAGTGGTCCCCTGATCTCATGCTGATTGGAAACAACAAGTCTTTCAGGTGAATTGGCATTGTATCCCTTCTTCCCCCAATACCTTTGATCTACATTCTTCCCAAGCCACCTCACATGGCTGTGACAGTTTAGTTATCAGGAAACTTCTATCAACCTGTAATACTCATACTTAGACTACCACTACCATTATATCTCTCTTTCTAGTATTAAAATCCCTTTACAGGAGGTGAAAAACCTGGAAAAACCTTGATGTTAATAGGCAAACCAGGAAAAGTTGCTCTTCAATCCCTATTGCAGTCATCCATATTGGGTCAAAAGGGGCCCAACCTCTATGGCCCCTACCCTGCTTTATGAGGGTGGGTGGGGGGATCTGCTGGATGGAGGAGAAAGAGGGGATCTGCTGGCCACATACTGAGAAATATCCCCTCTGACTCCTCCCTCTGGCCAATATCTCCCTCCTTGAGGATAAAGCAAGGCAAGGCAATTTTATTTATAAGGTGTCCAATCCCAGAGGCTCTGGGAGTCGAACAAGTATCAATATTGGAGACATAGCTTAAAACACAAAAAGAAAATTATAAAATACCCACAGTCAGTATAAAACACAGCTTTAAAGAAATAACTTTAAAAAAGCTTCAGCATGCCACATCCGGAGACTGTACAAAGATGGAATAGGCAATCTGCAAAAGCCAAGGCAAAGAAGTGGGCCTTCAGTCATTGCTTAAACATCTCAATCAATGAGGCCTCCTGGACTGCAGGTGGTAGCGAGTTCCATAGGGTTGGCCCAGAGATGCTAAAAGTGTGATCTCCTGAGGTCCTGAGCCAAACCCTGGGAATATCCAGGAGGCCCCTCGAAGAGGAGCAAAGGAAATGAGCAGAAGTCACTGGTGTTAGGAGCTCTGACAGGTAACCTGGGCCCAGGCTGTATAAGACCCACCCTGAAAAGGACCCTCCACCTGATGGGCAGCCAGTGCAGGATGCGCAGGACCGAGTTCACACGGCTGGACCTCAAAAGGACCATCAGCAACCGGGCTGCTGCATTCTGCACTAGCTGCAGTCTGCAAATGGTCCCTCCCATGACCCCAAAGTGCAGAGAGTTGCAGTAGTCAACCCTTGAGGTCACAAAAGCATGCACTAGTGTTGGCAGTTCCTCGGGCGGAACAAAGCACTGAATCCGGGCAATGTTCCGCAAGTGGTAAAAACCACTACTAACAACAGACAACACCTGATCATCAAAGGTCAGTCTGCTATCAAGGATCATGCACAGATTTTGCACCCTTGGGGAAGCCACCAACAGAGTCGATCCCAAGACAAGTGCACTGCACCGCTCCAAGCATTCCAAACTTCTGTTCTCTCTGTGTTACCTAGAAATATTTTTGTACCCTTACCCCTGATAGGGTGTTTCTTGGTTTCCCCTTTTGATTATTTGTTTCTATTTGTGCTCTCCCCCTGCCTTGTTCAAATCTCTTTATACTCTTATCCTGGTCCCTAGATAGGGTGTTGCTCCTATTCCCAGGTTTTGGGCTAACTTTTACCTTGTGCCCTTCCCAGTCGTGGCTGTTACACAGTAAACAGGTGCCTTAGTCAACTGGCAGAGTTCCCTGCTTCCTTCTGCAGAAACCTAAGATGCCAGTCACCTGTTCCCCTCCTTTGCTGTTTCACTCACTTGCTAGGACATGAACATGCTAAAGACATTAGAGTGTCGGTACTTTTATAATGCTCTTTTAAGAAGGTACTAAGCCTCTGTCAGCGGAACCCCTCCCTTCACGAATTATACACCTGATTCATAGTGCTTCCTGAATCTACTCACCCAAGATTAATCTCCTGAACTAGTTTACCCCACACCACCTGTTATAATTCAAAATTCAAGTTTTAAAGCTCCCCAACAGGGTTGCTGCCTTTGGATGAGGCAAAAACCAGATCCTAAACTCTGATCCTCTTCCAAAGCTATTTGTTATGTTAGTAAAAGACAACACTTACAAGCACCAATTCAACAAAAATATTAACATACTGTAACTATTAAAGTTACTTTTCTAGGTTCTTCTTAGTTACTTATTTGCTAGTTTATGTACTTATTGACTTTGGTTTACCAGCTAAACATACCAAGATAAAAGAAATCTCATTTACAGATATGATCTGGGGTGAGACAAGAGAAATACTGTAAACAGCATACAGTAGTATACATGATATATAATGATGTATAATAAATACATTTTTGGGGAGACAAGAAAAATACTGTTATCAGCATACAATAGTATACATGGGCTCAGATATTCAAACTGCGCCCAAAAAGTGTGCAATAGCAGGAGCAAGCGCAAGTCTATTGCACCCATGCACAAGAGACGCGATATTCAAAAACGGAGCAGGCCAAACCGCGCCTACAGCCGATGACTGAATGTTGCACCACCTGCGCCATAGCGCAACTAGGGAGGGGAAGCTGAGCAGATCTGATGCACCACAGTGCAACAAGGGATGTTTAGCTGAGCAGTCCAGAGACACCATAGCACAACCAGGGATGCCCCAAGCAGCAGAGCACTGTAACTGCATAACCAGGGAGGTAGTGACCCACCACCCATGCCACAGATGGGCACAGGACCACACAGCAGAACAGACATTGTCCCTCCACACCCCATGCACTGCACAACTGGGGGGAGGGCTGGAATAACCACTGGCCCATGGAGACAAGCAAACAACCCACAGCCGAGCCACGGTGCCCCATCACACCTACCGGCAAGCTGTGACTGGCACACAAGGAGGGCTGACCATCCTGTGCCACACTATCACCCCCAATGCAGAGCACACCTTGCATTGTGACCCCCAGACACCCCCCCCATGAGCAGTGACCACCACTGCAGGAAACCCCATGCATGCCACCACCCCCACTGTGATACTGCAACCCTCTGCACCACAGAACCATGAAAGCCAGCCCCACCATGAGCACCCATCAGTGGGTGGCAGCACACAGCAATGCAACAACGGCAGACACAGTGCCACCATGCACAGTCCCCCCGAGGTACTGCTGAGAGACCAACCATGCATCGGCATAAGAGGTACCCCACACGGGACAGGGCGTGCCCTTTGACACCACCCCCAGTGGTACAGCACCCTGCACAGTAGTCCATTGACACACCCCGACCCACCACTGGCCACAACAGCCAGCACAGTCACCCACAGTGGTGCATGGAAGCATGCACCACACCGGATGCCACACAGTGTATGGACAGACACCCACCCATACCCAAGGGCACAACAACAGAGGGACGCAGTGGTGGGGCAACCAAGCCCCCATTGTGGGCCCGTGTAAACTGTGTACACACAACCCACAGTCCTCCATGGCACTGGAGTGCCAGCCACCCTGTGCAGGCACTGTGGACCCGTACACTACCAGCAGTCGCCCGGAGCACAAGTCACAGACAGTGGGGCACATCCCCTGCAACACACACAAGGCACAGCATGGAGGTGGGACGACTGTGGTGCCCACAGTGTCACCTGAGCCAGGCATGCACCACAAGAGTGACAGGAAGCAGCCCAGCAAAGTGACGGGTACAGTGTCTTCCCTGCAGGGACTGCCACCACTGACATGCCAGTGGACTGTGCAGGTCACAGACATGCATGTGTGTCAGCTGCACAGGCCATGGATGGGCCGATTGATGCACCATGGACACAGAGCACGCACCATGGCCCACTGCACACAGTCAGCCAGTGCACAGGGAACAACACACACACCACAGACACTGACTGATAGCTACCCCCACACCATAGTCACCTCCACACTTACACACACACACACACACACCCATGACCGCACCACCCCTGACGCCATGCACACCACTGCAGCTGAGCACCTATAGCCCACTGCAAATCAGAGACCACAACAGTATTCATATCAAAATTAAACCTATTGAAAACATGTATAACCATCAACTATTTACAGTAGTACAAAATATATACAATAAAACAGTGGAACTATATACAAGGTTGGGGGGGCCACAAACAAGGTGGGGGTGGGTAGAGAGCAGGGGTGGACAAATGGGATGGGGAGGGGCATGAGGGTGGGTCCAGGGGGGTAGGGGAATACTGCCAGCCATCCACACTAGCGGGAGTGCCTCTCCCTGCTCTGGCTCCTCTGGGCCCTGTGCCTCCTCAGAACTCCGGTCTCATCCAACCATCGCAGGATGTCCAGCGACGCCCGTGTGACCACCAGGATCTCCTGCAGTGCATCCCGTATCTCTCGAAGGTGGCAGGTACCTAGGACAAGGGAGCACAGTCAATAGGTGTAAATGCACTACCCCATACAGCCGCCCACTGTGCATGGCATACAGCCATGGGACATACCACTGTGATGGTGTGTGACCACCCGCAGTGATCACGTCCACAGGACCTGCCCACCCAGGTGCATACAGCCATGCGGAATGCTGCACACACCCACCAGCCAAGTCATGCACAGCACCACCATGGCCGTTTAGTGACATGGCCATGTGGGCCAAAGGCAGTGGCACAACCATGTACCTGGTGCATGCATGGACCACCATTGATGCACTCCCAGACATGCATTGCCACTGGACAATGTTGACTGTAACAAGTTGCATGCATGGCAGTGGTGTCAATGTATGGTGGACATGCCCCGCTGCCCACTCTGTCACACAGCATGCAATAGTAATCATGGTTGTATGGCACTCACCCTCATCCAGCCAGTCAGGTGGGTGGTGATGGCCCTTGCCCCATCTGGCTGCACCTTCCTCCTCCCTCCGCTGCTCCTCCCTCACATGGCAGCATTCTTCCAGGCCTGTGGGGCAAACAAGGTGAGAAGAACATCATTACAATCCTGAAGCAAAGTCCCCCTGCCCCCCAGGTGTGTGCCCTCCCACCCAGCAAGACCCACCACCCCACCCTGTGAACACCACCACAGCCAACCACAGATGGTCCCT
The DNA here is from genome assembly GCA_016271365.2 of Neoceratodus forsteri. NCBI lineage: Eukaryota > Metazoa > Chordata > Ceratodontiformes > Ceratodontidae > Neoceratodus > Neoceratodus forsteri. The sequence goes on along the minus strand of CM057451.1, from coordinate 1,070,481,055 downwards.
CCCCTATGTGCTGGACACATACAACACTGTACCCATATGGACAATAAAAGTGTGTTGATGGACCCTACTGGCGCGTGGCACTGTGCCCCTCCTGGCACGTGCTCCAGTCGTGCCAGTAGCTCCGGTTCCCTCCTCCGCAGGTCCCCGTATAGGTGCCTGCACTGCTCCACACTCCTCCCCCATTCAGTGGCCTCCTCCAGGGCAGTGGCCACCTCCTGCCACACCTGGGTCCTGGCCCTGTCCAGGGGTGCCTCCCCGAAGAGAGGCCCATGGTGTGGCTCCACAATTGCCACTAGATTAGCTAGTTCTATTACAGATCACTGTGCTGCCCATCTGCGTGCCATTCTCACACTACTAGTTGGCAATATGGCACTCTGCAGTGCAGTTCCCCACGTGCAGATGCTACGCAGTACAGTGCTGCCATTTCCTATCGCGCTGTCACTGAACAGCGTGATAGATGTGCACCCATGCCTGACGCATGGTGCCTGGGGGCAAAGGTCGGGCACAGGGTCAAGGGTCTCTGGCGCATGGCCACACACAACGCCATTGGAACACAATGTGTGTAGCGTGATTGGCTGCCTGTGTGCCAGTGCCATAGTGGTTTACCACGCAGTTGGCCCATTGTGCCTATTATGGCCCTGTGCCACAGCGCCTTATAGTGACCATCACTATAGCGCCACTGGCACAATGGTGGCCGTGCCCTGCATTGCCTACCATGCACAGCACATCATCAGCACGGCAGATGCCTGCTTCAGCAACCTGGGCATGCGCAGTGAGGTGTGTACTACACATGTCACAGAACTGCGCTATTGGCTCAGCACGTTCAACACAATTGCTCAAAGTGCAACAGCACGCTATTCAGCTGTCATATGCAAATCATCTAATCAGCCATTCAATGGTGCAGCACTGCAATTTGCATCTACTTAAAGTTGCTCCTCGCCTCATTTGCATGGGTTGTGCTATAAAAGTGCAACATTGTGCTGCAGTGGCCATAGTCGGTTACTGCAGTCTATTGGTGAGTTGCATGTTGTTTGGGAGTGTGGACTGTGGATTCAGGGACATGCATGGGACTGCACAGTCACAGGTAACAACTGCCATTCTTACAGGCTACATAATGACCGAGCAGGTTGTTGGAGAGGAGAAACACAGTGGTGGGAGGAGGAGGAGGCCTAACTTTACATGGCAGCCACCAGTGCTCTGTGCAGGAGTATAAGAAAAAGATGGGCACGGACAGGAGGAGGATAAAGGAGAAGGTGGCTGCCATCAGGGCAGCATGTGCTGCAACAGGTGGGGGACAGCTGGAGGTGGTACAGCTGACCCCACAGGAGGAGAGGCTTGCTGGAAGCATGCAGTGCAGTGCCATTGAGGGTGTTCCGGGTGGTGGCTTCCAGACGGGTGGTGGCCCATCACTGCATGGTAAGTCATGGTCTGTCTATGGGGGGGCAGGGTAGGTCACACGCAGTAACGCAACTTTACTTTCCCTTACAGATCCTGTGCATCTGCATGGGTCAGTGGTGGTGGGCCTATCCACTGTGGACAGTCAGCTGGAGTTGAAGGAGGGACCATTCACCTCCACAGGTATACGTGGAGCATTGCGACAGTGGGGCTGCCTGGCTGTCTGCACTGATGTCGTTGTAACAGGTGTGGAGGAAGCCCTGCCTGTGTCCCAGCGTGCTGGCATCCACAGATGCCAGCATGCTGTGACTGTGGCCGGTGCAGAGTCTGTCACCGGTGATGATGACACTACAGTCATGGGCAGTGACACGTATGTGCCACAGGATGGCCACACAGCAGGGCAATTCGCACCCATGGCTGTGGGTGGTGCTGCCATGGAGGCCTGCATGTCAGCACCAGTGGGGCAGCACTGGTGTCTGTTCAGGACAGTGGTACTGTTGCGGCCACTGCGGCGGTGCCACTGAGCCCTGGGGAGTGGCAGCCGGAGGGGCAGCATCAGCAGTCACCCAATGGGCTTGGGGGTACAGGGTTCAGCGGCTGTGTCTGTGCACCACCTGTGGACATGCCCAGACCTGGTCCTGGTGCACAGCACCCACCCTCAAGGGGTACTGATCATCAGGGCCATGCACACCCTGAGGGACAGGATGCCGAGGAGGCTGATGACCTCTTGGACGAGCACACCCATCTACTGCAAGCATCGATCCAGCAGCAGATGCAGCTTACGACATCCGTGGATGCACTGCATGTGGCTCTGGAGTGGGCAGAGGAGCATCGCAGTAGGGACACCACACTGATCCTGGCAGGGATGGACCGTTTGTGGGAGGATGTGACCGCTGCCATTGACAGGCATGCACAGGCATTCATTGCTGTCATGGCCATAATGTGCACACAGTCAAGTGCCCATGCATCGCGGACACCACGCAGTGCACTAACCACCCCCCATTCCCAGCATCGTGTGACTCCCACCCGGTTGATGCCGGGTTCAGCTGTGGGCATCCCGAGCACTCCAGGCGCAGGCATGTTTGGTGTGCTGCAGAGCCCTGCTCGAGCACAGTTGTGTTCACACAGTGGAACTTCTGGGGGACCATCAGTGCCACCCCTTGAGGCCAGTGGTCAGCCTGTCAGTGCTGGTGGGTCTCAGCGGGGCCGCCCATGCATCCGTGGTGGCCGGGGAACTGTGTCGTGTGACTGACCTCTCTCCCAGATTGGCTACTGTCTGGTGCTGCCCAGTGTGCATTGTGTGTTTCAGTGGGCAGTGCACGGGTGGGTACCCGGCCCTGCATGTGGACACATAGTTCACCTGCACACCCTCCCGGTTGCTGTCCGCAGTTGCATGTGCATGATGATGCCTGCATTGCGCTGTACACCAATGTGCAATGGTGCTCAGCATCTGACACATGCACATGGACAGGCAGTGGGCGTGGTGGCCTGTGGACATGTGTGTTGCTAGGGTTGGAGTTCTGGGCCGGTGTGCCTCCTGCCCTCTGTGCACGTTTGTTGCGTTGTGTGTGTGCATGTGTGTGTGTGTGTCCATCCACGTGGCATGTTAATCCTCACCCATCCCTGGTTGTGTGTGTGCTTCTGTGCCCTGCCACTTCCCTTGATGGCCTGCACCCCTGGTGTGTGTCCATGCATGTTTGTGGGTTGTGCCTTAGCCACTGGTGGTTGCACATGGCCCCATGACTTACCTGGGTTGGCTGAAATGCTCCTCCATGATGGTGTCCTTGTGCAGCTGTGAGAGCTGGAACAGTCTGGGTTCCCGTCGGCCAAGGGGAGGCTGCCCATCACCATCATCACCGGTGTCCCCATCATCCCCATCGCTGTCCCCCTCTATGACCTGTACGGCTATCCCACATTCGTTGGCCATGTTATGCAGGATGCAACAGGCCAGGAATAGCCTGCAGGCCTTTGAGGGGCTTTACTGTAGGGCACCACCAGAGGTGTCCAGGCAACGGAAATGTGCCTTCAGCATCCCAAACACCCACTCGATGACATTACGTGTGGTGGTGTGTGCATCATTGTAGCGTTGCTGCGATGGGGTCACAGGCCGCTGGTAGGGTGTGAGCAGCTAGGGACAGAGTGGGTATCCACTGTCACCTGTGTGTAGAGGGTGGAGGTTAATTTTGTGATCAGCATCGCCCTTCCCCAGACCATGTAGGCCACTACCCATGCTACCTCTGGCCATGCCCCCCTAGGCCCTATGATTGTCCATGTGGTTTGCATACTCACCCACTAGGTGTCCAGTGGGGATGTCTCCACTCTCAAATCTGTGGCACAGTGCCGACTGGTGCCAGATGAAAGAATTGTGTGCTCCCCCAGGGTGCATGGCACAGACATTGATTATGTGCCCCCTGGCATCACACACCACCTGGCAGTTGATGCTGGCATAGCCTTTGCGATTGATGTATGTGGCCCCCTCGGGGCCAGGTGATGTGCGTATGGCCACATGGGTGCAGTCTTTTGCCCGTAGCACACCAGGTATACGTGCTACCCTGTGGAACTCCTGTATGTTTGCTGTGTACTTTGCCGCTGTGCTGCGGAAATGGATGTACTCCACAGCTTGTGGCAGCAGTGCACTGAGGAATTGGGTGAGGTGGCATGACGTGGCTGACTGGGTTATGCCTGTGGTGTCCCCAGTTGGTCTCTGGAAGGTACCTGTGGTGAGCAAGCATATGCAGGCTGTTACCTTAGTCTCCACTGACAGGGCATGGCTTCGTCGTGTGGTTGCCTGCATCACATCACTGCACAGCTCACAGAGCCGCCTCAGAATTGCCCTATTCAGGCAGTACCAGCCCACAATCTCAGTATCAGTGTACAGCTCAAAGCTGGTGTGGGCTCAGTACTGCCTGTTGAGGGCATACCACTGATGAGCCCTTCCACGACCATGCTCCCTCCCGCCCGCCTTCTCACCCCCCCTCAAAACGGCCTCCATTTGGAAGGTGGCACAGGCCATGTCCCTGGCTTGTATTCATCCCCCCTGGCAGCTGTTGCTGTATTCCCCCTGCTGTCCTGGCTGCTACTTCCCCTGCGCCGGGTACACCTGCCTGTGCTGGCCTGTGTGCTGTGTTGCTCCCCACACCTTCCCTGTGCCTGGCTGTTCAGAGTGTCCTTTTCCTGGCCCGCCCTGTTTGTGCCTCCTGCCCTGTCTGTCTGGCTAGAGTTCTGCCTCATGTGGCTTCCCTGTAGCATTCTTGCACCTCTCCCTTGCTCCTTTTTATTGTGGCTCATTACCGCTATGGCGCAACTTCCACTTGCTCCTTTATTGCTCATGGCGCAAGTTGTTGAATATCGTACTGCACCATTTATGCATGGTTCCTCCCCCTTCGGTTGCACATGCTTTCATTATCATTGCGCTGTTGCTCAGCATGATTTCAGGGAGCGACTGCCTCCTGCTGAATATTGCAGAATGGCGCAATTCCGGACTTGCGCAGGCACAACCCTATTGCTCATGGCTCAACTCTTTTGAATATCTGGGCCATGGTATATAATGATATATAATAAATAATTTGTTTGTTTCTTATAATGTGTACTTTATATATTTTTCTGGCTCCATTTCCTTTTCATGTCCACAATACTATTTCAAAACCAAAGAAGTGACCATACTTTTTTCTTGAGGAAAAAAAAAATTAAAACATTTTAAAAACCTAAATTCTGTTAGAGATGAAAAAGTTTACCAGCAAATGAAAGTGGTAGACAACTGGATATTTTACTGTTATAAAAGTTGAGGGCAGGCTTTTTGCCCAGCTTTGCTGCTATGCCAGTTTAAGATGCAGAGTGGAAAAGATTAGGTTAAGTAAATGCTAACGGTGTTAATGGCCATACTTTACAGCTCCCAGGTTGACTGCTTTCAAACACAAAGGGCTATATTGACAATAGACTTGTCTGTAACCTTGACATGCAGCTGGAACAGTGAATGATATGAGAAAATCTTTCAGAAGCAGTGGTGTGTGGTGAATTTTTTAGCAAGGCATGCAATGTGTCGTCAGGGCAATTATAAAAACCTGGGGGTCTGGGGGCCATCTTGGCCCCTGGAAGCTATAGGATTTTTCATGCTTTGTGGTGCATTTGTGGAGGTATTTTGATATATTTTATTTAATTTTTTTACTCAATTTCTCCCTCTTCTGGGTGGCCCAAATGATTCCAGGGGCACAGTGGTTCCATCTTACTCCAAGAAAATAAAGTAGCTCCATGGGGCTATTAAAACATTTTACAAGCTCACCCATACCAGAACTCTCAAGCAGACACAAGATGGCATACAAGAAGTACAAGCAGGTTATTTGCAATTTCTGGAAGCTCAGATGATTTACCCAAGCAGATCCTTCATTTCTGAAGAATCATCAGGCTCCTCTCTCACTGGTGCTGGTAAGCCAACCCCTTTTTTTGTCTTTGGTTACCATTTCCTTGATCTCCTTCCCTGGCACTGGTCAGCTGCCCTATCTCCGGCATGAAGAAGTGAGCTGCTTTCCCCACCTAGCCCCTGGACCTTGGCCCAAATCTCAAAAGGTCCCAGGATTTTTCCTTTCCGATCTAGGCCCAGTGACCCTTAGCTTCTTTCCTACTAGTTCAAGCCTGAATCCTCTGGTGTACCAACAACTCCCACACCAGTGCCATCCCTCCTACAGTTCTCAGTCTCCTGCACCCTCTGGTGCTGGGGCCTTTGCTGCAGCCCAGCCCCAGTGCCCAACTGCACTGCCAAACTGCCCTGCCATGAGAGGGACCTGGGCCCAGCCACTGCCCAGGCCTTCCAATTAGCTTGCATTCCTCTCTCAGTACCCATGGCATCCTCTTCCTCTAACGTGCCCCCAGATGACCATCCAGGGATGGTCCAACCTCCTCTCTGCATCCCTGCCATCAAATCCTGGGCTTGAACTAAGCTCCAATGAGGAGCAGCCCTTCAAAGCCTGTCCTAAAGACCTGTAACCTGTCCAGCCCTGAAATGCCAATGCCCCAGGACCTGACCCTCCAGGCAGGCCCCTTTTTGTGGGTAACGTTGTTATTCCTCTGTGCAGAGAGCTAGTGAGACCCCATCTGGAGTACTGTGTGCAGTTCTGGAGACCCAATCTCCGCAAGGACATAGACAAGATGGAAGCTGTCCAGAGGAGGGCAACTAAAATGGTGCAGGGTCTGCACCAGAAGACATATGAAGAGAGACTAAAGGAGCTTAACATGTATAGCCTCGAGGAAAGGAGGGAGAGGGGGACATGATAGAAACTTTCAAGTACCTCAAGGGAATCAACAAAGTCCAAGAGTTTAGCATCTTTCAAAAAAAGTGGTGTGCAAGAACAAGGGGGCACAATTTGAAGATAGAGGGGGGTGGCTCAGAGGTAATATAAGGAAGTATTTTGTCACAGAGAGGGTTGTGGATGCATGGAACGACCTTCCGGAGGCAGTTGTGGAGTCAAAAACAGTGGTTGAATTCAAGCATGCATGGGACAGTCATAAGGCAATTCTAGGGGGTGGGGCTAGAAAGAAGTAGGCTGCTGGTTAACTAGGATCTGCAGCTTATCCATTAGGTAGGGAAATGGGCAGACTGAGTGGCCAAGCGGTCCTTATCTGCCATCAAATTGTATGTTTCTATGTTTCTCCTGGCCCCCTCCATGCCTGGGCTGGCCTGCCACAACTGGCACAGGAGGGGACTTCAGTCACCAGCCCATCCTCTGTGGGAACCCTGCCACAGTCCCCACAGCCTTGACAGCCCAAGTAACACCTGCATTGGATCCAAATGGAGCTCCTGCCTACCCTGCCATCTGCCCACCAACTAGGCCTCCCTCATTCCGATGATGCAGTTAAGGCTAGCTGACCATCCTCCCTTGGAGCTCCCATCCCTGCTTCTAGCCACCACATTGCTGGAGATGCCATCCCTAACTACTGTCTTGGGGTGGCTCCCTCCACAGGCCCCACCTGGACCATTAAGCTCCCCCCTTACTTGCCTCTCCTGCTCTTCCAGCTGCCCCCTCCAGATTCAGGCCTACTGCCCAGGATGGAGAAAAGCCTAGAACATCCTGTTTCCTCACCAATTATACCCTTATCAAACTGCCCTCCACTGCCACCTTTAGGCATCCAGCAGGGGTTAACCCCCAGAGCACTAATAAATTCCTAAGATTGGGAGGGATAGGAGGTGGCAGGGGCTCCCTAATGGGAGCATAAGCCCCTCTGAAGAGAGGGGGCTTACACTGATTTTAAGTGCTCAAGTGCTGAACACAATAGGGTAAAGAAAAGATTACAGAACCTGAATGGGAGCAGCCTATGGGAAATATAACATTTATCAAGGGAAAGCATGCATTTTACTTTGTTTATGCCAAGACAAGGCAGAAAATGTCAAAGATCCACCCCCCCCTTCTTTAGGAAACAATCCTGGCTCTGTGGTTGCAACCTATTCTTATTGAAGTCCAGGCTCTGGGATTTGAACCTGACTTCTCACATGTCAGGAATGCAAACACTTTCCTTTGACAGAGAAAAAGGCAGAGAAAGTACAAACAGTTTAATTTCAGTCTTGTCTCTAGGCAGAACTACAAAATCCACCTGAAGTGCCAGAGGGCTGCCTAGAATGTGAAAAATGCCCCACACCAAAATAAATAAATTGTTTAACTAGACACTATCTCAAAATCTAGTTTGCAATTTTCAACACTCTTTTATACTCAGTCTGCCTTTGTCCATTTATTACTGTAAAAGTTACTCAAATGAGACTATTCAGGCAAGCTGTCTACAAGACAACTTGCCTATATGGTCTTGTTTGACTCTTGAGTAACTTTTATAGTAATAATAGACAAAAACGGACAGAGTATAAAAGGGTGTTGTAACTTGCAAACTAAAGGTTGAGATGCTGGGTCAAAAGATCTCTTCAGGATAAAAAAAAACTAATAGTGCCATTCTGTTTAACAAGGCTTGTAAAAATGTACAAGTCTTTTAAATTAGGTACTGGACTTACCTGTAGCTGTCAGCAGTCCAGAGGTATTGATGGTTGTCTCTGCCCCATGTTGATAGTAGTAATCTTTATTTATATATTGATACTACATTGCCATAATTTTTAGCACTTTGTGATGTCACTGACAATCAACCCATGGTTAAACACAGTGTAGGCAAGCACAGCTTGTTTGTCAGGGTCATCACAAAGTTACAAACACAGACCCACATTTTCGAAGGAAATGTGTGGCCTGAAATGGAGATGTGCTGTGCATCTCAGAAAATGCGTGGAATCACGATATTCAAAAAAGAGAGATGCATCACGCATCTCCAGATGCGTCATCACACAGAAATAATATATGCAATGCAAATAAAGGGAGCATTTCCATGAATATGCCGCATATCCCTATATTCAGCCAAAATCTGTGGCGCTTCCTCCACGCATGTTAGAAATGAGCCGCCCTACCCTAACCCCGATTTCTCCTCTCAGGAACTGGTCCAATATTTAGAAGCACTAATACAAATATATTAAGTGGGATAGATATAGATTTATGCAATTTTATATTAACCATAATTTATTTTATACCCCGTTTAAACTTCATCAAATGGGCAGGGTATCATCCAATTTGTGCCCCAGGTGTCATCAGGTTTCGGCTGACTTGCTTCATATGCTTTGGTCATGCGACAAAATCACTTCCTTTTGGCATAGCATTCAAATACGCCTTGATCCGCTTTTGGCACGATCAGACTATTTCAGCTTAGAAATTTGCATCCTGGCTGACTACGCATGTTTACAAGTGAGTCAACAGAGAGTGCATATGGCTCTAATATCAAGTTGTGCTAAGAAAATCATTTTGAGACATTGGCAGGAACCAAGCACTCCCGCCTATATGGAATGGTATAAGGAGATTAAGTTTGCCTTGCAAGCAGAGTTCGTCATTGCTGGAGTTAATGATAGGGTGGAAAATTATAAACTAAAATAGGAACCATTGTATACCCTTTTAGTGATTCAGTAGTTTCTAGTTATTTTCAGTTTTTCTCTTAAGGAGAATGATATTCTATTCTCTTCATAACCATCCTCGGGTGTTAATAATGTGGCAGACTGGGGGGGATGAGTGGGAGGGGGGTAGGGGGTGGGATACAGACAACGATATTATGTTTCAGGAGTTATTATAATATAATCCTTACTTATGTACTACATATGATACACATGTATCTGCACTTTTCAAGGACTGCTTTTTTGTCTAATGTATTTACTCGTCTGTTTTGATGGTTGTTGTTGTAAAAACTTTAAACCAATAAAGTTTACTAAATGGAAAAAAAAAAAAGAAATGAGCCACCCAAAGTTAGGCATAGAACAAGATTACCTAAATCTGCCAGCCAAACACAGGCAGACTGCAGGACTGCAGGCAGGCCATCCAGAGATGACTCTCAGAGGTGCACCAGAACATGCTTCAGGCACCCACACACAGATGTCATGCCAGGATGGATGTACCCAGAGCTACAGGTGCCATGTCATCACCAGCACCATCCAGGGTGCAACCCCCCACATTGTACCCTGGATGTAGACACCCAGCAGCCACATATCAGTGCTGTCAGGTGCCCCTCAGACACACCAGTGGAGTGGACAGCCACAATGCAGCAAATGTATTGGAGGCCATGGTCTTCACCCATGTGGCCTGTAGGCTGCAACTTGGTGGCGGCATGCACCTAGGGTGCCTTCTGGGGCAACAGTGCCCAGGCAGCCTGGTAGACAGGTGGCAATCTGGCACAGGCCAGGGACTGATCTGTGGCAAACACCCATGGTGGTACACTAAAGGTGCATACAAGTGGGATCCACCCACTCAGGTAGCTGGTCACCCTCTGCACACTGCCATTCCTTCCAGTAATCACCATGTTCCACTCATATGGTGGGGCACTATAGGCGACTGTATGCTACATATGGAGCTGGTGTATCACATGCATGTGGTATAGGTATACTGATCAGACTGTGTCACCCTGTGCCCTCCCCTGTTGCACGTTCAGGTGGGCCCCTGTGGCCACTGTCCTGGTGAGTCCCCTGTACCCCAGTCTGATCCTATACATGTCTGTGGGTAATAGCACTGTACCCAGGCCAATGCAGTCCACCCACACACAAACAGTCCATCACACCTGCCTGATAGGCTGCAGTACCTCCTGTTCACCTTTGTGGAGCAGTGGGGCAGCCCTGCAAAGCTGGAACTGAGAATGCCTGGGGTATGCAAATGGCCTGAATACATTCCAGTAATGAGCTATGCATGTGGGAGATGGGCTTGGAATGTGCAATGAGGTCATTTGCATATCCCAGCTGAATAATGCAACTTTGCACACTGTGCAAGTGGCTTGGCATCGTGCATTTCCCCATGCTCTGCATAGGGCTCAGGTCACCTGCTGCACTGCACGTGTCCCACTGTGAAATCGCGCATCTTCTGGATATTCACAACAAAACATGTGTTTGTGTCTTCTGTTAGCACCCTTTGCAGACTGTGTGAGAGACCTTTTGGTACCATGCATTTCTGCTTAAAGTTGAACCAGCATAATATTCTGTGGTGATTTGCATATACAGCCCATGATGCTTTGCATTATGGGGGTATGTGTGATTTTGTATTTCAGGATATTCAGCTGGATATGCACGAGTGCATCTCATGGTGCATCTTCTGAATATCTCATTATTTGGGGCCGGCTCATCTCAGATATGTGGCGCAGGCACTTGTGCGTTTTTGCAGGGGACTTTTGAATATTGTGGCCATGGTTGCAATGTACTATCATTATAGTGCGGTCAGTCATCAATATCTCTGAACTCCTGCCAGCTACAGAGGAGTTCAATATCTCACTTAAAAAATATATGTATATTTTTTTAACCAGTAGAGGCACGCTAAGCTGAAGCTTGTTTACAGATGCGACCTGGGAGCACAAGAAAGTTAAGTGACTTGCTCAGGATCACACAGTCAGCAAGTGGGGGCTGTGGGATTCAAACCCAGGGATACAGGTTTGCAGCTCAGGGCCTTAAACCACTGCACTATACTGCCTCCTATATTTCAAAAGTCTTTCAAGCTATGATGGGCATGGTTCAAAAATGCTGCCCTTAGAAGCAAGCAGGTAGCTCACGTCCTTAATTTCAGAAGTAATCTGTTGCCTTTTGCATTCTGGATTCACTGATCCTATTTTAACTTCACCCCAACAGCATTTTAATATCCTTTAAAAACAAATTATTTTATTTCTATACATGTCTAGTGATGCCCTTTTAAACATGTGACTTCTGCAATAGCTTCAAAAGAGCAACCAAGAGAGGACATTTCCTCCTAAATTAAACTTTAAATATTTCAGATTCCCCCAAATTCTTACTATTTTGGGGCAGCAAATGACACAATTTGATTTAAAAAACAATATTAGGACATTTCAGAAACTGGATAAAATGACAAATATGCAATTTCAGACTACAAGGCCCTGCCTTTAAGTGTTTGATACACCCTTATGGTATGCTGTCACCAACATGAGTAATTTTTTTAAAATGTTTTTTAAAAATGTACAGTAACTGAACTCCTGCAACCAGAAACACAATTTACAGACTCTTTTGCAGTATACAATACTTTATCAATTACACTTTAAATTGTCTTATGCATTCTATAGCCGTTCATTCATTCTAAAGAAATGTTCAGAAGGCAACAATGTAGCATTATTTTTATTGCTGTATCAAGACAATATAACTTGTATGTTTAGTAATACAAATCTGTTCTTAAAATGCAACTGACTTTTGCTTTTAAGATGCCCCCATTAAATGCCAAAGCTGTTACAGATCCAAAAATATCAGGAAATGTTCTGATCTGTCAATAAGAGCTGCTGTTGATATATATATTATATACCAACTAACTTAATAAGAAACATTTTGATGCCACCTATGGTGTACAAACCTGAAACTTACAGCACCTCCCCAAGATGTAACAGCTGCAGCTACTTAGTGCCTATTTAAATAATTTAAAAATCAGTTAACAAACATGACCCCCCGCCCCCAACCTGCTGTTCCCCAGAACTGGTGCCAGGCAGCTATATTTCAACAGGAGAAGAGCAATAAAAAATACAACACCCCATCTCTAATGACCAGCATCAAGTTCCCTCTTACTTGCTCTGGGATAAAAAATAACTATTTCCCTTTTGCAGTATTGAAGGGCTTCAGAATATGTTACAGCCAACTGTGTAAGACGCTTGGTGGACGTGCTTGTTTAATAGACAGTTTTTTTTCTACCATATGCACACACACACAATAAAAACTCAGTGCAGTTTACTGACCTGGTGGCTAAACAGAGGACTTATGTTCTCTTTTATGATATCTCTTCTTTTATAGATCAAATGTGACTTGCTTTAAATGAATCACAGCTAAGATAAAAGGCCCTGCTCTCGCTTCATTATCATGGGGGGTGGTGGGGGAGGGAGGCATGTACAATACTACAGCTTCAAACGTGAATTAAAAGCAATATAACAGGCTTGTACCTGTGCACTGTGCTACTCCTGGAGTAGTGAAGCAGTATAGTGCACTGGTTTAAGGCTCTGAATTGCAAACCTGGAGACCTGGGCTTGAATCCCACAGCCCCCACTTGCATACTGTGTGACCCTGAGCAAGTCACTTAACTTCCCTGTGCTTCTAGGTCACTCCTGTAAACAAGCTTTCAACTTAGTGTGTCTCTCCTGGTTAAACAATTGAAAAAAAAGTTTGCTGCAGTTTCTCAACCCATTCCTCCAATAAATGGTTCTACTGCATAGACATGTCAACCAACAAATGAAATCACACAGTACCTGCTCATTAAAGGCCATAAAAATCCAACAACTCCCACTCACAAATGCTTTTCAGTGGCACAGGTCATTACTTCCTACGAACATACGAAATTGACAGCAGATACAGGCCATTCGGTCTATCTAGTCTGCTCGAGTGTACAGCACTTCAATCCATTAGACTACAGCTGCCCCACCTCCCTCGTATGCCTTCCCCCCATCTTGTGCCCCCTCCTGGTTTGTACCCTCCCGTTGACTCTGTCCCACTCCCTCTTGAAGCCCCCAACACTCTGCAGTGGTAAGACTTCCTCTGGCAGAGTGTTCCACCATGCAACCACCCTTTCTACTGTATGAACTGGTGCCTACTCCGTTCCCTCTTGAGCCTGCCCCCTTCCAACTTCATAGGGTGTCCCCTGGTTTCCCCTCTGCCCTTCAGATTGAACATACACCTGATGTCTACTCTGTTCAAACCCTTCATGTACTTGAAGGTCTCAATCATATCCCTCTCCCCCTTCTTTTCTTCAGGGTATACATATTGAGCTCTCTCTCAGTCTCTCCTCACATGGTCTGTCCTCCAACCCCAGCATCATTTTTGTTGCCCTGCACTGTACCCCCTCCAGTAATTTGATGTCCCTTTTCAAGTAGGGGTGCCAGAATTGCACACAGTACTCTAGGTGCGGTCTCACCAGGGACCTGTACAGGGGCAGGATGACCTCCCCATTCCTAGAAGTAATCCCTCTTGCTTTGCACCCTAGCATCCCATTTGCCTTCACTGCTGCCTTCCTGCACTGAGCAGAGTGGTTCATCTCCCCAGTTACCAGCACTCCCAGATCGTTCTCCTCTTTGGATTTTGTGAATGGGACACTCTCCAGCCAGTAATTGTGTCCTGGGTTCTTGCCTCTTAAATGCGTCAATTTGCACTTCTTGGCATTGAAACGAAGCTGACAAGTTTGAAACCATTCCTCTAGTTTTGCCAAATCCTCCTGAAGTACTTATGGTCTCCCCCCCCCCCACCATCTGCCACAAGACACATCTTTGTGTCATCTGCGAAGAGACTGATCTTGCTCGTAATCCCTACTGCAGTGTTGGCTATGAAAATGTTAAACAGAACTGGTCCCAGTACCAAGCCTCAGTTTTGATCGCAACAGTTTTATTTATTTATTTGTTTGTTTATTGAAATGTTTCACCAGGAAGGCACACTGAACAACAAGTTGCTCATCTCATGGTGCGACCTGGGTGGGAGGGGTACAATGAGGATCAGCAACAAAGAATTACAGATACAGAGAACAGATACAATATGGAGCATTTGATCGAAGTAGTACACAATAGTGAGCAGTACAGACAGTTACAGCATGAGACAATCGAATACACCAGTGGGTAGACACAGATACATGGAAGAGTAAACCTGTCAGATAGTAGTGCATCAATACAGTCTAAGTGCCATTATGTTTACGGTGCTGCACACAAAGATAGGCAAACAAGTGCTAGGTGCAAACAAGGGCAGGAGGGGCAATTGCCCAAGATATAGAAGTGGGAGAGGAGGCCAAAGGGAGCTGAAAAGGGAGGAGTGGGTAGCTTAAGAAGAGGAAGAGGAGGAGCGAGGGAGGGAAGACTGCTAAGACCAAGTACACCTCCAAGGAGTAGAGAACCCTGCAAGGGGGCAGGATCTGAGACCAGACAAGAACAGTGAAATTAAGAAGAGGGGGGAGGAAAGACTGCCGAGACCAAAGTACCCCTCCAGGGTGTAGAGAACCCTGCAAGGGGGTTGGGATCTGGCAGCAGACAAGAACAGAGAAATTAGGAAAGCTGGCGGCAAGCCATAATACATGTTTACTCTTTAGGATGCATGAACCCTGTAAGGGGATCAGGGTAATGGTGAGCTGGACAGGGTATAGAGGGGTTAGAGGGGATTAAAGCAGGTACAGCTGGAAGAGAAGCAGTTGTGTAGAGCTGTACCAAGGGAGTAGGTGGAGGAGGAGTGACATATTTGTGTGGGGAGAGCGTTCCAGGATTTGGGGAAGCAGTGGGAAAAGTCAGTCTGGTTGATGAGGGTAGATCTGCATGGGACCAACAGAGTGTGAGTGTCAGTAGATCTCAGGGAGTGAGAGGGATGGGGAGGTGTAGTAAGGGAAGATTGGAGGTAGGGAGGGAGTTCACCAAGCCAGAATTTGCAGGTCAGTTTGGCACAGTGGGTTAGCTGCCGGTTGGACAGTGGAGGAAAGGCTAGATAGAGGTCACAGTGATGAGTACAAGAGGGGGCATCAAGGGCAAAGTGGCAGAAGGAGTTAAAGAGAGAGTCCAATTTGGTCAGGGAAAATTTGGGAAGAATTAGCTATATGCAAAGCAGACCAGCCCCAATGAGCATCTCTGTGCACTTTGTTCCATGAATTTGATCTTAGCAGTTTGCTTGAGTTGGAAGTAAGTTACAGTGCATTCACAGTCTCAACACAACACAGCAAGGTGGCATTGAATAGGTTATCTTAAATTATTTTTTTTGTCATACATTTTTATACCATTTCCTCGGCTGGGGGTGGTTTCCCCATGGTCCCCTTCCCATCCTCAAGCTATCACCTCGGCCCCTGCCCCAGCCACAGACAGAGCTCTGGAACCCCTATGTTCACCCCTTCCTGGCCACATTGCTGTGGGTACTTAGCCCTCTCACAGTGGGTGACCAGAGGGCAGACATACCAGGGGAGCTGCTTGGGTGTGACTGTTGCAGTGGTGCGCCAGATCCTGCCTTCCTTGTGCACGTCTGTAGTGGTATTTTTTTTTTCTCTTGGTTTCACCTTCCCTGGTGCAGGACTGCACTAATGTCAAGGACCGTCCAGGCATATGTCCACACCAGGCATGTCTGGCATCAGCCTGCATCGACCCCTTGGTGGACTGTATCTTTGCACCAGTCCCCATCCACTACCAGGGGCCGGTACTGCCACGGTCATTCCCTCCCACCCTCCCTGGAGGAGGAAAGCAGTCCCTGGGATGCTCAATCTTGCTTCTACCCAACCAACTCCCAGCACACCAGGTCGCTCCTGACCCCAGGTCGCTGGCATGGTGCAGTGTCCAGCGTCTCAACCCTCAGCGCCATCAAGCCAGCAGTTATCTTTAATTCTATCATTATCCTTTTTCCCCATTTACCCTCATGGATCCTGATCCTCACCTCTGTGCCTTCTTGTAACATTATCTTGCAGATCCTTGCCCCACACTTTCTCAATCAGTCCAACATCTTGTACTGGCCATAACCACCCAACAATTTACCACTACTGCTGCAGGCTACCTCCATATGGTAACCATCCCAGACGGAGATTGACAGTATTTCAGTCATAATAGATGTCAACTCAATTCAGCACTGGGAGCATATCAAAGCAATGCACAACATATATGTCATGGAGTTCTAATAGTTATGCTAACAGATAGCAGAAAATAATATCTGTTTTCCAAGAACAGTAAACTAGCCAATTATGAATTATGCTGCATGTCCCTGCTCGGGAAGGGCTCTCTGCAATACACTGCTGAGTTCTGACTTGAAAATAAACAACCTTTTAAGAAAATATCATGGCATGTAAAGCTGATAACCTGCTTTGAGATATATATATATAATTACAAAATAAATGTGTACTTGTATTTTTAGTAATGGTGACAATCTCTTTAAAGCAGCAGTTCATTTGCTTTAAATTTTTTATATACACTTCATTATTCACTCCTTTTCAGCCCTTGACATTAAGTGTGCTGTTCAATTGTTTATCCAAATCTATTTATATGGGACATATTTTAATAACACAAGACAGAGGGCTATCAGACCACAGACCATCAGTCACACACAGTAGGTGAACACACAAAAAGGAGCAAACAAGGAGGTCAAGACAGTCACGATCCTGGGAGAGAGGTTGGTAGTGGGGGCTGAGCTCCCGCCTGTTGAACTACTTATTCCTCCAGTTGGTGCCTGTGCCAGGACCTCCCATCCCCACTGCCCATGGACCCCTCTGACCTATTTCAGTGTAGTAGTCTTTTCCTTGTGAGTGTACTGAGAAAGGATCGCATCATTGCAGGATTGCGCCACTGTTAACCACTGCCACCGCACCACTGGGACAGAAACTTACTTTTTTTGAAAATAAATTTATTAATCATATTAAATTCCCCCTGTCCGTGCTCACTGTGTTTAGGTTCCAGTCCTGCCACTCCTTCAGTCTGGTACACAAAACAGAACATCACGCAACTTCAAACTCTGGCGCATCTGGTTCCACTGTGGGGAGTGATATCTATTCTCCTCTCTCTGCTCCATTTCCTCTTCCTCTTCCTCTTCCTCTTCTTGATTCAGTTCTGAAGTTGCATGCCTTTGCTACTTTTTCCAAGGCAATGCAAGTGGTCAGAGTGGGCTGCACTGTGCACAGCACCACCGTCATCTAGGCAACGGGATGCAACTTGGAGGTAGAATATCTGAGGTCGGCACCACTGGTGCTCCCAGTCCCCATTAGTGAGTCCCAAATGGCAGACAGACTGGAGAGACTATGACTATACTAAAAAAAAAAAAACACAAAATACACACTAATGTATAGCCATGCAGTGCATGCCTTGCATAAAGTGAATCCACGCCTCTGTTCAGAAGTATGTAAGCGCTCAAAATGGTTTACAAATCTGACCAGCACTGAGCAAAACCAGATTACCAGATAGGGACCCTGAAAACCGGATTACCAGGTAAAAAAAACTTACAGGTGGCAACTCTATGCCACAAACACTGCCTACAAAGTTTCAAAGTGCCCCAAACATTGCTTGCAAAGTTTCAAAGTGCCCCAAACACTGCCTACAGATCTCTTCTCCCCACTTACCCTGTTACTTTCAGTATAAAGAGAAATATGAATACATATCGATATACCTTTAAGGTAGAACTAAGTGCTTTCACTCCTCTCAGTCAGTAGTCTGGTCTTTACACGTACATCCCCTGTATCTGGACGTAGAGTACTGCACCCAGGACCTAGGTCCACTTGATCAAATTCCCAGCCTCTGGCTGCCTCAGTACATGGGTGCATGAGTGCAAAGGTGGTCCAGATCCCTTTGTAAACAGCACATAGAGATGCTGCGAAGGTTTAATTTGCCTGCAAAATTAAGGCAGATTTCATCCGCTGTTGTGGAGAATTTCACAAATTGTTTGACCTTAGGTTTAAAATCTGCTTTTTTCAACTTCATATTGCGACGTCACCCTTAACTTTGCTTTTGGTGTTGCCAAAGGTGAATTTTTGTGAAAAAGAGGCTTTTGGTAAACAACTTGTATCAAGTTCACATAGAAGAACTTCTGCAGGTGACGTGGTACATCTGTATACACTGATTGTGCCTGAGTTGCTTCTTGTTTTTCTTTTCCAGTTAGACGAGCGAGGAGAAGGAGCCTGTACTAGTCAGTGAGAGAAGATAGAACTGATTGCTTCCAAAATCTGTTTTGGAGCAATTTCTGACTAGTTGTTCTCTTTCTTGTTGTATAACTTAACTTAGGAAACACTTTCATAATAGTTAATCTTTATTTTGAATCTCTTTTTTTGACTTTGTATTAGTTTTATTTTCCTCTTTTTCTTGCATCTTTTCTCTCTCCCTCCCTCCCTCTCTCTCTCTCTCCTTTTTTTTATTATGGAGAGGTATGGACAGGTTTGCACCCATGACAGTGCCATACACCTTCACTGACTGGGCTGCAGTGGGAGGAGCTCTGCAGACCTCTTGCTATGAGAGGAGGACTCTGCATTTCTTGCTTTCCTTCCTTCCGGCCGAACAACCTGTTGGACTTGCAGCACAGTTGCCTCCATGACCATGAAGAAGTCTGCTCGTTGTCTGGATTGGTAGTAGTACTACACCATTTTCTGTGTCCACTGTTCTTTTTTTAATTCTCGATATCCTCCCCACCTGACTCTCCTTCTCAGCACCCGCCACCCGAAACCCCCTCCAGAAATATAAGAGTGACACTGGGGTGCCCAGTCCATGAGTGTTGTGCTCTTGCCTCCTCAGCATTTCCTTTTCTTTTTTTTAAATTACCCCTCCACCCAACCCTCCCACTCAGCACCCAGCACCCGACATCCTCCCAGAAACATAAGAGTGACACTGGGGGTGCTCAGTCCCTAGTGTTGCGATCAGGAGTCCTCATTCTTTTTTTTTTTCTTGAACCTGAAAAAAAAAGTCCATCGATGTCTTTTGCGCCATTATCGTCCCCCCTGTCCCTCCCACTCAGCACCCCTCACCCTCTCAAGCCCTTACTTACCATCAGGTGTCTAACACCGTAATCCTCTCTGGACCGCAGACACATCTTCACTCTTCAAAGCTGGACCTCGAACTGAAGAAACAGGTATTTCGTTCAATGTATTTCAATGGGGTTTTGAACTTAGTGGCATAACTTGTTTTAAAACAGTAGTGGGTTTCATTTGCAAGACTTTACCTGTATATAAATAGAAAAGAATGTATGAAACACAAACACACACAAAAAAAGCTGCACTGTGCATAGCAACTGAAGTAAGATTTTCAGTAAAAACAATTTTCATTCTTACATGATAGGGTTGTTCCAATCTCCACTGAACTTTGCTTATTATTATCCTTTTTCAAATCTCTCAGGCACATTATCTCTAAGATGACATAATGTAGTAAGCATAACCTTATAATGTCTATTCACAAGCCTTTATGAAAAAGAATTGTGTATAGTAAGAGTTAAGCTTACAGTGGCAGACCATTTTGCTTGTCATACTGAGGAGGTTATTTTGTCACATTGTAGTCAGAGGAAACAATTATGCTATGACTCAATTAAATCCTTCTGCTTACCCAAGAATATTTTCCTCTCACAGAACCCTGGGCAGTGATGCAACAAGAGAACCTAACACCATGCTCTTTTGCAAGATCACTTCATGTCAGAATGGTCTGGGTGTTTCTTGCTTCACAGAGCTATTATCATCCCACAGCTCTTTCAAGTCTCACGATAAAGCCTTCTGATTGGCTGCAGCAAAGTGTATGTACCCTCCAGGGTGACTCTAATTGTTTTACTCTTGCACCTTTAATTGCTGCTCAAGCTCTGTATAATGTGAAACTGTACATCTTGTTATTGTATTTCATCGTATTTTTGTAACTGTAACTGTACTCACCTGTACCTTATTGCACCCGTCTTGTGTATCTGAAAATGTAGATGTTTGACTATGCTATTGTATGTGCCATCTGTATGACTCAGGTCCCGCCTAAAAATGGTCCATTGGATCAGTGTGCCTACCCAGTAAACAAGTACATAAATAAAATAAATAAATCATAACACAGTAGTATAGGATGGTAATAACCAAAGGAAATTAGGGTCTGACTTGCTGGGTCAACACAAACCCTATTCTCCCCGCCCCAGTGCACTGTTGTGACTATATCCATTTTGACTGCAGATACACCTCTAAGCTTATTAGTCACAATGCTTCCTCTATTCAACCTGTGCAACCCAATTTAATACCAGATGGTATTCTTGATCCTCCCAGTTTCATAAGCAAGAATAAATAAGTAATCTGTTGTAAGATGTAGTAACTCACAAGGATTCCTCAACCACCTTGCTACCTACCAAGACTAACCTATGTTTCTCTTGGAAAGTCAACATTTTCCTGACTTACCTTGAAGGTCTACACTGTCTTTATATCCATTCCCTCCAGCAGTAGCTAGAGATTAGGGAATGTGGAAATTATGATTGTCCTCCCTCCTCCCCCCCCCACAGTCTTAACAAAATACTTATTTGTAGTCTAAGTAGTATGCTGTGCATTAAGTTACATAATAAAAAAAGTCCCATCACTCTAGGGTGGGGGGCAGCAACTGTCTCCTTTCTGGCTCACATATTCAAAGGAGATGTGTGACACAAAATGGAGATGCACAGCACATCCAGGAAAATGCATGGATATGTAATATTCAAAAGAGCAAAATGCACTGCGCATGTTGGAATGTACGATTATGCAGACATAATGTATGCACCACAGAAAAAGGGGGTGGGTACCTGAATACGCTGCACATGTGTATATTCAGCCAAAATGAGTGGTCCATGTCCCACTCATCCCACATTTGTGCTGTGCAAAGTTAGGCAAGCAAAGGGCTGCCCTAAATCAGCCAGCCACCTATAGGTAGGCTGCTGAACTGCAGAGAGGTGTGATTCTGAGACTGCCCTTGCAGGGCATTCACACACAGCAGCCATGCCAGGATGGTAGTACTCAAAGCCACAGCTGTACTGTACCTGCTCACCAGGTACTGGTGGGTGACACCACTGACACTGTCCAGTCAGCCACCCCCCCTCACCACACCCAGGTTGGGGATGCCTAGCTGCCACATGCTAGTCAGGCATCCCCCCAAGCACATCAGCAGAACAGGCAACTACAATGCAGCACATGTACCAGGGGGGCATGGCCTGCACCCATGTGGCTGTCAGAGTGCCACTAGGTGGTGGCATGTGCCTATGGTGAAATCTGGGACAGTGGTGATCAGGATGCATGGCAGTAATGGTGGCAGCATGGCATGGGTCAGGGACTGCCCAGTGGCACACACCCATTGTGGAACATCATAAGTGCACACAGCACACCTGTGCCAGACCCACTTCACCAGGAAACACAACCATGTCACCAGTGCCATCTACGCTGTGTGACAATGCCACAGGGGTCCTGGGTTTGGGTCACTGTGGTGTTATGGTGGTGGACATTGCACATCTGTAGGCAGCATGGGGCAGGGGTGGCACCATCTGTGGCCTGGAGGTGGCAGGGGCATGCCTCAAGGACACTGGACCCTTCCAGTGTTGTGCATATGCCCACCTAGGGCATGGCCATGGGTAGAAGCACAGCATACCTCTCAACTGTGACACATCACGGGGTACGTCACTCATGTTATCTCTCAGATGCCCTCTGCTTGGTTAACTGCAAATATTGTAAAAAGTAGTGCACTTATTTCCACAGTATTCTGAGCTTGCAGTGTCATGTTTGACGATGTGTCACACATTCCAGATGTTGCACATCTTGGCACACAGTTGGGTGTTAAAAGGTTGGGAGATATGTGGCACTGTACTCAGGCTGATGCAGTCCACACACACACAAAAACATGCCTTCTCACCTACCTGCTAGGCTGCAGCACCTCTTGATCACCTTTGTGGAATGGTGGTGCTGCCCTGCAATGTTGGAACTGTGCATGCCAATAGTATGCAAATGGACTGAATACATTCCAGTAATGAAATGCAAATGTGCTGTTTGGGTGCTGACTGTACAATGGGGCCATTTGTATATCCTGGCTGAATATTACAACTCTGCTTGCTGCACAAGTGACTTCACATCATGCAGTTCTGTATGCTCTGCAATGGTCTCTGGTCACCTGCAGTGCCATGCATTTCCCATTGTGTGATTGCGCATGTTTGGGATATTGAGCTGGATATGCATGATCGCATTTTATGGTGCATCTTCTGAATATCGTATTGTTTTGTACTGGCGCAGTTGAGATATGCGGTGCATTCACTTGCGTGAGGCAGCCTGCCTCATTTGAATATGGGACCAATATGTATCAAAATAATATACACATCTGTAAGATTATCTAGAACATGATATAGTGAAAAATCAGTCAAACGTTTTCTTTAAACATAGACAGCTGCTTATAGGGAGAGCGTCAGCTATCTGTGTTTGTTTTTTTTTTTTGTTTAAGTTTAATAAAGTAATAGCCTTAAACTAAAGGAGTGTTGTGCTTTATTATGAGCTGTACACTTTTTTCTCAAAACAGTCACCTGGTGCTAGTGATTATAAAGAAAAGAGGTTAATGCATTTGTCACCCCAAATCTGCAGCCCGGCTGAGCCCATGTGCATGATGACTGGGTTGAGGCAAATCTTTCATGTTGTACTAAGTTACAAAATGTTGTATGTGATATTGCATTGAAAAGTTGCTTTCCTTGTGGCATTTCTGATAAAGCTTAAACTGTCACTTGGAAATTGAACTATGAATTAGAATGTGCAAGTGTGTACTGCTCCAGCAGAACACGGACATTACTTTGTTGTGTGGTCTCCAAAAAGTTTTGCTTTTCCTGATGCCACAGCTATTCAGTCTGAATTGGCCTACCTGAAAGATATCCACACAGCAGTGCCACCAAGAATACTTAAGATTCCTACATTAATGTCAGAGATGCAAACTTTGTTGGGTCGAAAGGCTGAAGGACTGATCCCTTCACAAATGGACAAAGATGTCATTAACAAGAACATTTATGCTTTGCCAGCCTTGAACTGGTGGTCTTTTCTGCTGAATTTTATTCAGCATCCTATTGTAATGGTTATTTCCTATCTATTTCTGTGTTTGAAATTCATTTTAACTGTTTGCATTTGCTATATGTATTGAACGTTTAAGTCTACATTGTCTCATGATTAATATATAGGCACAAATGTATTGTATGGCATGTCTTGCATAGTGTGAGATACCTAAAGTAAAATATCAGGAGTCTCAAAGCTGGATTGTTGGAGGTCATACTTATAAGCATATCATTAATTAGATTACATGAGCACAGCATATAAAATAAATGCTGTGATGGATAGGATTGATTCTTTAGTTAGATTTTATGAGTGCAGCATGTTCATAAATGCTGGGACAGGTAGGATTTACATTTTAGCTAGATTCTATAAGCACAGCATATGACATAAATGCTGTGACAGCTAGGGCTTGTTAGTATGAGCATATCAGTAGCCCGAGCATATTTTCTGCATGCACAGAACTTATTAACACTTCTTAGATTTTAGAGATTAAATACATCGGCCCAGATATTCAAACTGCGCCATAGCAGGAGCAAGCACAAGTCTATTGCGCCCATGTGCAAGAGACGTGATATTCAAAAATGGAGCAGGCCAAACTGCGCCTACAACTGATGACTGAATATCACACCACCTGCGCCATAGCACAACTAGGGAGGGGAAGCTGAGCAGATCTGATGCACCATAGCGCAACAAGGAAAATTCAGCTGAGCAGTCCAGAGGCACCATAGAGCAACCAGGGACACCCCCCAGCAGCAGAGCAATGTAACTGCACAACCAGGAAGGTAGGGGCCCACCACCCATGCCACAGATGGGCACAGGAACACACAGCAGAACAGACATCGTCCCCCCACACCCCATGCACTGCACAACTGGGGAAGGGCTGGAATAACCACTGGCCCATGGAGACAAGCAAACAACCCACAGCTGGGCCATGGTGCCCCATCACACCCACGCAAGCTGTGACTGGCACACAAGGAGGGCTGACCACCCCGTGCCACACCATCCCCCTAATGCACAGCACACCGCACCATGACCCCAGACACCCCCATGAGCAGTGACCACCACAGCAGGAAACCCCATGCATGCCACCACCCCCACTGTGACACTGCAACCCGTGCACCACAGAACCATGCAAGCCAGCCCCACCATGAGCACCCATCAATGGGTGGCAGCACACAGCAATGCAACAATGGCAGACACAGTGCCACCATGCACTGTCCCCCTGAGGTACTGCTGAGAGACCAACCATGTGTTGGCACATGAGGTACCCCACATGGGATAGGGCGTGCCCTGGACACCACCACCAGTGGTACAGCACCCTGCACAGTATTCCAATGACACACCCCGACCCACCACTGGCTACAAGAGCCAGCACAGACACCCACAGTGGTGTGTGGAAGCAAGCACCACACCGGATGCCACACAGTGTATGGACAGACACCCACCCATACCCAAGGGCACAACAACACAGGGATGCAGAGGTGTGGCAACCAAGCCCCCACCGTGGACCATGTAAACTGTGTACACACAACCCACAGTCCTCCATGGCACTGGAGTGCCAGCCACCCTGCGCAGGCACTGTGGACCCGTATACCACCATCATTCGCCCGGAGCACAAGTCACAGTCAGTGGGGCACAGCCCCTGCAACACACACAAGGCACAGCATGGAGGTGGGACTACAACTGTGGTGCCCACAGTGCCACCCGAGGCAGACATGCACCACACCAGTGACAGGAGGCAACCCAGCAATGTGATGGGTACAGTGGCTGCCCTGCAGGGACTGCCACCACTGACATGCCAGCGAACCATGCAGGTCACAGACATGCATGTGTGCCAGCTGCACAGGCCATGGACAGGCCGATGGGTGCACCATGGACACAGAGGACGCACCATGGACCACTGCACACAGTCATCCAGTGCATAGGGAACAATGCACACACCACAGACACTGACTGATAGCTACCCCCACACCATAGTCACCTCCACACGGACACACACACACATACCCATGACCACACCACCCCTGACGCCATGCACACCACTGCAGCTGAGCACCTATAGCCCGCTGCAAATCAGAGACCACCACAGTATTCATATCAAAATGAAATGTATTGAACAAATATATAAAACTCAACTATATACAATATTACAGGAACTATATACAAGGTTGGGGGGCCACAAACAAGGTGGGGATAGGTAGAGGGCAGGGGTGGACAAATGGGATGGGAAAGGAGGGGTGTCAGGGTGGGTCCAGGGGGAAGGGGAATAGTGGGACCGATGGAACCCTAGCCGGAGCGCCTCTCCCCGCTCTGACTCCTCCTGGCTCTGTGCCTCCTCAGGACCCCAGTCTCATCAATGTGTCTGAGGATGTCCAGCGACACCCTCACCACCAGCAATATCTCCTGCAGTGCCTCCCGGATTTCACGTAGATGGCGGGTACCTAGGACAAGGGAGCACAGTCAATAGGTGTGAATGCACAACTCCATACAGCCCGCCCACTGTGCATGGCATACGGCCTTGGGACATACCTCTGTGATGGTGTGTGACCGCCTGCAGAGATCACGTCCACATGACCTGCCCACCCAGGCGCATACAGCCATGCGGAATGCTGCACACACTCACTGGCCAAGTCACGCACAGCACCACCGTGGCCGTTTAGTGACATGGCTATGTGGTGCAAAGGCAGTGGTACAACCATGTACCTGGTGCATGCATGGACCACCATTGACGCACTCCCAGACATGCATTGCCACTGGACAGTGTTGACTGTAACAAGTCACGTGCATGGTAGTGGTGTCTATGGATGGTGGCCATGCGCCACTGCCCACCCTGTCACATAGCATGCAATAGTAATCATGGATGTATGGCACTCACCTTCATCGGTCCAGTCAAGCGGGTGGTGAGGGCCCTCGCCCTGCCTGGCTGCACCATGCTTTTCCCGCCACCGCTATTCATGCACACGGCGGTGTTCCTCCGGGCCTGTGGGGCAAACATGGAGAGAGGAACATCAGTACAATCCTGTAGCAAAGTCCACCTGCCCCCAGGTGTGTGCCCTCCCACCCAGCCAGACCCACCACCCCACACCCTGTGAACACCACCACAGCCAACCCCAGACGGTCTCTCCCCTATGTGCTAGACACATACAACACTGTACCATATATGGACCGATAAAAGTGTGTTGACATAACCCCTACCTGGCTGTGGCACCATGCCCCTCCTGGCACGTGCCCACAGGCGTGCCAGTAGCTCCGGCTCCCTCTGCTGCAGGTCCCCATATCTGTGCCTGCACTGCTCGGTGCTCCTCCCCCATCTAGTGGCCTCCTCAAGGGCAGTGACCACCTCCTGCCACACCTGGGTCCTGGCCCTGTCCAGGGGCACCTCCCCGAACAGAGACCCATGGTGTGGCTCCACAATGGCCACTAGGTTGGCCAGTTTGATAGCAGACCACTGGGCTGCCCTTCTGCGTGCCACTCTCAGTTCTGTATTTGGCAATATGGTGCTCTGCAGTGCGGCTCCCCACGTGCAGATGCTGCATGGTACAATGCTGCCATTCCCTATCACGCTGTCACCGAACAGCGCGATAGAGGTGCACCCACACCTGACGCATGGCGCCTAGGGGGCAAAGGTTGGGCACAGGGTCAAGGGTCTCTGGCGCATGGACATGCACAGCACCATTGGAACACAATGCATGTAGCACGATTGGCAGCCTGTGCGCCAGCGCCATAGTGGCCTACCGCGCAGTTGGCCCATTGCGCCTATGATGGCCCAGTGCCACAGCGCCATGTAGTGACCATCGCTACAGCACCACTGGCACAATGGTCATCAGCACGGTAGACACCTGTGTCAGCAACCAGGGCATGCGCAGTGAGGTGTGTACTACGCATGTCACAGAACTACGCCATTGTCTCAGCACTTTCAACACAATTGCGCAAAGCGCAACAGCACGATATTCAGCCGTCATATGCAAATCATCTAATCAGCCATTCAATGGCACAGCACTGCAATTTGCATCTACTTAAAGTTGCTCCTTGCCTCATTTGCATGGGTTGCGCTATAAAAGTGCGACATTGTGCTGCAGTGGCCATAGTCAGTTACTGCAGTCTATTGGTGAGTTGCATGCTGTTTGGGAGTGTGGACTGTGGATTTAGGGACATGCATGGGACTGCACAGTCACAGGTAACAACTGCCATTCTTACAGGCTACATAATGACCGAGCAGGTTGTTGGAGAGGAGGAACACAGTGGTGGGAGGAGGAGGAGGCCTAACTTTACCAAGGCCGAAACCGAAGCCCTGTTTGAGGCCTACCTGAATCAGGAGCCACTTCTCAGTGGACGGCAGGGAACACCTCAAGCCCGTGCTGCTGCATGGGAGGAGGTGGCACATGCTGTGAACCTGCATGGCAGCCACCAGTGCTCCGTGCAGGAGTGTAAGAAAAAGATGGGCACGGACAGGAGGAGGATAAAGGAGAAGGTGGCTGCCATCAGGGCAGCATGTGCTGCAACAGGTGGGGGACAGCTGGAGGTGGTACAGCTGACCCCACAGGAGGAGAGGCTTGCTGGAAGCATGCAGCGCAGTGCCATTGAGGGTGTTCCGGGTGGTGGCTTCCAGATGGGTGGTGGCCCATCTCTGCATGGTAAGTCATGGTCTGTCTATGGGGGGGGCAGGGTAGGTCACATGCAGTAATGCAACTTTGCTTTCCCTTACAGATCTTGAGCATCTGCATGGGTCAGCAGTGGTGGGCCTGTCCACTGAGGACAGTCAGCTGGAGTTGAAGGAGGGCCCATCCACCTCCACAGGTATACGTGGATCATTGAGACAGTGGGGCCGCCTGGCTGTCCACACTGATGTCATTGTAACAGGTGCGGAGGAAGCCCTGCCTGTGTTCCAGCTTGCCGGCGTCCACGGATGCCAGCATGCTGTGACTGTGGCCGGTGCAGAGTCTGTCACTGGTGATGATGACGCTAACATCATGGGCAGTGACATGTGTGTGCCACGGGATGGCCACACAGCAGGGCAATTCGCGCCATGGCTGTGGGTGGTGCTGCCGTGGAGGCCTCCGTGTCAGCACAGTCCCAGCCTGTGCCTGTCAGCACCAGTGGGGCAGCACTGGTGTCTGTTCAGGACAGTGGGACTGTTGCAGTCACTGCGGCGGCATCAATGAGCCCTGGGGAGCAGCAGCCAGAGGGGCAGCATCAGCAGTCGGCCAATGGGCTTGGGGGTACAAGGTTCAGCAGTGGCATCTGTGCACCGCCTGTGGACATGCCCAGACCTGGTCCTGGTGCACAGCACCCACCCTCAAGGGGTGCTGATCATCAGGGCAGTGAACACCCTGAGGGACAGGATGCCGAGGAGGCAGATGACCTCTTGGATGAGCACACCCACCTACTGCAAGCATCAGTCCAGCAGCAGATGCAGCTTGCGACGTCTGTGGATGCATTGTGTGTGGCTCTGGAGTGGGCAGAGGAGCATCGCAGCAGGGACACCACTCTGATCCTGGTAGGGATGGACCGTTTGCAGGAGGATGTAACCGCTGCCATTGACAGGCATGCACAGGCATTCACTGCTGTCATGGCCAGAATGGGCACACAGTCAGGTGCCCATGCATCGTGGACACCACGCAGTGCACTGTCCACCCCCCGTTCCCGGCATCGTGCGACTCCCACCCTGTCGATACCGGGTTCAGCTGTGGGCATCCCGAGCACTCCTGGTGCAGGCATGTTTGGTGTGCTGCAGACCCCTGCGTGAGCACGGTCATGTTCATGCAGTGGAACCGCTGGGGGACCATCGGTGCCACTCCATGAGGCCAGTTGTCAGCCTGTCAGTGCTGGCGGGTCTCAGTGGGGCCGCCACGCATCCATGGTGGCCGGGGCACTGTGTCACATGACTGACCTGTCTCTCAGCGCAGCTACTGTCTGCTGCTGCCCTGTGCGCATTGTGTGTTTCAGTGTGCAGTGCACGAGTGGGTACCCGGCCCTGCACGCAGACACACAGTCCACCTGCACACCCTCCCGGCTGCTGTCCACAGTTGCGTGTACATGATGATGCCTGCATTGCGCTGTACACCAATGTGCAATAGTGCTCAGCATCTGACACACGCACATGGACAGGCAGTGGGCGTGGTGGCCTGTGGACACGTGTGTTGCTAGGGCTGGCGTTCTGGGTTGGTATGCCTCCTGCCCTCTGTGCACGTTTGGTGCATTGTGTGTCTGCATGTCTGTCCGCATGGCATGTTAATCCTCACCCATCCCTGGTTGTGTGTGTGCTTCTGTGCCCTGCCACTTCCCTTGACGGCATGCACCCCTGGTGTGTGTCCATGCGTGTTTGTGGGTTGTGCCTTAGCCACTGGTGGTTGCACATGGCCCCATGACTTACCTGGGTTGGCTGAAGTGCTCCTCTGTGATGGTGTCCCGGTGCAGCTGTGCCAGCCGGATCAGTCGGGGGTCCTGTCAGCCAAGGGGGGGCTGCCCATCACCATTGTCACCAGCGTCCTCATCATCCCCATCACTGTCCCTCTCTTTGACCTGTACTGGCTATCCCACATTCATTGGCCATGTTGTGCAGGATGCAACAGGCCAGGAATATCCCACAGGCCTTTGAGAGGCTGTACTGTAGGGCACCGCCGGAGGTGTTCAGGCAATGGAAACGTGCCTTCAGCATCCCGAACACCCGCTCGATGACATTACGTGTGGTGACGCGTGTCTCATTGTAGCGTTGCTGCGATGGGGTCGCGGGCCACCAGTAGGGTATGAGCAGCCAGGGACGGAGTGGGTCTCCACTGTCACCTGTGTGTAGAGGGCAGAGGTTAGTTTGGTGATCAACATTACCCTGTCCCGGGACATGTGGGCCACTACCCATGTCACCTCTGGCCATGCCCCCCAGGCCCTATGATTGTCCATGTGGTTTACATACTCACCCATTAGGTGTCCAGTGGGGATGTCCCCACTCTCGAATCTGTGGCACAGTGCTGACTGGTGCCAGATGAAGGCATCGTGTGCTCCCCCAGGGTGCATGGCACAGACATTGATTATGCGCCCCTGGCATCGCACACCACCTGGCAGTTGATGCTGGCATAGCCCTTGCGATTGATGTATGCGGCCCTCTCGGGACCAAGTAGTGTGCGTATGGCCACATGGATGCAGACTATTGCCCCTAGCACACCAGGCATATGTGCTACCCTGTGGAACTCCTGTATGTTTGCTGTGCACTCCGCCACTGTGCTGGGGAAATGGATTTACTCTGCAGCATGTGGCAGTAGCACGCTGAGGAATTGGGTGAGGTGGCATGAAGTGACCGACTGGGTTATGCCTGTGGTGTCCCCAGTTGGTCTCTGGAAGGTACCCGTGGTGAGCAAGCACATGCAGGCTGTTACTTTAGTCTCCACTGACAGGGCATGGCTCCGTCGTGTGGGTGCCTGCTTCACATCACTGCACAGCTCACAGAGCTGCCTCAGGATTGCCCTATTCAGGCGGTACTGGCCCACAATCTCAGTATCAGTGTACAGCTCAAAGCTGGTGTGGGCTCGGTACTGCCTGTTGGGGGCATACAGCCGACGGGCCCTTCCACGGCCATGCCCCCCTGTCGCACGCCTTCTCACCCCCTTCATAATGGCCTCCATCTGCAAGGTGGCACTGGCCATGTCCCTAGCTTGTGTTCACCCCCCCCGGCAGCTGTTACTGTATTCCCCCAGCTGTCCTCCCTGCTACTTCCACTGCACTGGGAACACCTGCCTGTTGTGGCCTCTGTGCTGTGTGGCACTTCCCCCTGGTGTCAGCATGGCTCAGTTGGTAGCACATCCGCCTCTGGACCAGAAGGTCGTGGGTTCTCGCTCCACACCGGGATTGGACTTGCACCTAAAAAAATCACTGGCATCCGAGTGCAGTATTGGGGGGTGCTGTACTGCTGGGGTGTGCCGTCCTTCGGATGAGACGTTAAACCGAGGTCCCTTCTACCCATCCTGGTGTTGTCCTGGTGGGTGTCCAGGTGGAAGTAAAAGAACCCAGGGCACTCTTCGCAAAGAGTAGGGAACATTCCCGGTGTCCTGGCCAACATTCCCCTTCCCATAAGCTGGTTCATGCAATTATCCAGGCTGTGTGTGGGTGATGATGTGCGATATGGCCGCCACCACACATTCAGTCACTTCACTACCAGTCTAGCATTGCTTGTAAAGCACTTTGGATGTAAGAAAAGCGCTATATAAATGCAGATTCTTCTTCTTCTTCTTCTTCTTCTGCACTAGCTGTGGCTCCCCACACCTTCCCTGTGCCTGGGTCTTTAGGGTGCCCTTTCCCTGGCCTGCCCTGTTTGTCCCCCCTGCCCTGTCTGTCTGCCTAGGGTTCTGCCTCATGTGGCTTCCCTGTAGTGTTCTTGCACCTCTCCCTTGCTCCTTTTTATTTTGGCTCATTTCTGCTATGGCGCAACTACCACTTGCTCCCCTATTGTGCATGGCGCAAGTCGTTAAATATCGCACTGCTCTATTTATGCATGGTTCCTCCCCCTTCGGTTGCGCATGCCTTCATTATCATTATCATTACACTGTTGCTCAGCATGATTTTGGGGGCGCAACTGCCTCCTGCTGAATATCGCAGAATGGCGTAATTTCAGACTTGCGCAGGCGCAACCCTATTGCACATGGCTCAACTCTTTTGAATATCTGGGCCATCATGTATTGTAGGCTAGGCACATTTTAGAATACATAACTGAAAGGGTTAATACCTCGAATTACAAAGGCCTTGAAGGAGTCGTGGTGGCAAAATAGTCTGGGAAGTAAGGCATATGTTTATGCCTTACTGCCCATCACTCAGATTGCACCATACAGTTCTGCTGATAAGGTTGTCTTGTTTAAAGATAGTCCAGGTGTCCCTGTCCCTCTCTGAAAAACATGTTGTTCTGTACCAGAGAGAGAAAGGTGCTATTTCAGACATGTAGGCACTTATGAGGTCATTTTGACCCACATAAAAAACATGTATTTCTGAATTATGCCGAGTCTGCGGAACTTGCGGGACAGCCTGTTTGTTCAAACCATATAGAAAGGAGGCTAGCAAGTATCAAGGTTGTTCATGTGGTTCGATAGCCAGTGATGGCACATCAACCTTCCCTCTGCGTGACCCTGGTATTGATGTGACTATGAATTCCTTGTACTTAGTAAAGCTGTTAGCTGAAGCTAGCAGGATCCTTAACAATGCAAATAAGAAATGTATTGGTGTTCTGTGTTTGATGAGTGTCACTGATATGATGATTCAGGGAATACTGTAAATGTCATGTTAGATGTCTGTGTCTTTCTGTCTGGAAGCCCTGTATAATAAACTGGTTTTTATTATACTTTTACAACAACTTTTGTGAGACTTTCATTAGGTGTTCTAAAGTAATTCTGATATAACAAATTACAAAACCAGTCCCCCAGTGTCACAGTATCCTGACCAGTGTCACCCTTATGTTTCTGGGGGTGGTGGGTGCTGAGGGTTGGTGGGGGGATGTCTATAATTTAAAACAAAAAAATGGTAGTCATGGCACACTGTGCTGTGTCTAAGATGGCCACTGCAGTCTACTGCGCATGCATTAATAGTCATGCATGCACAATAGTGTGCAACTGCCATCTTGGACACGGCAGAATGTGCTGTGACCACTGATTTTTTTCTTTTAAATTATAAATATTCTGCCCACCTGACCCTCATTCTCAGCACCCCCTACCCCACACCACCCCAGAAACATAAGAGTGACACTGGGGGGTGCCCAGTCCCCAATGTTGCAATCAGGATAACACCAAGTTTTTTTTATTTTTCATATTCTCCCATCTGACCCTTCCTCTCAGTACCCCCCCAGAAATATAAGTGTGACACTGGGGGTGCCCAATTTATTAGTGCCATGATCAGGACACCCGCTGAGTTTTTTTCCATATTCCTCCGCCTGACCCCTCCTCTCAGCACCCACCACCCCACCCCACCCCCACCTCCAGAAACATAAGAGTGACACTGGAGGTGTCCCATCCCAGTGTTACAGTAAGGATTCCTGCCAAGTTTTGTTTTCCATATTCCCCACCTGACCCTCCCTCTCAGTGCCCACCAACCCCAGAAACATAAGAGTGACACTGGGGGTCCCCATTCCCCAGTGTCATGTTCAGGATGCCCGCAGAGTTTTTTCCGTATTCCCCCACCTGACCATCCCTCTCTGTGCCACCCACCCCCTCACAGAAACACAATAGTGATACTTTGGGATGCCCAATCCCCCAATGTCACGATTGGGAATCCTCTGTCATTTTTTTTCTTCAACCTGTAAAAAGAAAAACGTCCATTGTTGTTTTTTTGTGGCTGTTCCTGACCCACCACCTGACTCTCCCACTCAACACCCACCACCATGCACCCACCAAGCCCTTGCTTACCTGTCGGGGGTCCAACACCATAATCCTCTCTGGACTGCAGATAAGTCTTCACTCTTCAAAGCCAGACTGCAAACTGAAGGAGCAGGTATACGGTTCAATGTATTTCAATAGGGTTTTCAACTTAGTGGCAGAACTTGTGCATTTTTGCATATTTTTGGCCCAAGTTTTCAACATGTCTTTCTTGGGACCCGCCTCATAAACAATGGCACCAATGTTAGGCAAATCTGTCCTGAAAGATGATTTTGCGGTCCCAGCACGAAATCACCTTTCAGGCAAGAGTTTACATTTTCTCTGCCCTTGTTCATGAGGTGGGGTCACAAGAAGGCAATGTTGAAAATTTGGTGTAAAAATATCAGTTATGACAAAGTTATAAGCCTACATTGAATTTTGTGAATGCAGCCTCGTAACTTTGGTAATTTTCTGTATTTTTACCCCAAATTTACAACATAGCCATATCTTTACAGCACCTCATGAATGTGACAGCTATCATTTTCAAATCCTGCCCCAAATGTTTTTTTTTTTAACATCCTGAAAGGTGATTTTGCAGTCCCTGTGTGAAATCACCTTTTCAGCAGGAGTTGAACATTTTCTCTGCCATTGTTCATGAGGTGGGGTCATAAGAAGGTTATGTTCTAAATAAAAACAAAAAAGTTATCAAGCTATGTTGCATTTTGAAAATGAGGGTTCATAAGTTTGGTAATATTTAATATATTTACCCCACATTTTCAACATAGTAATTTTTACCATCTGAAGAATATCATCTGGGTGAAGCATCTGGTTCCTCCTGTCAATCTTCCAACATTGGTCAATGCCTTCATAACCTCCCACCTTGTCTACTGTAATGCCCTTAACCTAGGGCTACCGAGGGTCGACATCTGCTGTTTGCAGCTAGTGCAGAATGCAGCAGCCAGGTTACTGACTAGTGCCACTAGGACCAGTCATATAACACCTGTGCTCCGTGGACTGCACTGGCTGCCAGTACAGTGTCAGATCGCCTTCAAGGTCAGATTACTGATCTATAAAGCTCTACGTGATCAGGGACCCCATTACTTGCAAGATCTCATTCACCCTTACCACCCCCTCCATTCTCTCTAATCCGCCAATGTGGGATTTCTAGAGATTCCCAGGGTTTGTTTGAAATCATCTGGGGCCCAGTCTTTTGCTTTTATGACCCAACCCTGTGGAATTCTCTACCTCTTTGTGTATAAGAGTGCCTGACCATCCAGAGTTTTAAAACAGCATTAAAAATATATCTATTTAGTTTTGCTTATCCAGAATTTGGTGGAAATTGATTAGTCTGGTTTACTTAGACTTATTTTAATGCTTTCGACCTGATTAATGCTATATTTATTGTCTGAAATTTGGATTTTAATATTTGTTTATGATGGTTTTAAATTGTGATGTTTGTTTTATCTTTATGTACAGACACCTTAGTTTCAGAAAGGCACTTTCTATAAATAAAGAAATCAATCAATCAATCAATCAATCATTCTTTACAGCACCTCATTTTTCAACTCCTGCCCCAAATGTGTTTTTGCATCCTGAAAGGGAAATAAAGGGGTGATGGGGGGGGGCTATAGGGCAGACTAAATGAGCCGTAAGGTCCTTTTCTGCCAGCACAATTCAGTGATTCTATTTAGTTGATTTCGCAGTTCCTGCGCAAAATCACCTTTTGATCAGGGTTGAACATTTGCTCTGCCCTTCTTCATGAGGCAGTTTATAACAAAGCAATGTTGAAAATTTGGTGTACAAATATTGCAAGACAACAAATTTATGAGCTTACATTACAATTTTCTAACACAGGCTCGTAACTTTAGTAATTTTCAATATTTTTATCCCAATTTTCTCTGCTGCAGCCCTATTGGTTCTGGCCAAAGTTTGTTTTATATAACTCTTAACTCCTTCCCATCATGTTTCTTGTCTTTCCTTCAAGCTTTTTTATTTGTTTGCTTCTTAAGGAAAAACACAATAAAATGGTTAAAAATATACAAAAATTGAATTGATATTTATTTTTTCACTACATTGTTTCTTGTCAGTATTTCTGTACAGTTTTACTACTGTTTTTCAAACACATACACACACACGCACGTGCACATGCACATGTTATTTCCTATCTATGTTTTTTATAATGATGTTCTTGTATGTCTGACTCATATATTTCTTCTCTTTCTCTGTTGCAGTCTTTTTCCTGAATTTCTCTCCACTACCAGAATAAATATGTCAGGCTGCTAAAAATTGCTAGTAGTACCACATGGTACTGTGTTGTGTGCCACAGTGCCCAACACATGTAACACACTTTGTATTAATTGTGCCTTAATCACACCTCACATGAATTCTGTTCTTCCAGAATTTTTCACAAGTACTGCCAACAATTTAACAGGTTGCTACAAGTTGCCACACAGTAGTGCACTGTGTGTGACTGCCCTCAATGCTGTTGTTGCAAAGCACTTTGTGTTAATTGCTCATTATTCACACTTCACATTAATTATGTTCTCCCAGAATTATTCTGAAGTACTGCCAACTATCTGACAGGTTGCTACATGCTTTCACACAGTAGTGCATTGTGTGAAACTGCACTCAACACTCTAGTAATGCATTGTGAAAAACACAGTATGCATACATTTTTTATTCCAATATTTTTTGGTGGCAGAATAAATACATGCATTGCTGCTATGCATTTTGATTATGACACCCTGAAATGAGATGTGCTCGCCAATTTATATATGTTGCTGCTGTTAGCTGGTGCTATGCTGTGTGAGTCTCCAACCACAGCAACTATCAAGATGCACTTTAGGGTCTAGAAGATCAAAGTGAATACTCATGGCTGGAAATATTCTCTTGACACCCCAAAATGAGATGTGCTCCCCCAATTTATATAGGCTGCTGCTAACTGGAGCTTTGCTGAAAGAGTCTTCAACCACAGCAACTTTCAAGATCCACTTTGATGCCTGAAATATCAAAGTGAATTCTCATGGCTTGAAATATGTTCATGATGCCATGAGATGAGATGTGCTTCCCAGTTTATATATGGTGCTGCAGCTAGCTAGTGCTATGTGGTGCAAGTCTCCAACCACAGCAACTGTTAAGATGTACTTTATTGCCTGGAAAATCAAAGTGAATTTTCATGGCTGGAAATATTCTCATGATGCCTGAAATCAGGTGTGCTCTTACAACTTATATAAGCTGCTGCTGTAAGCTGGTGTTGCTGGGTTGTATCAGTTTTCAACAACAGCAACTGTCAAAATGCACTTTTGGAGGCTGGCCCACTGGTGCAGCAGCAATGCTGCTAGTTGCGATGCTGACATCCTGGGTTTGATAATGGACCCAGGGAGACAAAGGCTCAGCCAGGGGGAGGAGGATTGAGTATCCAGTGGACTGCTCTCCTCGACTATGGGGGTAGGGTGGGTGACTGACTGGCACTTGATTGACCCCTGGCAGAGGCCATGGGGAGCAGCAGATAAGATAAGTTGATTGGGGCATGCCGGATGTGTGCACTATGGCACCTTGCATCACTGCATGCCACAATTTCCAGGGGATTACAGCCTGCAAAACTGCTGACCATTGATGGTGCCCTGCACCTCTGGATCTGTTGTACCTTCCTGTGACACTCGATTGATGACTGAGTACAGTACTCCATCAGGCACAGTCCAGTCCCATGGCCCAATGCTAGGGGTTCAGCCAGGGAGAAACACCAGTAGTCGGGGTTCTGCTGGAACCTGATGCCAGTTTCTGTTGAACCACGCCTGCTCAGAGGCCCTGCCGGGGTGAGCCTGGGAGGAACATCATGGAGGTAAGTCCCGGGGGGATGGACAGAAATCAGAGGGAGTGGGGGCTGAGCTACCAGGCCAGGCATCACAAAAGCATAATAAATAAAAAAATAAATTAAAAAAATGCACTTTAGGATCCAGAAGATCAATGTAAATTCTCATGGCTGGAAATATTCTCATGATGCCCCAAAAATGAGATGCTCACCCTCAATTTATATATGCTGCTGCTGCTAACTGGTGCTGTGCTGAAAGAGTCTCCAGCCACAGCAACTGTCAAGATGTACTTTAGTGCCTGGAAAATCAAAGTGAATTTTCGTGGCTGGAAATATTCTCATGTCATGATGCCCAGAAAGGAGATGGAAACCAGGAAGTCTTATACTGCCATGGCTAACTGTGTGAATCTAGTAGAGCTGTGCAGGGGCAGAATAGTATTTCCTGAATACATGAATAGTAGGGCTTCTGAATATTCGGAAGCCTTCCCAAATAGGGACTATTCTTGTTCTGGAAAGAGTTTGCAGCCAGCTAAAACATTTAAATTAAAGAAGCCCTTCCCCCTCCTTCCCAGCCCAACAAAAACCGTAAAATGTAACCTACATCCCCCAACCTCTCTCAGCAGTCTAATCCCACCCTCATCCCCTCCTCCAGCACCCAACTTTTGCTCTGTCCTCTACCCTCTCTTCCTCCTCCTCCCCCCATCGTTCTGCTCACTTCATCCTCCAGGCCACCTCTTGCCCCTTAACCATCCTAATTCTGCTTTTATCCTCCTTCCTTCCTCTCCTTCTCCTCCCCAATTTCCTCCTTACTCTTCTTTTGCTGTATACCCACTTACCCTCTTCTGCTTCCTTGTAGGAGCATCCCTACCATCACTCCCCTCCTCCTGCCCCCCCACTCTGCTCTCCCCTCTCCTCTCCTCCCACCTTTGCCCTGCCCACTCCTTCCTCCCAGGCCACTATTGACCCTGTACCCATAATTTCCCTGCTTCTTTTCTCTCCCTATCTCCCCCAATGGCCCTTCAGCTCTCTCTCTGAGCTTGCCACCGTCTCTTCCCCTACTAAAAGTATTGACCCACTAGCTTTCTCACCCCCTTTCCTTCTTCCTAAGCACTCCTTTCTGCAATGTAAGATAATGTCTTACTTGTTCTGCATTTCTGCTCATTTCCCTGATTCATGCCATGACTCCTCTGTATTCTTGCTGCATATTGTCACATTATTGCATGTTCTTAATGCAGTGATCTGATAATGACTGTATGTATCGCCTTGTATGAATTCCATTGTTTCATACTATGTATGTAACCTTCTTTTATGTAATCACTTAATGTCAGAATCTGATGATGACTGTATGTATTGATTTGTATGGATTCCAATGTTTTATACTATGTATGGTATGTAACCTTCTTTTATGTAATCACGTACTTACTGTCTATATACCGCCTTTTATGTAATCAGGTTCTGCTCAATGGAGCTTTCCTGCAACAAGCTTGAAACTTGAACTGAATATTTACTTTTATAAAAAGGTAAATAAATCCCTCGATGGACGACTGCACAACCCACCCACCTCCATGTCCGGCACCATATTTCTAATTGTATAGCTCCTTTTGTAAGAAAAGAAAATGTTTGTCCCCCTCCCCCACCCTGGCAACACCCTTACTCCCACCCTCCAACCCACCAACACCCAGTTCTTGATAGGAGAAGGCCCAGCACTAACCTGCTATCCTCCACAACCAGACACCTCTCATGAATGAAAGCACTTTTTGTATAGTAAATCCAGTCGGCTGTTAAATTGGAAAGACGGTGGCTGTCTGTGGAGCTGGGTTAGTTGTGCCAGTCATCCATTGAGGGATTTATTTAACAATTTGTAATTAAATACAACAAATTGTGGGAGCTGTGGGGGAAGGGTGGGAATGGACTACTGATAGCGGGTGGGGGAACGAGGAACATTTTAGCGTTTTCTTTGGGCTGTGAAATAAGGGAAGGGGATTTTTATTATTATTATTATTTTTATTTTTAATGGTCTCTAAATATGAATACCCAAATTCCCGAATATTTGGCTGCAAAATAAGAATATTCGGGTCAATATTTAGAAAAGGATATTTGCACAGCCCTGGAATCTAGTGTACATAACTGAATTAATAAAATTATATGATTGCTTTGTGCCCCAGATCTAGATAATGACACTTGAGTATTGTTTTGCTGTGACCTACCAGCAAAGGTAAGTACAGGGTTTTATTTAACTCTAAAAATTGATTAGTGTTTTGCTCATAAAAGTGCTAAATCTTTGTGAAAAGGCATAGCTCTTGCCTCACTGTGTTTAACAAACACAGCACTTCTAGAAAATCTATATAAATATTTTCTGTACAGTTAGTATCATCCCCAGAAAAAATTGCTAATCAATAATTTAAAACCCTGAAGTATTTTTTTTTGGGGTGCTGTGGGTGGTGGGTGGGAGGAATGTATACAATTGTATTTTTATTTTATTTGGTATGGTTCAGTAAAGTTATAACTATCCAGTCATATCCCAAACATAGCGTTTCAATTATAAGAATAATTTAGCTATTTACTTCACATCATGCACCATACCATCCTACCTAAGGGTCCATGGGGTCCTACATTTTAACCTCAATTAATATTCATATACCAATGAACACGATTTCCTTATTATCATTTAACTTTATATCATATATTAATTTTATTAGAATTATTATTATTATTATATTTAATTGCTTTTATACCACCTTCAATGCATCCTGGAAAGGGGCCCAGATTTTATTAAAGACTTGAATCTGGCTGGTTCTAATGTAATGGAATTTTCCAATTGCATTATGTCTTTCATTTGGCATAGCCATGTTTCAAATTGTGGGGGTATTGTGTCCTCCATTGTAATAGTATACATTTACGGTCAGTGACAGTTGTAACCATATACAAAATTCATTGATATTTATTTGTGATATCTGTGTTTGAGAAATTCGCTAGTTATGTGATAGCAGGAGTGTAATTGAAGTGTATTTTAGTTACACTATGGAGAAAATTAAAAATTTGTAGCCAAAATTTAGAGAGGTTGGGACATGTATGTATTAAATGTATGAGTGTTCAGGATGTATTACTGCATCTGGGGCACTTGGCCTCCATGCCAGATTAAATTTATTCAATCGTGAAGGCATTAAATATGTACGGTGTGTTGTATTCTATTGGATTTGCTGCCATTTGATAGACTTTAGAGTAGCATAAGGTGTACTTAAAAGTTCTGCCAAGAGTTTTTCTGTTATATTAATTCTGAGGTCTTGCTGCCACTTTTTTTTTAATTTATAAGTTTAGATTGCGATTCCTCATTTATCAAATGATAAATTAAGGTTATTAATTTGGAATCATTGGATTTTTGCTTCAGTGCTTCAATTATTGATGAATTGGGGCCTAACCTTAAATTGCCATTAATTATTTTACTACTGTATATTGTTTTATTTGTACGTATTAAAATATATGATTTTGCGAAATCTTATATTCTAGCCTAAGTTGATTAAATATTTTGCAATGATTATCTATAAATAGATGAGCCATATGTGTTATGCCAAGTTTAAACCATAAGTTTATCGGAAGTTCTGAGAATAATTGATACCTTTGGCAAGTATTCTAACTATAAATTGAACTTAAATAAGACCGAAATATATCCCCTCAATACTCTCACTTATAGTCACTCATTCACTCACTTCGGCGCGAAATGATCCTCCAGAATCATCATATACTTGGGTATCTCCCTTACCTCAGACCCCTCTCTTACGTGCAAACTCAACTTTGTTGATCTATGGAGTTCCATTCAACAGGACCTCTCTCGCTGGAGAATCCTCCCGCTTTCACTATGGGGTAGGATTAACACAATCAAAATGAACATCCTTCCCAGAATCTTCTACCCTATTAATATGCTTAATGTATGGCTACCCTTATCTTTTTTAAATGTATCCATGCTGATATTACCTCCTTCATCTGGCTGTATAAAATGGTTAGGAGATCTTATCAAAAACTGAGTATGCCTAAAGAATGTGGGGGGCTCCACCTACCTAATATCTTACTTTACTACTGGGCAAGCCACCTTTGCAAATGCAGGAAATGGTTGTCTATACCCCAGCTTCAACCTCGGATATACTACGTCCCAATCTGGTTGCAGATTGAGGCTGACCTATTTTCCACCTGCAAGCTGAACCCCCACTGCAATTCTATTCTCACCAGTGAAATTCCTGGCAAAATCCCTGTCCCAATCCCCAATCAGCATCTAGCTAAAAGTTTTGGCACAACTATGTAGATATTACAAAATGTCCTCTATTGTGGATTTCTCTCAGCCCATTATTGCCAACCCAAACATTAAAATGGGAGGTAACCCCATCTCCATGGCATGGCTCCCAATTTCTCAGGAGCTTAGAGTTTCTGATTTCTACTCTCAGTCCTCTATTTTATCTACTCAGGAAATACAAAATAAATTCAGGCTAGTGTCAGCATCTGTTTTTAAGATATACTAACTTCGGTACAAGCTGATCAGTATGTTTGGGCTCCAACCACAACCCTCCACCTTTGGTGACTTCTTACAGCAAATCAGTGACCTGTCTAGCAGGCCTCACAAAGTCTCTACCTTATATAAATATTTACTCACTAGCCCACAATCCTCCTCACCAGAAGGTTCCAAGGTATGGACTATTCTCTTACCTGATCTGGAATTTAACTGGGCCCAAATCTGGAAAGACTTGTATAGTTATAGTTCACAGGACAGATGCAGACTAACTCAATACCAGATTCTAAACAACATGTACTACACCCCAATTAAACTAGCAAAAATGGGTCGCCTCCCTTCAGCCGTATGCTCTAGGTGTGGCATGGAGGAGGGCTCCCTATTACATATCTTCTGGTCCTGTGAGAAAATGTCTCCCCTGTGGATGCAAATAGAACAAAAAATGGACCTGCTCCTAGGCCTTCAAGGTTTGTTCTTCCCGGCTACTTGCATCATTGGGGATTTTTCCCAAATACAAGTAAAAGAAAGAAGGTACCACATAGCCCTCATCTCACTGGCAGTTAAAAAAACTAGTGCTTAGACACTGGATGGACCAAGCAACTATTACATATTCGGAATGGCTCCATGAATTATCTTTTGTCCTTAAAGCTGAACAGCTGATTGCCAGTGTTCATAATCACAAAGCCTCATTCACCAAAAATTGGGGGAAATTATATGCCCTTTTTCTAGCCTGATTTATCATAGCTGGCAAACCCCGGCAACCTTACAATCAGCTTCCTAGACAGTATTCAGATTGCACCTGGTTTATCTCTCATGGCTATGTAGACTTTATTGATGTTATATCTTGCTTGGAGAGGGTGGGGGATGGAGGAGGGTAGTAGGTATAGGGGGGATGGGGCCTAATTTATCCAGTTAAAATGTTTGATATGCATGATTAACGTTTTGCTGTTTATTGTATGAATGATTGTTAAACTAATAAAACTTTTTTGATTAAAAAAAACCATGTTTATTCTTTTTAATTGTGAGAAGGCTGTTTTGGGTAATTCAATACGGATGGTTTTGAGCAAATATAACAATTTGGGTAATACATTCATTTTCATTATGTTGATACACCCTATATTAGTTAATGATAAGTATTGCCATCTTTGCAAATCTATTGTGATCTTTTCAAGAATAGGTTCATAATTAATATGATATATATCCAACATATGGCAGGGGATATTTATTCTGAGATAAAATATCTGTTGTACTTGTGGACATTCACAGCCCAGTGGCATTTTTGGTTTGGATGCTTGTTTTAATGACATCATGAAAGATTTTTGCCAATTTACCGTATAACCAGAAGAGTCGCCAAATATTTTTTATAATCTTGAATAATTCAGGCAACGAGTTTAAAGTGTCAGAAATATAGTATAATGTATCATCTGCATATAAACTAATCTTATGCTCCTGTTATTATATTTAAATTCCTTTGAATTTTATATTATTTCTGACTGTTGTTGCCAAGGGTTCAATTATAAGTGCGAATATAAGTGATGATAAGGGACATCCTTGACGGGTTCCACAGGTAAGTTGAATGGATAAGGATATTGTATTGTTTGTTTTAATTTTTAGCTTTGGGGTACTTGTAAATGAACTTAATCCTTTCAATGAAGTTTTCCCCTAGTTTCATATTTAGGGCTGTGGTCGGAGCCTACAGCCATTTAGTGAGACCTTTTTAGCACTGAAAATGGCCGATCTCACAACCTCTTCTGTTGGACTTCTGGAAGTATCCTTCCGAAAGTCCAACAGAGCTGAAAGCCCTGTACCACAAATGGCATACAGAATAACAGCCACACTATTCTGGCTGTTACATCTGCATTCCAATGTGTGCACTGCACATGTGCATGAGTCACACGCATGTGCAGTGCTGCAGTGCAGCCATGTTGTGTATGGCACTATGCCATTCACTGTTTTGTAGGCCCCCCGAAATCATGGCCATCTTATGTCGCACACTGGGAGCCCACCCCAGTGTGCGGAATTGTTTCTGT
The DNA here is from genome assembly GCA_016271365.2 of Neoceratodus forsteri. Taxonomy (NCBI): domain Eukaryota; kingdom Metazoa; phylum Chordata; order Ceratodontiformes; family Ceratodontidae; genus Neoceratodus; species Neoceratodus forsteri. The sequence goes on along the minus strand of CM057451.1, from coordinate 1,070,437,007 downwards.
AAATTAGAAAACTGCCCTCGTCGAGTTTTTGTTTTCCTGCAGATGTCCCCTGTCCACATCATACGCCCAACATCAGGGTGCCCAATCCCCATGTTGACAGTCCTGCAGCACACTGGGAGCCCACCCCAGTGTGCTGAAATATTTTTTTTTGGTTTGTTTGCTGTAAAATTGAAAACAGTCCCTAGTTGCTGGTTTTATTTCCCTGTGAAAGTAAAAACAGTCCCTCATTGTTGCTGTGGTCTTCCTCCCCCCTCTCTGCCCTCCCACTGAGAACCCACCTCCCCACCTCCCCACACCCACTTACCCCATACATAGAAACATAGAAGTTGACGGCAGATAAGGACTGCAAGACCAATCCAGTCTGCCTATTTCTTTTTCTAACTTATAAATGTGCCATCAGCCTTTGCTCTGTCAGTGGCCTATCTATTAGTACTCATTTGTATTGTTCCCTTATGCCTATGCCATGCCTGTTTGAAGCCCTGCACTGTATTCATAGCTACCACTTCCTGTGGTAGTCAGTTCCATGCATCCACCACTCTTTCTGTAAAAAAGAATTTCCTCACATTCCCCATTAATTGGCCTCCCTCTAATCTCATGCTGTGTCCTCTTGTCCTGTGAGAGTTCCATGGAATTTTTCTTTCTTTTTTTTTTTTGCAGTTGTTTAACCAGGAATAGCACACTAAGCTGAAAGCTTGTTTACAGGTGCGACCTGGGAGCACAGGGAAGTTAAGTGACTTGCTCAGGGTCACACAGTATGCAAGTGGGGGCTGTGGGATTGAAACCCAGGTCTCCAGATTTGCAGCTCAGAGCCTTAAACCACTGCACTATACTGCCTCCCTTACATGGATACAAATAAGTGAAAATGAATACCAACATGCTATAGTGTAGAATGAAATTAAAGTGTTACATGATCAGTTGGCCACATTTAGTAATGTAGAGCTGATCCAGAATTTGGATCAGAAACTCACAGAAAAAGCCAAGTGGTTGGAAACTGAATTAGTAAACAGAAGGAAATCTAAATTAGCCTGAGATGAAAGAGATTATCAAAATGAGAAGGTTTACAAAGGGGAGATCTTCTTGCAGCAACAATCGCGAGGCAGACGAATATCTCGTGGGAGAAACCAACATTCTGGAGGCTCTTCCATATTGTCAACATCACAAGGAAGATGTGGGAATAAAGCAGAATAAAATTAAAGTGTTACATGATCAGTTGGCCACATTTAATAATGTAGAGCTGATCCAGGATTTGGATCAGAAACTCACAGAAAATCCAAGCTGTGGGAAGCTGAATTAATTTATTGTATTTATTTATTATTAAATTTTGTTAACCGGGTAGGCCCGCTGGGCCTCGAAGGTCCCTTTTTCAGGGGCGACCTGGGGATTGTTACATAAGGTTTGAACATACAGACAGGTATCACAGTGTCAGACAGATCGTACAGGGTTACTAAGACAGTATACAATTTTTCAATTTTTGTGCAAGAGGGCAGAAGGTGCATGTTATTAGTTGGTACAGTCATAGTACAGTGCAGTGCGTATGATACAAGATACAGCAATACAGATCAGTTTATGTAAGGTCCACTGATGCATTCAGAGTAGTACAAATAATACGGAGTTATGAATACACCATACAGTTTCTGTAGAAGTGGGCAACAAATACATTATAGTATAGAATACAGCAATGATGACAGATGGGAGTGAGGTGATAAGTGCTTTTAGTGTCTACGGTAGGTTCCGTATGGGGTAGCGAACCAGTGAATCTTAATAAACAGAAAGAAATCTAAATTAGCCTAAGATGAAAGAGATAATCAAAATGAGAAGGTTTACAAAGGGGAGAACTTCTCACAGCAACAATCGCGAGGCAGACGAAGATCTCATGGGAGCAACCAACATTCCAGAGGCTCTTCCATATCGTCAACATCACAGGGAAGACGTGGGAATTTGTCAGATCTGAATACAAGTATGGAATGACAACAGGGAGCCCCAGGTGTTGGAAGTCTTTCAAAAAAAAGAAAAAATCACCAGACAAGGAGGTGAGTGCAGTACGAATAGACTGAAAAATTTAATTGAAAGAGACGTTTCTAGTCACGCTGCTAATGGCAATGTATCATATGAAATTAGTAATAAGAGTTTTCCTTCACAAGACTTAACAGTAATTAATTTGTCCACGTGAGTATTTATGAGTTTGCAATTGCATGTGTTAAAGTTTGTTTTTTCATTTGTTCTGGTTAAACCTGTGGATGCATTTGGGATCTATTGTGAGCTGTATAAATTGTTTAGAAAGTTAAACCTTAGAAAGCATTTCTCTTCCAACGCAGCGCTAATGGATGCGCTGTAACGGCAAGAGAATGAAACACAGGAGAATTGTATAATTGATACACTAACAATGGAAGACCTGCAACACATGTTATTATTAGCCGATGACGAGGAATTAATGGGAGCAGTGGGTGGGGGGCTTGATTCAGACTTGGAGACAGGTGATGAACATTATGTAATTAGGAACTTAGCAGTAAAACCAAAAGCAAAAGTTAAATTAGTTTTCTCTCCTAATATAAACAGTGAAGCCATTAGAGTTTTTCAAGAGGCAGTATTACAGATGTGAATAGTATGATAGCATTAAATAAAACACATCAGCACTGGAATATTTTAAGTGACTCTGAAAGGGTAGCATTAAAGGAGCTTCAGGAAATGAAGGACATCGAGATCAAGCCTTCAGCCCAAGGGGGTAATATTGTAATTCAGAGTAAAGAAGCTTATTATGCAAAAGCAGTGAGACAACTAGGTGAGACAAACACATATGAGAAACTGTCTAGGAATCCAGTGAAAGACTGTAGAGAGAAATTAAGTAAGTTTTGGGTAGAATCAGTGAAGAAAGGATGGATTCAACAAAGTGAATTGAATGCTTTTTGTCCAGATCACCCCAGGGTCCCTGTTTTCTGCCACATTCCAAAACTCCATAAAAACAAGGAGGATCCCCTAGGACATCCCATTATTTCTGGGAATAAATTCATTGTATGAACCTTTGGCAAAATATGTGGACACATTTTTGCAGCACAAAGTTGTGTCTTTGAAATCTTATATTAAGGACACAACTTCAGTACTTAAGAAATTGCAGGACTTTGTCTGGCAGCCTACTTACACTTGGCTAATGTTAGATGTAAACTCCTTTTACACCAGTATCAATCATGGTCAAGGCATAGAGGCAGTAAAAATGATGTTAACTGAATCCAAAAAAGTGCATCCAGTTCCTTTTATTACTGTAGCACTTGAACTCATTTTGTGAGGAGATTTTTTTCTCTTTAATGATCAGTATTACTTACAGAGAAGGGGGACAGCGATGGGATTTTCTGTGACTCCCTCCTACGCCAACCTTTTTATGGGTTGTTGGGAGGGGGTCCATATTCGACCGACATTGCAACCCTTACTTTGATCATATAATTTTTTATTTGCGTTTTTATAGATGATCTTTTGGTCATTTGGGATGGTACAGAGTTGGAAATGGATAGGTTTCTCCAATATATTGAACAAAATCAAATGGGAATAACATTCTCCACTAAAAGTGACAAGTTAGAAATATAATTTTTGGATTTGCATCTAATTGGAGTGAGTGGGGAGAGAGTGACCACAAAACATTACAAAAAAAGTACATCAGGAAACAGCATATTGTACGCACGTAGTTCACATCCCAAACATTTAATGAAAAGTCTGCCCTACTCTCAACTAATAAGGCTAAAATGAAGTAATACCAGGGAGACAGATTTTAAAAGGGAAAGTGAAGAACTTTTCCAAAGATTAAGAGTGAAGAGGTATTCAGAACAAGTGCTAGAAAGAACACTGAAAAGGGTTAATGAAAGAGAAAGAGAGGACCTCTTGGAGTAAAAACAAAAAGAAACAGAGACAAGAAGGAGTTTTGTTACAGCATACTCAGCTGTGTCCATGGATTTGAGAACAATAATAAATCAACACTAGCATCTTTCAGGTGTACATAAAGATCTTAGAAAATTAAGTGAGACCGCTCCTTTGGTATCTTTTAGAAAAGGCAAGAACCTCAAGGATGTATTGGTACACAGTGAATACAAAGATTCAACTTCTGATGATAGCTGGTTAAAAGTTAAACCTAAGGAATTTTTTCCATGTCACAATTGTGTAACATGTACTAATGCCAAGCAGGGTAATGTATTTACTAACCCAAGTACAAGTGGCATAACACAGTTGCAAATAAATCATTTCATCACAGGTAATACCACTTTTGTGGTTTATGCAATTTGGTGTACATGTGGTTTAATCTACATAGGACAAACTACATGTAGGTTAAAAGAAAGAGTGCAGGAACCTTTCAGGACAATTAGACAACAACATTTGCAACATCCTATTGCCAGACAACTAAATGGAATGGTAAATGATAGACAACATTCAATTTGCTATATGGGTGTAGATCATGCACCCCCTCTACACAGAGGTGGGGATAGGGAAAAGATTTTGGATCAAAAAGAATCTAGACTCATTTTTTGTTTAAAGACTTTGAAACTACCAGGGTTCAATGATTATATGGACGGGAAACCCTTTTTGTGAAAGTTAAGAGGAGCAGAGTATAGTTCTTCATAGAGCATTATATTCTGAGTTTGATTTACAACAGACTGAATGACTTTTTAGGAGTATTTATAAGGAGTAAAGGATGTGTTTTGATAATTACATTCAGTATATGCGTTTGAACATTATTATTTTTTTTTTAAGTTTGTCTCATTTGGAGGGTTGGGTAACTTCAGTGTGCTGTCAGGCAGTTCGATTTGGAGCTTTCAACTTGGAAATATGGCATTAAATTATGCCTCAGATGAACTAAGGAGAGCATGACAACACAAAGTAGTCACTAACATTCCTCTGAGTAAGCTAAGGATTCTTCATAAACAAATGAATTGTGCCTTATGCTCATGATGGTTGTTATACACTTTAGTAATCAGTTAATTAGTATATAATGTATGGTAGAACGCTGTTAACCTTAGGAAATCATCATTTCCTAAGGTTGTTATACCATCAATGTGACGTAGTAATGTTGTTAACCTATTGATACTATGTCACATCAATAGGTTAATAACAGGGATCGGTCTGCGCATGTGCGTGCCTTTCTTTTACACTTGGGAACCGATGGATGCATGCAGCGGTAAGGGAAGGACTGAACGGCCGTGGCGGTGACTATGTTTCGTAAAGTAAGGAGACATTTTCCCTTTTTCTTCAGAACATACACTATAAAAAATAATGTATGATCCTCCTGTCGGCAACCAGTTACTGTTAACCATCTCGAGGTTGCCATGGTGACATAAACCTCTCAAGCTTGGCTCTCAAGGTTACACAGTCGCCCTGGCAACCTCTCGATGCTTAACAGACCGGTTACCGATAGAGAACCATACATTGTCCTCTATATAGTGTATAGAGGAGTGTTGTTCTGTATAGAATTCCATCCCTTTCAAAATGCTGTTGTACCACAGTTCAAAGTTCATGGAATGTGATTCTACCCCTACTGTGGTAGAACACCATTCTAGAACCTCTAGAGACTGCATGAGACAGTTTCATTTTGAAAGTAAAAGAACTCACAAACACATTTTTCACACAGTACTATACACTATAAAAAATACAGGATGAGTAACTCTATGCACAACCAGTGTGTTTTGCCACCTCGAGTTCTGATTCCCATGGACTTCTTGAGCTCGCTCTGAGGTCAAAGGAATCAGAACCTCTGTAGCAGAACACACTGGTTGTGCATAGTTGCCCATCCAGTATTCTCTATATAAAATTGATTCAATCATGTATTGGTAAGAATGGAAAACAGAGTGTTATTAAAGTACTGAGTGAATAATTGGGCTTTAAAGGTTATGAGAGATAATAATTGAGTACAGCTGAGGTTTAAACACTATATAAAGGTGCACATCACTAGGAAGCAACACCGCTGATGAAGAGGTCTTTGTGGCTTCAAAGCACTGGGCTGCTCAGACTGACATGGTAAGTGAATTTGGCACATTGTGTTTTATGAATTTTGATCAAATATTTGATATACGTATTTATTAAAAATACTACCTTTTTATTATGACTGTGTTCTTTTCTAAATGCAAAGAAATAATACAATGAATGATTCTTAAAGATTTAAAACTGCCTGAGTGCCTTTTCTTGTATATAGTACCCAATATCCCTCTTACTTGGTGACAGTAAGCACCCCCCATCTTGTATACATCCACCTGGTTTCCCTGCACCAAGTGCATAACTCTGTTGTTGGCACTGAAAGTGAGCTTCCATCCCCTAGACCACACCTCTAGTTTCCCGGATCCCTTTGCATTCTCTATGCCTCTTGCTGTGTGTCCACTCAGTTGAAGATTTTTGTGTCATTCACAAAGACACATGTAACCCCCTTGCAAACGGGGGTTTCTAATAAGCTTTCCCGGAGTTTGTCTCCCTGCTCCATGCCTGGTTGGTGATCGTCTTAAAGCCGTTGAAATGGGTAGCCAGTGAGCGCTTTAAAAGCCAACGCAAGCTGTCTCTTTAAGGGCTGCCTTTTGCAGTCGTAATTAACTGAAATGGGGGGGGCTGTGAGGTTGTATGCCTGAGTCCCGCCTGGGATGCTGAAAAATAGCTCCCTTCTGCCATCGCTAGTGGTGCAGAGGGAGCTCTATTGGAGGATGTAATTGTTTGCTGGAAATAACGTAAAGTAATAATGATAATGCAGCTGTTCTAACATGCCTTCCGTTGCAGCAAAGACTGTCTCGATTGTCTCCTCCATTTTGGTTCAGAACTGCTGAATTGGACCAATCAGTGCCTTGGGACTGTACAGAACCGACTGACCAATGGGGAAACCGCTTGAAATCTGGAAAAGGCATTATGGGCTATGGCGCTTTTTCGCACCACTGAGAGCAGGAGAAGTTGACTGGCAGGTGCCGCCAGACAACAGGAGCGGGTAGCGCCCAAACTGAAGGAAGAGCCCCTTGCTGCTGAGGGCAGATGCATTGTGGCTGAGGAGAAGAGAGGAGCGCTGTGCTTCTGCGCTGGAGTAGTGTTCATGCGGGAAGCGCGTGAAGGCCTGAGGGGCCATTTTTCCCCTTTCGAGCAAGTCGGATTAACTCCGCCAGCATGTGGTCGGAGGAGGCTGGTGCCAGCCCAGCTACCTACCAGGCTCAACCTGAGAGGACTGGAGAGAATTGCTAAATCGCGCTCGGTCCACCCGTGATGTTGAAGCTGCCGTTTGCTGCTCGAGTTCTTCTGCAAGTTCGTGAAAGCCTGACAGCAGCTGCCTGGTATGGTACCCCTCTGTTGTTTGCCATATAAATGTGTGGGGAGGCTGGTAAAATTCAGGCTCAGCCCTGCCAGTGTTGAAGGAATCTTTATTTGCTGGAGTTGTGAGTACTGAACCAGGGTAGCTCCCTGCCAAGTGTGCAAACAGTGGTTTCCAGTGTATTATTATACTGCTGACTGCCTAATTAAACTTTCTTCCCATTCTGACCTGCTCAGGATTGTAACGTTTATCTGTGTTAAGGGCCCCAACCAGCTGCCACGTTTGGACTAGCTGTTAGGGCTTGGGTACCCAGGGACAGCAAATCTTAGGGTTAGGTCTGTGCACAGAGCCCTAGGTAGATAATTATAGTATAAGCCAATTACCTTGATTTTCCCCCTTCCTTGTTATCTGCCCCCTTTAATAAATCAGATTATTGTGTTGCAACTACATCCTGGCTGGTTTGTGTATCCCTGGGGAACTGCTACATAGTGACTGTGATATAACTGTACCTTACTTTACAGGGGGTCTCCGGAGTGAGCTGAGAGATACTACCTGGGGGGTAAGTGTACTGGTGAAAAGAGTTGTTGGTACCCAGTGTGAGCCACTAGTGGGACAAAAGAGGGGTTGCAGTAACCCAGAGGGCTGTAACAGAGGCAGTCTCGACCGTGTTAACCCCAACCTCTGGGTGGAGGCACCCGTCAACGGATCTGGGCCCCTCACCCTGTTTCAGTGGAGGCAGACAGGGGTAGTAGCTCTAAGGGTAGTGCCGGGGTACAAATTGTAGGCACCGCTGGGATTAGCATCCCCTAGTGGCCAAGTGGGGAAGCACATAAGAAATGGAAAAAATGGAAGGGGATATGCTGGGAAAAATTAAACTGGGACCCATCAAGACCATGGTACACAGACTGATGGGGTGGGGTGAAGCCAAAGAGCTAGACTCCCAGAAGATTGTGTTATTGTTAGATGTGCCTTTGGGAACCCCAACTGCTGACATCATTTCTGCTGCAGAGCGAGTAAAATGTTTGGGCAAAGTGGAGGTAAAAGGGCGTATGGCTGATTTGCTTGACCAGATGTTGCAGGTGTTACTTTTATGCAATGTGGTCATCGACCCCGAGAAGGTACCTCCTGTGATTTATCCGAAGGGTGCTTCACAGGGATGGAAGCTAATTCATATTCGAAGTGGGTCAGTCACTCCTGGGGGGTCTCCTCGAATGAACAGTTTTAAAGACAAACTGCCTAAATTGTTGGCCGTGGAGGGGAGAACTACCCAGGAGCTGCTACAAGCCTTAGATTTATCCAGTGATGCTACCCCTCAGGGCTCCCCTGGCACCTCCCCTTGCCCGCCCAAGAGTTCTGTGCTGGCTTCCCTGCCCCTGGTGGTCCCACCCATACAGCTCGATTCTTACCGTAAGTTAAAACTTTTCTTTGGTACGGTGCCGGTGCCTCCAGGTGAGGATGACATGGAGGCTTGGATGGACTATACCACCCCTTTAGTCCAGGAATGGCAATGCTCTGAGGGGGAGAAGAGGAAGAGGCTGATGGAGAGCTTGCGGGGTCCTGCTTTAGAAGCCATTAGATTCTTCTGGGCCATCAGTCCGGAAGCCACCGCTGCAGAGTATCTCGCTGCTTTAGAAGGGGTTTTCGGGAGTACAGAGACTGGTGAAGACTTATTATGGAAATTCAGGTCTGCTAAGCAGTGGAGAAATGAGAAGCTGTCCGCTTTTGTTATTAGAGTGGAGCGGGCCTTGCAGAAGGCCTATAGAAAAAGGGGAATCACTGCCGCAGCACTGAATCAGGTCTGGTTAGAACATGTTTTAAAATCTGCCAGATTTTACTAACATACTAAAATGCCAGCAGAATAGGCCTAACGGTCTTTCATGTCTGCTCATTTGGTCAGCCCCCACCCTGGGAGCTGACCTTGCTGCCCCCCTCGCCTTCTCTGGCTTCTCCCTTCCCAGTTCCGGATATTCTTGCTGCATTGGATTTTGCTTCCAGAACCCTTCCCCTGTACCTGTCCCACCCTCTTGAACCCCTCCACTGTCTCTGCCTCCACCAGCCCCTAGGCAGCGCATTCCATGGCTCCACCACCCTCTCAGTGAAGTAGCACCTCCTCCTTTCTCCCTGAATCTTCCCCTCCATCTTCCACCCATGCCCTCTAGTGGCCCCCTCCTCCTTCCTTGAAGCACCCTGACTGTTCCTCCCCTATTTACCCTCTTCATGTACCTGAAGACCTCTATCATGTCCCCCCAGTCCCTTCTCTCTTCCAATGTGTACATATTTAGCTCTTTGAGCCTCTCCTCATAGGTCCTGTCCACCAAACCCCAAATCATTTTGGTTGCCCTCCTCTGGACCCTCTCCAGGAGGTTAATGTCCCTCTTTAAGTGTGGCCTCCAAAACTGCACGCAGTACTCAAGGTGCAGCCTCACCAAGCAGTTATACAGAGGGAGTATCACTTCCCTCCTTCTGGAGGTGATCCTCCTAGCGATGCATCCCAGCATCCTGTTGGCCTTGGCTGCTGCCCTCCTACAAGTCTCAGAGTTGTTCATCTTGACATCCACCACCACCCCCAGGTCCCTCTCAGCCATCGAGACTTGTAGCATTCCCCCAGGGTGTACACTTGGCCCGGGTTTCTGGCCCCCAGGTGGAGTACCTTGCATTCCCTGCATTGAACCTCAGCTTCCACTTTCTAGACCATCTTTCCAGAGCCTCCAGGTCCCCCTGTAGGGCCACCCTCCCCTGCTCCCCATCCACCACCGCCCCCAGTTTCGAGTCATCCGCAAAGAGACTCATCTCACTCCTGATTCCTGTCCTTATGTCAGAGACATAGGAGTTGAACAGAAGGGGCCCAAGGACTGATCCCTGTGGGACCCCACTAATGACCCTGCTTGGGGATGAGACTATCCCGCCAACTACGACCCTCTGGGTCCGGTCCTGGAGCCAATTACCTATCCATCTGATCATCTGGTTCCCCACCCACATTTCTCCCAGCCTATCCAACAGGCCCACATGATGAACAGAGTCAAATGCCTTGCTGAAGTCTAGAAAGAGGACGTCCACTGGTCTACCCAGGTCCAAGGCACTCGTCACCCAGTCATAGAACTCCACCAGGTTTGTCTGACACGATTTCCACGGGATGAATCCATGCTGTCTATCGTCCAGGCACCCTGACTTATCCAGGTCCCCCCCAGCCTCTCCTTGACAATGCCCTCCATCACCTTGCCCACCACCGATGTCAGGCTGACAGGTCTGTAGTTTCCTGCCACCTCCCTTGATCCCCCCTTGTGGATAGGCACTATATGCTCCACCTTCCAGTCCTGGGGCACCCACCCTGTCCTCAGAGAGATGGTGAAAAGCTCCACCAGGGGTTTCGCCAGGACATCCGCAAGTTCCTTCAGCACTCTGGGATGTAATTTATCCGGCCCCGGTGCTTTCTCCGTCTTAAGGGAGCTGAGGGCTTCCCTCACTCTCTCTGCTGTGATTTCCACTTCCGGTACTTCTTCTCCCTGCTTAGCCCTCCCCTTCTGCCAGTGATGCCTCCCCCTCTCCCCAGACCCGCCGATCGGTAAGGGTCCCCCCTCCTCAGTATCTCTGTCTCCTCCCATGTATGATGCAGCACCCCCATTTTCCTTGGTGAAAACTGAGGTGAAGTACTCATTTAGTACCTCAGCCTGCTCCCCTGGGTCTTGTGCCCATCTCTCCCCTGATTTAATCCTGCTAATCTGCCCCTTCACCCTTCGTTTTTCCCCAATGTATCTAAAGAACCCCTTGTTCCCTCTCCTAATTTCCCTGGCCAGGTTCTGCTCCTTCCTTGCCTTAGCCGCCCTCACCACCCACACATTTTCTAGTGTAATACTGCTGAAACTTAAGTTACATGATCGGTGGGCCACCCTGCCTGAATATTGTTAATTAATGAGGGAAATTAGGGAGGTGGAGACTGATGAAGAGGGATGGGAACCCTGTGTGGGAGCGGTAAACCCTAGTGGGATCCCTGAGCCTAACACCCCCGAGGAGACTGGCCTGTCCGGAGGGTCTGAGGGATCCCCAGATTTTCCAGGTACTGTGGGAATGTGAGTTATTTCCTCTGACCCCCACGTAGAAAGTGAATTGAGGGCCGAGGTCAGAAATTTACAGGAACTGGTGAGGGACTTGAAGCAATCTACTATGTACCCTGTCAGGTCTGGGGCCCCTGAGTCATGTAGAAACCCGAACCCCAGCCAAAGAGAGCCCTCTCACCCCTCTCAGAGCCCCCCACAGATAAGGTGCCCCCATCAAAATAGTGACCCCCGGGACCCCAAGTTCTGTTATCATTGTAGGGAAGATGGGCATTTCCAACCTGAGTGCCAGAGGCTGAAGAATCTAAGGAAAGTCAACAACAGACTGATCGCCCGACACCACCAGGCCCAGTCTCGGGCCCCCAGGAAAAGTTTTGTGACTCAGGCCCATGCCCAGCCGGCCATCAATGCTGCGGCCCCCAACTGGTCTGATGTGGTCGGGCCTGCAATGGAGACCCTGGTGCGGGTAAATGGAATTCCAACTCGAGCTGTATTAGACAGTGGCTCTCAGATAACCATCATGTTTCAGGACTGGTACTAGGCACACTTACCTGAGGTGCCCCTGCAACCTTTGAATGGTCTACATGTGTGGGGGTTGAGCGACAAGGCCTATCCGTATCTGGGATACATCCGAGTCTGGTTATCTTTCTCTGCAACTGTGGCTGGGATGGATGAGCAGGTGGAAACCCTAGTTTTAGTTTGCCCACCCACTGGGCTGTATGATGGGGTGCCTTTGTTGATTGGGACGAATGCGCATATGTTCGGACGATTGGCCCAATTGTGCTCAGAAAAACAAGCATTCCAGACCGGGCAAGCTTTAAGCATACCTGCTGTAATTCAAAAGGCAAGTGCCACTCAGAAGATGGTTAGTCCAGAGGAGACTGAAGGCCCGGTGGGTGTGGTGTGGATAAAGGATCCGGCCCCGGTGATACTCTCCCCGAATGCCCAATGTGTCCTGCATGGAGAAGTACGACTAAAAACAGATGTTAACAATAAGTTGTTGATGTTGGATGCACCTGTGGAGGGAAGATTACCTGAAGGACTGTTAGTCAAACCCAGCATCTTGCTAGCTAGAGCTCATGCTTATGTTAAGAGGGTGATGGTTCAAGTGCATAATGTGTCAAACAGAGAGGTTCGAATAAGAAAGGGGTGCACCTTGGCAAGCGTACATTGTGCAGATACTGCAGTACTACCAAACAGAAAGGGTTCCAGGACAGATGATAGAGTTACTCCTGATTTGTTTGACTTTGGCAACTCCCCGCTGCCAGCTGAATGGAAACAAAGGGTCAGTGAGAGGCTTGCCAAGAAAGACCAGGTTTTCTCCCTGAAAGAGTGGGATGTGGGATGTGTACAAGGGGCTGAGCATCACATTCGGCTGCATGATGAAAGGCCTTTCCAAGAGAGATCATGGCGCCTGGCCCCCGCTGATATAGATGATGTAAGGAGGCACCTGCAGGAGATGTTGGCTGCTGGTGTAATACAAGAGTCCAAGAGGCCCCTATGCCTCCCCCATAGTAGTAGTAAGGAAAAAGAATGGGGCAGTTCGGATGTGTGTAGACTATCGCACTTTGAATCGGCAGACCATTCTGGACCAGTATACCATGCCATGCATACAGGATGCATTGGATTGTTTAAATGGCAGCAAGTGATTCTCTGTGTTGGATCTTCGCAGTGGATACTACCAGATCCCGATGGCCCCAGACAACCGTGATAAGACTGCCTTCATTTGCCCCCTAGGCTTCTATGAGTTTGTTCGGATGCCTCAAGAGATTTCGGGTGCCCCAGCCACTTTTCAGTGCTTGATGGAATGGGCTGTGGGGGACATGAATCTACTCAAGTTTCTGGTCTATTTAGATGATGTTATAGTGTTTGGCCGATCGTTGGAAGAACACGAGCAACGATTATTCAAGGTCTTGGATTGGTTGGAGGATCTCGGCCTCAAGCTGTCTATCGACAAGTGACAAATCTTCCAGACTTCTGTGAAATACGTGGGCCACATAGTGTCCACTGAGGGCATAGAGACTGACCCTAGCAAAGTGGAGGCGTTGACCACTTGGCCTCAACCCAGGAATTTGAAAGAGCTGCAATGATTCCTGGGGTTTTGTGGATACTATAGGTGGTTTGTTAAGGACTATTTCCAAGTGATTGGCCCCCTCCTCAACCTCACTCAGGGGTATCCGCCTACGCACAAAAGGTATAAGAAGGTTGTGCGCTCTGAGACTGAAAAGAAGTATTTCCGGCCGAATTATGTGTTTGGGGACCGTTGGACTGCTGAGTGTGAGGAAGCCTTCTATGACTTCATATATCAACTTACCCATGCCCCAGTGCTGGCCTTTGCTGACCTGGCCAAGCCATACATTCTTCATACTGATGCCAGTCTACAAGGATTGGGGGCTGTGTTATACCAGGAGCACTCGAATGGTCTGAGACCTGTAGCGTTTGCCAGCAGAAGCCTGACGCCTTCAGAAAAACATTATCCAGTGCACAAACTAGAGTTCCTGGCTCTGAAGTGGGCCATTGTTGATCAGTTTCATGACTATTTGTATGGTGCCAAGATATTGGTAAAAGACTGATAATAACCCTCTGACTTATGTTCAGGCCTCTGCCAAGTTGGATGCCACTGGCCATAGGTGGCTCTCCACCTTGGCCACCTACGACTATGCTGTGGAGTACAGGGCGGGCCTGAACCATATAGATGCAGACGCTCTCTCTTGGAGGCCTGTACCACAGACTGATTGGGTCAGGTTGTCCGAACCTGACATAAGAGCTCTCTGCCAGAAATTTGACAAAGAGGAACAGGTGTCTCCTGACACGGTGGACTGTGTGGTGGATTGCTTGGGGCCATCCGAAAAACTGCCTACCTGCTGCCTACTGTCATTTCTCTGCATTAGACACTAGCTCTCTGCCCCAATTCAACAATGATAGTCTCCAACAGGCTCAATCCTGTGATCCTATGCTAAAAATAGCTGTGGAGGCTTTGCAGGCTGGGAGGGATGTGTCCAAGTTATGTTCCACTGAGCTAAGGACTGCCTTGTTGTATAAAGAAGGGCCCAAATTGAAGCTGATTAACCAACTACTATACAGAGAGACTGTGAATAAGGAAGGCTGGGTAGACAAACAACAACTGGTGCTGCCCTCAGCTTTTAGAGAACTGGTCTTAAGGTCCTTGCATAATCAAATGGGGCATCTCGGCATAGACCGGACACTTGATCTAGTACGGGCTCGATTTTACTGGCCAAAAATGAGTGCTGATATAGAGCAATATGTCAAGACCTGTAGCCACTGTTTGCAAAGGAAAGTTCTACTCCAGAGAGCTGCTCCCCTGGTCAACATTACCACTAGTGCCCCTATGGAACTGGTCTGTATTGATTTCTTGAGTCTAGAACCCGATCTGAAAAGTGTCAGTAACATATTGGTGGTCACTGATCATTTTACCCGGTATGCACAGGCTTTCCCGACTAAGGATCAGAAAGCAACCACGGTGGCTAAGATACTTGTTGAAAACTTTTTCGTCCACTACGGGGCCCCGCAGCAGATCCATTCCGACCAGGGAAGGGACTTTGAGAGCCGTTTGATTAAAGAGATGTTGTCTTTGTGGGGGGTACGAAAGTGAAGAACTACCCCCTACCATCCTCAGGGAGATCCTCAGCCTGAAAGGTTTAACCGTACATTGCTTGACATGTTGGGCACAATGCAACCAAAAGACAAACCGAGATGGAGCCAGCAGATTAGCACCCTAGTTCACGCTTACAACTGTACAAAAAGTGACGCCACAGGATTTTCCCCATACCGACTAATGTTTGGGAGAGAGGCTAGACTGCCAGTGGATGTGTGTTTTGGGGTTTCCCCTGATGGGGTGCAAGCAGAGAACCATTTACAGTATGTACAGAAACTAAAGGCCAATTGAACCATGCCTACCAACTGGCCCAGACCATGGCTGCTAAACGAAACCTGGCCAACAAGGAAAGATATGATAAGAGAGTGAAAACAATGGAGCTAAAAGAAGGGGACAGAGTGTTACTGAGGAATCTGGGACTGCATGGGAAACATAAAATTGCTGACAGATGGCATCACATTCCCCACATTGTTGTGGGAAAATTGACAGACTTGCCTGTATATAAAGTGTGGCCTGAGAACAATTCCAAAGATGTGAAAACTATACACAGGAATCATCTGCTGCCAATCGGGCAAATCCTGATTGAAGTGGAATCTCCAAATTGCCTCCCACTCCAGGCCTATGACTAGATCTGCTGCCAAGAAAAGCACCAAACCTGTTGATTCTTCAACAGACCAATCCAGAGGGCCTCGTTCAACATCTGCAGAAGGAAATGATCAACCAGTGGTGTCAGAAGACGATGAAGATGATATTGAATACTATCCCTCTCATGAACTGAGTCAGTTATTTTGGGGCAATCCCCCTTGTTAACTCTGGAGATGAGGTTGGGCCTTCTGGACTGTCTAAGCCCCCAGCTTTGTCTCCAGAACCCATGTTTCCAGGGCTTGAATTGGATAGCAGCACTGTCCAGGGGGTGGGATCCTTGAGCATGGCTGAACTGTCTGGCCTGGCTGACTTATCTGATTTTTCAGAAGAAGAGAATGAGATGGGGGAACAAACCAGTGATATGCCCGACCCGGAAGAATATTCTGAATGCCCTGATGGTTCCTCACCTGTACCTAGACAGCCCCTGGCTGAGTCCAGTGGGGTGGGTCCTGGGGTAGAAGGTCAGGCCCCCAACAGTACTATGAGCACTGGGCCCTTTTCCCCTGTAGAGATTCCCGTTGCTAATGTCAATGAAACTGAATTGGAATCAGGGCCTGTTTCAGGATCTCTCGAGACCCCTAGGCACTCCAGCCGGGAAGTATGGCCAGTAATAAAGTTGAGTTATGAGTCTCTGGGTCAGCCCCCTTCAGTTCCTCAGCCATGTCAACTATGAAGACAGTGAAGAGGCTAGGATCCAGTACTGATCAATCCCTATGACACTCCAATGGTCACTCGCCCATCCACCCGAGTGACTTTGGTTTACCGCCACCCTCTGACTCCTGTTCTTTAACCTGTCTGGTACCCAGCTTACCACCTCTTCCCCAGCCTCCAGGTTGCAAAGTTTCTTTATAAAAGGGGTCAGGAGTTTTCTGCATCCTGATTGGCTATGAAGTACCATTTGCTGTATCCTTACCAGCACATATTGTGCCAACTGGTACATCTTTTACCAACCAGAATGCAGCACAGAGATCCATGCCTGCCAGAAAATCTAACATTTTCTGGCAGCCATGTTACTTGCCCTAACAGAACAAATATTATTTTTCCAGTTTAGAAATACTCCCAGTTGCTGAAATAAATTGATAGTCACAGTTTCATGTTCCACATAGTAAAAATTATGATTTGACCATTCTTTGCGTTTCAGTTGAAAACATTTATTGAAGGCCACTGATCCATGACTCTTCAGCTCCACAGCACATCTAGTCAGTCTCATTGGTCTGAATTCTGCGGTCCTCACTCCATTCCTCACCCACTTCATTTGTGCCGACTGTGACCACAAGACTCATTTTACTGCTGCCTGTTCCATGTCTTGCCCCCTCATTTCACTGCTGCCTGCTCCATTTCTTGCCCCTCACTTCATTGTTCCCTGCTCCATTTCTTGCCCCCTCACTTTACTGTTGTCTGCTCTATTTCTTGCCTTCCCCCTCCTTCCTTTCTGCCAAGCATGAGTGAGAAATGTTCTCCTTATCAGCAGCTTCTGTCAGTTAAAACACATGCTGCCATATTAGTGGCTTCCCTTTAAAAGACACAATTCCCTGTAATGCTGTGTGTGATCTTTGTGAAGTTTTAGACAGGCTTAAAAAAATATAAAAGGCTGGCCCACTGGCGCAATGGTAGTGCTACCACTCGTGGTGCCAGCAACCCGGGTTCACTAGCGAGCCAGGGTCGTCGGAAGGCCAGCCGAGGGGAGAAGGATTGGGCACCCTAAGGGCCACTCTCCTTCTCTGGGAGGGGTGGATAGCTCTCCTTGCTGCAATACTGCCACTACATGGGTGTCCACGGGTAGTGCTGGTGCAGCAGAGGAGGCATAACACTAGGAAGGGGTGGGTGTTGGCCAAGGACCGGAGTGGAGGTGCATCACTGCGTGCGTGCATGCGATTCATTGGTCCTCCTCAACTGCTGATGTCTGAAGAGGGCAGGACCAGAAAAAGGAAAAACAAAATACCCCATGGCTAGTCTAGGAGACCTGCTCCCATATCGGAAAAATGGCTGCAGAGGTACCTGGGTGGAGTCCAGCTGCACGCTCCCTTGAGGTTTCAGAGGAAAGTAAGAGGGGCACCTCCTCCACCCAACCTGGGGGGTCAACCAGAGTTCTAGGCAAGGTAAGGCAATTTTATTTATAAGGTGTCCAATCCTAGAGGCTCTGGGCACTGAATATGAGTAAAATATACATCAATAAATTAAAACATATAATGAAACCTTATTAAAACCATAACCAAATGAATATTCTACAATAATAAAAAAAAAAAAAAATTTCCAGAGGGCAAAAACGCCAAGGGACTGGTTGATAATAAGAATGAAATCAGCTATCAAAGGCCAGACCGAAGAGGTGGGCCTTTAGCCTCCCCTTAAACACTTCAATCGAGGAAGCCTCCTGGACTGCAGGTGGATACGAGTTGCACAGGGTTGGCCCAGAAACACTAAAAGCACAATCTCCCCAGGTCTTTAGCCGAACCTTGGGAATGTCCAGGAGGCCCTTCAAGAAGGAGCGGCTCAGAGGTAATTTAAGGAAGTATTTTTTCACAGAGAGGGTTGTGGATGCATGGAACGGCCTCCAGAGGAGGTTGTGGAGTCAAAATCAGTGGTGGAATTCAAGCATGCATGGGACAGTCATAAGGCAATTCTAGGGGTTGGGGGTAGGAAGAAGTAGGCTGCTGGTTAACTAGGATCTGCAGCTTATCCAGTAGGTAGGGAAATGGGCAGACTGGGTGGGCCAAGTGGTCCTTATCTGCTGTCAAATTCTATGTTTCTATGTTTCTATGAGTGAGCACAGGACACCAGTGAAAGGAGCTCAGACAGGTAACCAGGACCCAGCCCATATAGGGCCTTAAAAGTGAGAAGACCCACCTTGAAAAAGATCTTCCACCTGACTGGCAGCCAGTGCAGGACACGCAGGACTGGAGTCACATGACTGGACCTTGAAAAGTCCATCAACAAACTGGCCACTGCGTTCTGCACTAGCTGCAGTCTAGAGGTAAAAAAAATGGAGGGGGCACTATAGGAGCACTCTACGGTCCCCTCCATGACGTAGCCTGAGTGGTGCATTGGGGGCCCTGAAAGAGGGACCAGTCGTGGAGCTCAGGAAGGGGGGTCATAAAAATAAAATGGACATATAGACTGATATGTGTGTGTGTGTGTGGGGGCTGTTACATCCAGCCAGATAACTATCTGATAACCATATAGGCCCTACTGGAGACAAGCACATTTCAGACACTATACAGTACATTTACAGTGGAACTATATTTAGCATTTTATGCATAAAAACCTGTTTTTTTTAAATGTTGAAATATTTTTTGCAATATCGGTGTAACCCCCTACAAATGGGGGTTCCCAAAAGTCTTCCTTGCGCTTGCCTAAATGCCCACTGCCAAGCTGGTGTTCTGTGTTACAGCCATTTAAAAGTGCCTGCATGCAAGTGCCCTGTTAGCCTCCATGCCTGTCTCTTTAAGAGCTGCCTATTTTGTGTTGTATAATTGATCTAGGTAGGAGCCGAGTAGTTTCAGGCTCAAGTCCTGCCCAGGCTGCAGTGTTATCGCTCCATTCTGCCATCGCTAATTGTGCAGAGGGAGCCCTGCAGGCATCTGTGACTGTTAGCTGATTATCTGCTTTAATAGTAAAGATTTTATAGTTTGTCTAACCTGCCTTCTTTTGCACCATGGACATTTCTGTTAATCACCACCATCTTGGTTCTGGACTGCCTATTGGGACCAATCAGTACCTTTGGGGACCCTAACATGGAGTCTGTCCCCAGGGGTCTTGTGGGAGTGAATTTCTGTAGGAATTGTAGTTTTTGCCCTTTGGCACCTAAATGGACCTGGAGAGGGAGCTCTAGCTGTGACAGACAGATGAATCAATAAATCGAACCTTTTGGATTTCTGGGAAAGTGCCAAGCTGCCTGCAGCAGTGAGTCAGTTAGAGTTTGGAGCTGGAAGAGTGAACAGCTCGAGACATTCGAGCAGCTGCTCCTGCATAGTTGTGTGGGAAACTGGTGGGAAGGCTGTGTTTGGCCTGTCTGCCCCATCTTCCCTGTGAGGGAGTTTTTCAGCATAAAAGAGACTCCAGACTTTATCCGTATTTGCTGTGATTGTGGCCAGAATACTGAATTGTGACAAAGTGAAATTCGCCTGGTGTGGACCGATGATTTGCCTCGGTGTGATCAGCCTGTTAGGACTTCCATCACAACTGCAGAGTGTATGGTTTGCGCAGAAAGCCCTGTGTATTGCAACCGGACTGTCATCCGAATTGTGGTATTTCTTTATCTTTACTATAAGTGTGCTGAATGCATTTAGTGGGTCGTGATTTGGTTCCCCATGGCCTGATTGTTTCATGCTTGCTGGAAGCTGCATCCAGCAACTACCGGACTTTTCTCCGAACTGTTCACCTGGTCTGGGCCCTGCTACTTCAGCCCAGACAGTCGCTCATGGCACAGAGAATCCATCGACGAGAGACCTGCCTGTAGATTCGTCTCCCTGCTCAACACCACAAACAGGAACGACACCACGGTGAATCGTGTGGACCCTGCTACTCCTGGCAAACCAGCATTTCATCCTGAAGTCTCCATTTCATCCATCCTGTGTCCTGTACTGGGTAGCATGAGTAAACACCAGGGTAGCTCCCTGCAACAACAGCTCAATCAAAGTGTGTCATCTGACTTAATTGTTTTGCCTGAATATCATGAACTGAGCCATCTGGCTCTGGATTACAAATATTGGGTTAAAGTGCATGTGGTGTTTTCTTTTTCCTAAGGGCCCCAACAAGAGCTGCAATGCCGGCCTACCCTGGGCAATACTCAGGCTAGCCTGTAACTCCAACTGGGTACCCAGAGAGTGTATAACTGTGATAGAGGGACTCTTAAAAGCATACATGCTTAAACCTGATTTAATCAGTAATAGAATCAAACACCAGATTATGCCCCTCCCTTGTTACTGCCCCCCAAATAAATCAGATCTGAATCTTTTTGCACTTAAACAGTTTGTGGTGTACCTCTGTACAGACAGCATTGAAATACTGTTGGTTGTTGTGGTAAATCTTATTTTACAGGGGGTCTCCATGGTCGAGCCAGCTGAATCAGCCCTGGTGGTAAGTGCAACAAGTGACAGGTTAAAACTGTTGTCGGGGGTAAATTGCAATGATATATTCTGTGAATCATTTAGGCCACTAGAGGGAAAAGAGGGTGGGTAACAGTGTCCTGGAGAACTGCACCTAGGTTAGCTACGCTACCACAAACCCTGTCATCCGGGTGGAGGCACCCATTCCTAGTACACAGGTTACTCAACCTTCATCTGGTCACGCAGTCAAGGTAGTATCCCTTGGGATAGTGCCACCTAGGGTTTACATATTGGAGGCACCACTGGGATTTTCACTTTCTAGTGGTCAGAAGTGGGTACCACAACCCCACACTTGAAATTTGTAACAAAATAGAGGTGCTTGCTACGCCTAAGCTGAAGATTGCCCCTCATAAGCTGTTAGTGCACCGTATGATTGAGTGGAGCAAGGCTGAGGGGCTAGACCCCCACCAGGCCATTTTGTTAATGAACATCCCACTAGGGATCACTAATGCAACTATTATAGAGACTGTTGAACAAGTTAAGTGCTTGGGGAAGGTTGAGGTGAAAGGGAGGGACTCGGATCTGTTTGACCAAACCATGGTGGCCCTCATCTCCTGTAGCCTCCCCATAGATTCTGAGAGTGTGCCCCCTATCATTTTGCCTGAAGGGTCCCAGAAAGGGTGACAGGTCATTCATTTGCATAGTGACCCAGCTGCTCCTGGGGGGTCCCCAAATGTAGAGGGATTTAAAGATAAATTGCTTAGACTGCTAGCCAGTAAGAAGCAATCCACCAAGGTGTTAGTGAAGATGTTAGATCTTTCTGAGGACACCACTCCCTTGCAGACCCCTATAGCATCTCCTGCCACCCCTAGAGCATCCCCTGTGATAACCTCCCTATTGTGATACCCTCAGTACACCTGCACTCTTACCACAGACTGAGACTCTTTTTAGGCACAGTCCTGGTGCCTGTGGGGGAGGATGACCTAGAGATGTGGATGGATTATCCCACCCCCTTGGTACAGGAGTGGCAGTGCTCTGAGGGAGAGAAAAGGAAAACAGTAATGGAGAGCTTGAGGGGCCCTGCACTGGAGCCCATCCATTTTCTTCATTCTACCAGTCCAGAGACCACTGCCACTGAGTACCTCTCTGCCCTGGAGGGGGTCTTTGGTAGCACTGAGTCGGGGGATGACCTGATGTGGAAATTCAAGTCTGCTAAACAATGGAAGAATTAGAAGATATCCATGTTTGTTAGCAGAATTGAGCAGGCTCTGCAGAGGGCCCATAGAAAAGGGGGAGTGCCTGCCAGTGAACTGAATCGAGTTTGATTAGAGTATATTTTGAAGTCTGCCAGGTACTCTAGTGTGATGATATTGAAACTGAAGTTGCAAGATTGGAGGGCAAACCCTCCTGAATATTGCTACCTTATGAAAGAGATTTGCAAAGTGGAAAATGATGAAGATGGGTGGGAGTCCCATGCTGGGGTTGCCCGTACCAGTCAGACCTGTGATTGTAGTGATGTGTCTGAACTACAACAGATGAAGGAACTAATTAAAGAGCTGAAAGAGATGAGGGCCAGTCAACAAGCTGCTGAGGTGGTGAAAGATGCAAACCCTTGTCAAGCACCTCTCGAGCAAAAGAGTGTGATCCCGCCTGGATGGGTGGGGTGCATGTCATTTCTTCTGAAACCTGGACTGAGAGTAATCTGTTGGAAGAAGTACGAGAATTGAGGGCCCTGTTAGGAGACCTTATTCGGGCCACACAAGTAGCTGACTCCTAGAGAGGCTCAGAAAGCAGGGAAGGTGAACCCCGGATCAGAGAGGGACCCCGCAACTTTCCTACCATGTCTAAACAGGGGAGTGGCTCTCCTCCTCCTAGAGACTCTAAAGAACCCATATTTTGTTACCACTATGGGGAAGATGGACACACCTGACTGAACTGCAGCTTGCCTGATAATCTGAGAAAGGTTACTATAAGGCTACTGGCTTTAGTTCGTCGAAGAAATATAAGGCCTCACACTGGGCCTGTGAGAAAGACGTACTCCTCTAAGACTGCCATAAAATAGATGACTAAGTCCCCTTCCTCTGATTGGTCCAAGGTGGTGGACCCATCGATGGAGACCACTATAACAGTAAATGGTGTATCTGCAAGGGCTATGCTCAACAGCGGATCACAAGTGACCATAGTGTTTCAAGATTGGTACTGAAAATACCTGCCTGATGTGCCTCTGCAGCCCCTGGAGGGTCTGCATGTGGGGTTAAGCAAAAAGTCCTAACCATACTTGGGATATATTCAGATCTGGCTGTCTTTCCCTACTTCAGTGATCAGAGTGGATGAACAAGTAGAGATGCTAGCTCTGGTGTGCCCTCCTATGGGACTGTATGATGGGGTTCCCTTGTTCATTGGAACCAATGCCCACATTTTCTGAAGACTAGCACAGTTGTGTCAAGAGAAACAAGGACAATGAACTGGGTGGGCCCTGAGAATTCCCGCCTTTATAAAGAGAGCCTATGACCTGCAAAAACAGACTACAGATGCAGACAGAGATGAGCTGGTGGGGGATAGTTTGGAAGATAGATCCCGATTCTCTGGTGCTTCCACACAATGCTCAGTACACCATTCTTGGAGAAGTCCATCTTAGAAAGGATGTGAAAAACAAAATACTGATGCTGGATGCACCCGGTAAAGAGAAATTGCCACAAGGGTTATTGGTTAAACCCAGCATCTTACCTGCTCGTGCACATGCCTATGCACAGCGAGTGATGGTCCAAATCTGGAATGTGTCTGATCGAGAAATTAGAGCGAACAGGGGGTGTACGTTAGCTACGGTATACTGTGCAGACACTGCAGTACTGCCTAGCAACAAACATTCCGGTGAAAAGGAGGAAGTGACCCCAGACCTATTTGACTTTGGTGATTCCCCATTGTCTGCTGAATGGAAGACTCATGTCAGTAGGAAACTTGCCCAGAGGGACCAAGTGTTTTCTCTAAAGGAATGGGATGTGGGGTGCATCCATGGTGCTGAGCATACTATCACACTTCACAATGACAGACCTTTTAGAGAGCACTGGTGACTCATGCTGCTGCTAAAAAGAGACAGAGTCAGCCTGCTCCTGCTGATATAGACAATGTTTGGAGGCACCTACAGGAGATGCTAGCTGCTGGCATTATTTAAGAGTCAAGAAGCCCCTATGCGTCTCCCATCATAGTTGTGCGCAAGAAGAATGGGTCTGCGAGGATGTGTGTAGATTATCGGACCCTAAACCGATGGACTGTACCAAATCAATACTCCATGCCCCACGTACAGGATGCCCTGGACTGCTTGAATGGGAGTCAGTGGTTTTCAGTACTTGATCTATGAAGTGGGTATTATCAAATCCTGATGGCCCCGGAGGACCGTGAGAAAACAGCCTTCATTTGTCCCTTGGGGTTCTACGAATTTCTGAGGATGCCTTACGGGATTTTGGGTGTCCCCACTACTTTCCAGAGGTTGATGGAACATGCAGTAGGAGACATGAATCTGTTAGAATGTCTAGTATACTTGGATGATGTCATCATCTTCAGACGCACCTTAGAAGAACATGAGACAAGATTATTCAAAATTCTTGACCATCTGGAAGAATGCGGCCTCAAACTATCTATAGACAAGTGTCAGATTTTCCAAACATCTGTAAAATATGTGGGACATATAGTGTCAGCCGAGGGGATACAGACAGACCTCAGTAAAGTAGTCTCTGAACACGTGACCCCAGCCAACTAACTTAAAAGAACTGAAGCATTTCTTGGAGTTCTGTGGCTATTATCGGCAGTTCATTAAAGACTATTCAAAGATAATCCAGCCATTTCTCAGTCTCACTCAAGGCTAACCTCCTACCAATCGCAGGTAGAAGAAGGGATTCCTCAAGGAAGAAGAAAAGGTGTATTTCCAAACAGGTGAGCCATTTGGACCCCATTGGACCCCTGAGTGCAAACGGCATTCTTTGAGATCATCTATGAGCGTACTAATGCCCCAGTACTTGTCTATCTGACCCTACCAAGCCATATGTCCTGTGTATGGATGCCAGCCTGAAGAGACTTGGGGCTGTGTTGTGTCAAGATTATGAAGATGGCCTAAGACCTGTGGCTCTTGCCAGTCAAAACTTGACACTTTCTGAGCGAAATTATCCTGTTCACAAGTTGGAGTTACTTGCTCTGAAGTGGGCCAATGTCGACCAATTTCATGAGTACCTCCATGAGGTCAAAATATTGGTAAAGACTGATAACAACCCCCTAATGTATGTGCAGACCTCAGCAAAGCTGGACGCCACTGGGCACCAGTGGCTTTCTGCCTTGTCGACTTACAATTATGCGGTTGAATACCGGCCTGGACTGAACCAAATCGATGCTGATGCTCTTTCATGGTGGCCAAGCCCCCAAGACAACTGGGTGAGTCTGTCAGAACTCTCTATTAAAGGGACAGTAAACATTGCAGGGATTGCTCAAACTGTGAAAGCCCATGAAAAGCTATGCTGAATGAGGTATTTGGCTTCCTTGTAGGTGTCAAATGTCCTGAGATAGGAATATTTAAATCATCTGAAAATCAAAACAAGGCAGCAGCCATTTTATACAATCTTACAACAGAAAGTGATGTCACTGAGGGGCAAGCCATAATTAACAACATAGAGCTAGCCCCTCAGTGACATCACTTCCTGTTTTTAAGACTGCATGAAATGGCTGTTGCTAAGAGTTGATTTACACATTACTTAGCTATTCATATCTCAAGACTCCTGTCCCCTACTGGTAAACCCTACACTTCATTTGAAAGATCTTTTCATGGGCTTTCACAGTTTGAATGACCCCTGCAATGTTTAGTGTCCCTTTAAAGCACTGTGTCAAAAATTTGACAAAGACAAGCAGCCATCTGCTGATACAGTAGACTGTCTGGTGGACTGTTTGGGGCCCCTCTGATACCTGCATAGTTGCAGCCTATTGTCCTTTTCTGCACTGGACATCAGTGCCCTGCCTCAGTTTGATAATGACAGCATTCAGTGGGCTCAATCCCAAGATCCCATAATCCAGCCTGCACTTGATACCCTTCGTGTGGGGAAAAATGTGTCTAAACTATGTTCTACCAACGTACAAGCTGTCTTATTATTCAAGGAAAGCCCCCGACTAAAGTTGTGAGACCAGTTACTCTATCGAGAGACAGTAGTTCGGTGCGGTCAATTGGACAAGCAGCAATTGGTGCTACCTATGGTTTTCAAGCAGCTAGTACTGAGGTCCTTACACAATCACATGGGACACTTCAGTACTGACCAGACCCTCGACTTGGTGCGGTTCAGATTCTATTGGCCCAAAATGGGGGCTGATGTTGAAAACCATGTCAAAACCTGCAGTAGGTGACTTCAGAGAAAAGCTTTGCCCAGAAAGCCACTCCTCTTGTTAACATTTCAACCTGTGCCCTCATGGAACTGGTTTGCATAAACTTTCTGTGTCTGGAGCCTGATCAATAGAACACTGGCAATGTACTGGTAGTAACCGATCACTTTACCCGATATGCCCAAGCTTTCCTGACCAAGGATCAGAAGGCCTCTACGGTGGCCAAGGTGCTAATAGAAATGTTCTTTGTCCATTATGATGTGCTCCAACATATCCATTCCGACAAAGGAAGGGACTCTGAAAGCAGACTAAGGAGATGCTCTTCCTGTGGGGAGTGTGAAAGTCTAGAACCACTCCTTACCACCCCCAAGGGACCCCCAGCCTGAACGCTTTAACAGAACTCTCCTGGATATGTTGGGCACTCTTCATCCTAAAGACAAGCCTAAATGGAGCCAGCAGATTAGCACCTTGGCACATGCTTACAATTGCACCAAAGTGATGCTACTGGGTTCTCTCCCTATCACCTCATGTTCGGGAGGGAAACCTGGTTGCCCATAGATGTCTACTTTGGAGTTCCCCTGGATGGGGTCAGAGCTGAAAACTATTTACAATATGTGCAGAAACTGAAAGCTCAATTGAACCATGCGTACAAACTGGCTCAAACAATGGCTGCCAAAAGAAACCTTACTAATAAAGAAAGATATGACCGGCGGGTAAAGGCTCAGGAGTTGTTGCCTGGAGATCGAGTGCTATTACGTAACTTGGGATTGCATGGCAAGCGTAAAATTGCCGACTGGTGGCATCATCTTCCACATGTAATAGTCAGCAAGTTGGATGATTTACCTGTGTATAAAGTGCCCCCTGAGAATGACTCTAAAGCTGTCAAGACCGTGCACAGAAACCACCTACTGCCTATTGGCCAAGTGATCATTGTTGCTGAACCATCAGATATTGCCCCTCCTGGGCAGGTGACTCATGCTGCTGCTAAAAAGAGACAGAGACAGCCTTGTCTAGTTGTTCCAGACCCAAGGCCTTCCCCCCGGCAGGCGCAAAATGATAGTGACTGTCAGTCCACCTCTGATGATAGTGAGTGTGACAATTCTTATTACCCTTCCTATGAACTGAGTCAATTGTTTTGAGGTAACCCTTTGTGTAATTGTGGGGATGAGGCTGGGCCTTCAGGATTGCATAACCCCCCGGCTTCCTCCTTAGAGCCATTGCTCCCTGAAAGTGAGGTGCAAAGTATTACGTCAGAGGTAGCAGATTCTTTGTTTACCCAAGAAGGAATCTGATGTGGTAAATCTCTCTGGTGATATACCAGCCCTGAAGAACCTAATGAAAGTGCTGACAGCACCCCTCCAGTGCCACAAAGTCTGACTATGTCAGAGAGTCCTCATGATGAGCAACCTGGGCCCTGTCCAGAAGATGATAATGAGCAAAGTATTGTGGAAACAGAATTTGCAGTGCAAGGAACTAATAGTGTTCCCAATCTGGACATTTCAACCAGTGCAGAGGCACCCCTCACTACAGGAGAAGAAACCAGTGCCAGTGTTGACTGCTCAGAGCAGGTGTCTGTTCCCCCCAGAAAGTCTGGATGAGCTGTCAAGCCAGTGATGCACCTTAGCTATGACTCTCCCGGGAGGCCTGTGGATTTGCCTCTCAATGTTGTTCATAAGGGTGTTTACACTTCCAAGAGCTCACTGTCCAAACTGAGCCAGTCAGCCACTTCTAAGTTAACTGTTCTTCCCTCAGAACATGACGCCCCTGTCCCAACTAGCTCTAAATTAGCTGATAGGAATGGGCCTCCATCTATGTTATTCAAAGTGCAAGAAACTATTACATGAATAAGTATAGTGATGATATTGTGTAGTTCATAGTAAAATCAGTATTGAATGTATGAAAAATACAAAGCTGTTGTCACTATGAATATAGTATAAGAATAGAGAACACTGAATAAGTATAGTAATGTGTTACGTTTATGTTTACTGATACATCAATCATTTTATTGTATTGTGTAGTAATGTCACATATATATTGTGCAGTATATTGTCTTCTTCTATGTTATTGTGGTATAGACTTGACATGGATGCCAAGTTCTTTCCAGGCGGGGAAGGGTGTAACCCCCCTCCTACAAATGGGGGTTCCCAAAAGTCTTCCTTGAGCTTGCCTAAATGCCCACTGTAGGAATAGTCTCCAATGTAGAGCAAGAGATGCGAGGGCACTTCAAGAAATGATATCTGTAGAGGTGGCTTTTGTGTGTGGAAACATTATCCATTTCCTGTGGGATTGTCTTTTTTCTAAATGCCCACTGCCAGGCTGGCACTCTGTGTCCTAGCCATTTAAAAGTGTCTGCATGCAAGTGCCCTGATAGCCTCCATGCTTGCCTCTTTATGAGCTGCCTGTTTTGTGGTGTATAATTGATCTGGGTAGGGGCCGAGTAGTTTCAGGCTTGAGTCCCGCCCGGGCTGCAGTGTTATCACTCCATTCTACCATCGCTAATTGTGCAGAGGGAGCCCTACAGGGATCTAGGACCGTTAGCTGATTATCTGCTTTAATAATAAAGATATTGAAGTTTGTCTAACCTGCCTTCTTTTGCAGCATGGACATTTCTGTTAACCACCACCATCTTGGTTCTGGACTGCCTATTGGGACCAATCAGTACCTTTGGGGACCCTAAAATAAAATCTGTCCCCAGGGGTCTTGTGGGAGTGAATTTCTGTAGAAATTGTAGTTTTTGTCCTTTGGCGCATAAATGGACCTGGAGGAGGAGCTCTAGCTGTGACCGACAGATGAATCAACAAATCAAACCTTTTGGATCTCTGGGAAAGTGCCAAGCTGCCTGCAGCAGTGAGTCAGTCTGAGTTTGGAGTTGGAAGAGTGAACACCTCGAGACATTCGAGCAGCTGCTCCTGCGTAGTAGTGCAGGAAATTGGTAGGAAGACTGTGTTTGGCCTGTCTGCCCCATCTTCCCTGTGTGGGAGTTTTTCAGCATAAAAGAGACTCCAGACTTTATCCAAATTTGCTGTGATTGAGACCAGAATCCTGAATTGTGACAAAGTGAAATTTGCTTGGTGTGGACCTAAGATTTGCCTCGGTGCGATCGGCCTGTCAGGACTTCCATCACAACTGCAGAGCATATACGTAGAAAGCCCTATGTATTGCAACCGGACTGTCAACCAAATTGTGGTATTTCTTTATCTCTACTGTAAGTGTGCTGAAAGCTGTTAGTTGGACGCAGTTTGTTTCCCCACTGCCTGATTGTGTCACGCTTGCTGGAAGCTGCATCCAGCAACTACCAGACTTTTCTCTGAACTGTTCACCCAGTCTGGGCCCTGCCACTTTGGCCCAGACAGCCATTCATGCCACAAAGAATCCATCGATGAGAGACCTGCCTGGGGATTCGGCGCCCTGCTCAACACCACAAACAGGAACAACACCACGGTGAATCGTGTGGGCCCTGCTTCTCCTGGCAAACCAGCATTTCATCCTGAAGTCTCCATTTCATCCATCCTGTGTCCTGTACTAGGTACCGTGAGTAAACACCAGGGTAGCTCCCTGTAACAACAGGTCAATCAAAGTGTGTTATCTGATTTAATTGTTTTGCTTGATTATCACGAACTGAGCCATCTGGCTCTGGATTATAAATATTGGGTTAAAGTGCATGTTGTGTTTTCTTTTTCCTAAGGGCCCCAACATAAGCTGCAATGCCGTCCTACCATGGGCAATGCTCAGGCTAGCCTGTAACTCCAACTGGGTACCCAGAGTGTGTGTGTGTAACTGCGATAGAGGGACTCTTAAAGGTATGCATGCTTAAACCTGATTTAATCAGTAATATAATCAAACATCAGATTATGCCCCTCCCTTGTTACTGCCCCCCAAATAAATTAGATCTGAATCATAGACACACAGAAACATAGACTTTGATGGCAATTAAGGACCACTTGGCCCACATAGTCTGCCCATTTCCCTACCTAGAGAATAAGCTGCAGATCCTATTTAACCAACAGCCTATTTCTTCCTACCCCCCCCAAAAATTGCCTTATGTCTGTCCCATGCATTCTTGAATTCTCCCACAGGTTTAGGCCCCACAACCTCCTCAGTAAGGCTGTTCCATGTGTTTACCACCCTCTCTGTGAAAATACACTTCCTCGCATTGCCCCTGAGCCGTTCCCCTCTATCTTCAAATTGTGTCCCCTTGTTTTTGCACATCTCTTTTTCTGAAAGATGCTACCTTCTTGGACTTTGTTGATTCCACTGAGGTACTTAAATGTTTCTATCATGTCCTCCCTCTTCCTCCTTTCCTCAAGGGCATACATATTAAGCTACTTTAGTCTCTCCTCATATGGCTTCTCTTGCAGACCCTGCACCATTTTAGTCACTCTCCTCTGAACTGCCTCCATCCTGTCTATGTCCTTGCAGAGATGGAGTCTCCAGAACTGGACGCAGTACTCAGATGGGGTCTCACCAACTGTCTGTACAGGGGATAACAACTTCCTGTTTTCTGCTGGTGATGCCTCTCCCTATACATCCCAGTATCCCCAACCCTCCCTCACTTTCTCACATTGCTTGCTAACCTTAAGGTCATCTGATATGATTACCCCCAGGTCCCTTTCCATTTTTGTTGTTGTTACTACCTCCCCCATTGTTAATCTTCCCTGGGTTTTTGATTCCTAGGTGCATTATTTTGCACTTCTTTGCACTGAATCCAAGCTGCCATATTTCTGACCATTCCTCCAACCTTGCCAAGTCCCTTCTTATCCTTTCCATGCCTCCTTGTTGCAGATCTTTCTGTCATCTGCAAAGAGGCATACTTTTCCTTTCAGTCCCTCTGCAATGTCACTTATAAAGACATTAAAAAGGACTGGACCCAGTACTGAACCCTGTGGTACCCCACTAGTAACCCCTCTTTTTTCAGAGTGGACTCCGTTTACAATTACCTTCTGTGTCCTGTTTTCCAGACAGTGTTTTACCCAGGCTACCACCCTGGGACCCACTCCCAGGCTGGTTAATTGGACTATTTATCTTTTGTGTGGGACTGTGTCAAATGCCTTGCTAAAGTCTAGGTAGGCCATGTCCACAGCCCCTTCCTGGTCTACTACTTTGGTCACCCAGTCAAAGAAATCAATTAGATTCCTCTGACATAACCTTCCCTCTGTGAATCCATGCTGCCTTAGGTCCTGTGCCCCACTAGCCTCTAGGTACTCAACAATTCTTTCCTTCAGAAGTGATTCCATCACTTTCCCTACCACAGAGGTCAAACTGACTGGTCTGTAGTTTCCTGCCTCTGTCTTGGTCCCACTTTTGTGAAGGGGAATCACATCTGCCATCCTTTAGTCCTCAGGTACCACACCATCCTCCCATGATTTGTTAAAAAGGGTAGTCAGTGGTATCACTAGTTCTCTGCTTAATTCGTTCAGAATTCTGGGGTGAATTCCATCTGGCCCCATTGCTTTGTCCACCTTCAGTTTTAGGAGTTCTTTCAGAACCCTTTCTTCTGTGAAAAGACTGGGATCGCTCCCCCCCCATACAGAGTGCTTCTGTTAATTGGATTAGGCACCTCCCCCACCTCCTCTTTTGTGAATACTGAACAGAAGTACAGAACAGGCAGTATAGCGCAGTGGTTTAAGGCTCTGAGCTGTAAATCTGGTGACATCCAGAAGACCAGACCTAGGTTTGAATCCCACAGCTTCCACCTGCATACTGTGTGATCATGAGCAAGTCACTTAACTTCCCTGTACTCTCAGGTTGCACCTGTAAAAAAGCTTTCAGCTTAGTGTGCTACTCCTGGTTAAACAACTAGAAAAAAAAAAGTACTCTTTCAGTATCCCTGCTTTTTCACTGTCCCTCTCTGCCCACCCACCGTCCATTCTATTCAGCCTCACTATCCCTCTCTTTGTCTTTCTACGCTCCCTGATATACCTATAAAAGGATTATCCCCCTTCTTAACTGAGTTGGCTATCTTTTCCTCAGTTTGGGCCTTTGCTATTCTGACTACCCTCCCTGCTTCCTTCTGCCTCAACTAGTACAGTTCTCTGTCCTGCTCCTTCTGTGTTTCATTATACTTCCTAAATGCTATCTTTTTCTCCCTAACCTTCACTGCCACCTCTTTTGAGAACCATAGTGGCTTTTTCTTTCATTTTGATTGGTTTATTTGCTTCACACAAAGGCTTGTTGCCTCTGTGATGTCAGCTTTGATGTTTTCCCATTGTTGCTCCACCCCTCCTCCTAGCCTGTTTGCTAGTGCTTTTCTAAGGCACTCTCCCATCTTGCCAAAGTCAGCCCTCCTGAAGTCCAGAACCCTCAATTTTGTATGGCTTGACTCTGCAGCTGCGTTTATCATGAACCACACTGTTTGTTGGTCACTTGTTCCCAAATGGCTACCCAATTCTAGATCTGAGATCCTCTCACTGTCCCCATTTGAGAGTACGAGGTCTAAGATTGCTCCCTCACGAGTAGGTTCCAAAACTAGCTATAAATCTTTTTGCACTTAAACTGTTTGTGGTGTACCTCTGTACAGACAGCGTTGAAATAGTGTTGGTTGTTGTGGTAAATCTTATTTTACAGGGGATCTCCATGGTCAAGCCAGCTGAACTAGCCCTGGTGGTAAGTGCAACAAGTGTGGGGGTTAAAACTCTTGTCAAGGGTAAATTGCAATTGTGTATTCTGTGAATCATTTAGGCCACTAGAAGGAAAGGGGGGGTAACAGTGTCATGGAGGACTGTACCCAGGTCTAGATCTGAGATCCTCTCACTGTCCCCATTTGAGAGTACAAGGTCTAAGATTGCTCCCTCACGAGTAGGTTCCAAAACTAGCTGTAAATCTTTTTGCACTTAAACTGAAGGCAAGGGGGGGGGTAACAGTGTCACGGAGGACTGTACCCAGGTCAGCTACACTACCACAAACCCTGTCCTCTGGGTGGACGCACCCGTTTCTAGCACCCAGGCCCCTTAACCTGAATCTAGTCATGCAGGCAGGGGTAGTATCCCTTGGGATAGCACCTCCTAGGGGTTACATATGTATTTTTTTTTTTTAACTTGGGGACCCATTTCATAAGCAGAATAAGACACTTTGGTGTGTGTTTTATGGCCTGATAAGAGCACTTTCCAGTTGCTAAAGCCACTCAATACAAGTGCTTCGTGCCTCATTACGAACCTGTGGCATGATCTTTTCAGGCCATAAGCCATACTTCATTGTGTCTTATTACCTACTTATTAGCCTCCTGTTTTGCACAGTGTAAAAGGCATTACTCAAGTCCACATAGGCCACATCTACTACCTTCACCTGATCCACCTCCCTGGTCACCAGTCAAAAAGATATATGAGATGTGTTTGACATGACCTCTCCCCTGTGAAACTGTTGCGATGATCATGCAGCCCATTGGTCACCAGCTGCTCCATTAGCTTCTCCTTCAGTACAGTTATTAATTCCCCCACCACTGATCTGAGAGTGACTGATGTGTGATTGCTAGCCTCCTCCCTCTTGCCGCTCTTTTGTAGAGGGACCACACTGGTCCTCTCTGAGTCCTAAGAAATGTCCCCTGTCCACAATGAGATGCTGAACAGTTTTGTCAGTGGGTGTCTAGCACTGTACTCAGTTCTTTTAGAACCCTTGAGTGAATCCCATCTGGCCACATTGCCTTATTTTCCTTTATGGATTCCAGTCCCATTCAGACTCTCTCCTCTGAGAATGGACTTCTGTCCACTCTGCTCTCACCGTAGTGCCTGCTGATATATGTTGGTCCATTCCCTCCCTCCGTCCAATGAGAATACCAAGCAGAAGTATCATTCAGAATTTTAACCTTTTATTCATCTTCTTTTGCACAGTCTCCCACCTTGATCCTCACTATCCCACCACTTGTTTTCCTCCTTTCACTCTCATACATGAAGAAAATCTTAGCCCTTCTTTTGACCTCCTTGGCAAACATCTCCTCTGTTTGTGCCTTTGCTGCTCTCACCCTCCTCCCTGCCTCCCCTTGTTTATCTAGATATTCTTTTCTGTCTCCCTCCATCTGGGTCTCCTTGTACTCCCTAAAAAGCTGTTTTCTTCTCCCTTACAGCCTTAGCTACCTCCATCAAGAACCATAGTGGCCTCTTTCTCCTCCTACCATTGCTTACTCCTTCAAATAGTGTGCCATTGCCTTAGTTATTCCCTTATTGATCATTTTTCATTGTGCCACCCCCCCCAGCCATCACCCTTTCAAGATACTTACGAGTCAATTACCTGTTTCGATAAAATTGCTCTCCTGAAGTCCAGGAACTTTGTCCTAGTGTGTTTTTTCTGTTGACCAATTCATATGCCAAACCATACTATGCAGTGATCCCAAGTATCTAGGTGGATACCCACTGTGAAATCAGCAGTGCTGTCCATATTTGTAAGTACCAGATCCAACACTGCCCCATCTCCAGTGGGTTCCGTAACCATCTGCCTGAGAAATGCCCACTGAATGAAGTTGATGTGAGCTCTGCTTTATGATGTTGCTGCAGCCAGAATCGCGCAATTTACATCCGGCAGATTAAATCCTTCAATAACCAATACCTTGCCTTTGCTTGCCATTCTGCCAATGGTCTCCCCAAAACCTTGTCTAATTCCTCCCCCTGTGTAGGTGGTCTGCACCCTAACCCCCACATGGATAAAGGCTCTGTACCCTGTCTCTAACCTGACCCAAAGAACCTTAAGCCCTTCTTTCCCTGCTGTCCCTGTATCTCTATGTGCTTTACACCTTCTGTTACATATAAAACAACCCCCACTTCCTCCCTGTTCTGTCTTTCCATAACATGGTGTAACCTGAAATGGTCAAATCCAAATTGTGGCTATCAGTGTACCATGAATCTGTTATGGCCACCAGATCTAGATCTGCCTCTGCAATGGTTGCTCCAAGGTTAGGAATGTTATTTCCTAGGGTCCTTGTGTTGTCACACATGGCTCTTCATTTTTTTTGTGCTTCCCTCCTCCTGCATTGCACTCCCTTCCTGATAAATCTTTTGACTTCTCTTGCCCGTGGTATTGTCCCGCCTTTTTCTGTCTTCCTTCTGCCTACCTCCTTCTTTCAACTCTCAGCCTTATACCCACCTCCTGATCCTCTGGTCATTTTTCTCATCCTTGCCCTTGTGCTTCTCTACTACTGCACAATTTATTTTGCCTGGACTTCTTCTCTATGCTGCTCCATTTCCTGGGGAAGGGGGGGGGAGAGTGGCATTCACTACCTCCGCTTATTTTACTGACTCCTCAATTGGCTAGTTTAAACACCCATCAAAGTATTATTTAAACTTTCCACCCAGGACTGCCATTCCACTCATGGATAGATGGAGGCTGTTCTCCCTTGTACAGGCCTCTTTCACACCAGGTAGGACCCAAGTCCCCAACACAGCCAAAACCCACCTCTCTGCACCATGCCTCCAACCACTTGTTGAAACCGGTGCTGTGTTTCCTAGCCTACAACCAGCAGTATACAGGTAGTACCTCAGTTAAGGCCACCGAATGAGCTACAGTACCTACTTCAGGCCCCTCCCCATCTCCCTAGACCTTTTTTGTGGCACCCCCTCCTGCTTCTCTTGTCAGGTCATTTGTCACCAGATGGATAGTGACATCCAACTCACAGTCCTACCCCATGAGGATTCGCTTGTCTGCATCACTCCACATTAAGGCACCAGGCAGGCACCTCACCTCCTGTGGAGATAAGGATTATATATAGGGGCCCAACTTCCTTTCAAATGATTTAGCCTGTCCCCAAACTTGTATGCAAGTCTCACCATGGGCAAGATTGTAAAAATCAGGTTGCGCCACATTTTAAAAGTGAGCTGCTGCCAACAGACCTATGTATTTGGTATGCATTTCCTTGTAAGAAGGAGCAGAATATGCAGTACTCTTGTATAGGGAATTGAGAAGGCACTTATTGACAGAAAGAGTGGTGTCGAGGTGGAATGAGCTGCTGGAGGAGGTGCTATCAGCAAAGAAGATGAGAAGTTTCAAGGGGTTGTCAGGACAGGGTAAAAAATAAAATTAGAACAGGAGGGTGAGGGGTGAGAAAGGGGGAAGAGGCAGATGTTCCCTGGAAAGAATGGGGAGAGGGGCAGCTCCAGAGTATTAGACTGATCTGCACACTTAAGCAGACTAGATAGACCAATAAGGCCATTTTCTGCTGGCAATTTTGTATGTTCATATAAAGGTCCCATTCTTCTCCCTTCATGACCTCTAGAAGCATAGAATTTGATGGAAGAAAAAGGACTGGTAGGCTTCTCTAGTCTGTCCTATTTTCTGTCTATTATAACTACCTAAACCCTATTTGGTCTCTGGAGTCCCTCCCTCCTCCCTATTCTCTTATTATGCCCATGTGCCTATAATATGCATACTTGACAACTCCCCCCCCAGTGGTTTCTCCTCCAACCTTCTCTGGTAGACTTTTCCAGGTGTCCACCTCCATTTCCGAGAAGAAGTGTTTCATCACATCCCTCAGACTCCCTCTCCATCTTCATTGTATGCCCCATGTTCTGGTGTGCCTCCTCTTCTCCCCTTTTGCATCTTAGGTACTTATAGATCTCAATCATATCCCCTCAAGCTCTTCTCTCTTCTAGGTAGTACATGCTGAGATCCCACAGCCTATCCCTGTATGGTTTTGTAGCCCTTTCTTGGATTGATTCCACCCTGTCAATGGCCCTGCAGAGGTGTGGCCTCAAGAACCGTACACAGTACTCTATGTGAGGTCTCATTAATGAGCAGTGCGGTGGCAATACCACCTCCCTTTTCCTGCTATAACTGCCTCTCCATGTGCACCCCAGCATCCCACCAGCTTTGTTAACTGCCCTGTTGCACAACCCTGCCACCTTGAGATCATCAGAAATGATTACCAAATGTCACTCACTTTTTTTGTGTCTCCCATGCCCCTCAACCAGCCACTCCTTCAGGCCACCAAGGGACACCTTGCCCACCAAGACATCCACCCACTGCCATTGCTGCCACCCCACCCTTTGTGCCATGTCCCATTTGACCTGATGTATCCCTTCACTGGGGGGGCTCCCTGGTCCCAGGAGAGGGGAGATGGGGTTCAGTTCTGAACCAGGTGCATGGTGGGGGGATCCACCTTGGAAGGCTGATGCCAGGGCTGCGTGGCATGAGGGGACCCAGGCAACCATCATCCAGTTGACCAAGTGATTTTCCATGCTCCATTGATCCCACCCCCTCCTACATTGCTTCCACATTCACATGGCATCCTGGGAAGGACACTTGAAGGCATGTGGTCACCCACACCACCAAGTACACTTCCACAGGGGACCATCAGGAGCCACTCTAGTAGTGGTGCAGGCCAGCACCCTCCATGCCAGGGAGAATAGCATCTGAGAAGATGTTCCAAGCCATCTCCACCGGTCCCTGCTCCTGTCAACATAGGCAGGGGTGCAAACCTGGGCCACCAGCATACCTTGCGATCTCCTTTCACTCTGTGCCATGGATCCAACTCCAAGTCCCTGACTTGCTTGGTGAATGCAAGTACCTCACATGTTATACACAGCCTTAGTTTCCCCCACCCCAGGTGCATGACTAGGCACTTTTTGGCCTTGAAACCCAGATGCCACTGCATTGATGACCCCTCCAGTTTCCCAAGATCCCACTGCATTCTCTCCACCTCTTCATGGGTGTCCAGCCTATCTCAGAGTTTAGTTTCTTCCACAAAGAGACACACATTCCCCACCAGTTCCTCAGCAGTGCCACTTATGAAGACATTGAAGAAGACAGGACTCAGTACCAATCCCTGTGGCACTCCACTCTTCTGTCCACCAAGTGACTTGCATTTACCACCACCCTCTGTGAACCATACTTTAACCACTTTGATACCCAGTTTACCACCTTCTGGCCAACACTCAGCATAATTTTTTTTATTAGCCTCTGGTGTGGCACAGTGGCAAATGCAGTCCAGATAGGTCACATCCACTGTCTTCTCCTGATCCACCGCCCAAATCACCTAGTCAAAGAAATCTATGAGATATGTTTGACACAACCTCCCAGCTATGAAACCGCATTGCCCTTTGTCATGCAGCTTATTTGCCTCCTGGTACACATGATCCTAAGAAAGATTCAAACAGTACACTGTGAACAAACTAGTTCCTGGTCGGTGCTGCACCGCAAACAGAGGTGGCTTACCTCCACAAAGCACAAGTCTAATGAAGTGATAGTGCACACACAAGAAAATAACTTAAGCAGCTGATAATTTAAAAAGTTTTACTTAAGCACTTCTAGAGTAGTCACAGTGCAATACAGTTTTCCAGTTCAAAACTTCCTGGTCAAAGTGTGCCCTTAGTGCCTCGACTCTCACGAGTCTTCAGATTGAAGTCAGCAAAACTTTTGAAATTATAAGTTACTTCAGTTATTTTCTTGTGTGCATACCACCATTTCATTGGACTTGTACTCATCAGCCTGTCCTTCAGCAGGCTCTCCATTACTTTCCCTGCCTCTTATCCTCTACTGGGATCCACTGCCATCCATCTTGAAGCCTCCCCCTCAAATCATCTCTGACCAGTAAAACTAATTCCCCTTTTGGCAGTCCCGCCTTACCAAAGCATCAATAGAGCTGTGTAGTGTCACGGCCAGTGGAAATGTGTTCTTGTCCTACAACCCCACCATCAGTCCAGCCATCCTTTCTCCTTGGCACCTCTGAGTCATAACAGTAGTGAAGCAGCATCATCTCTCACATGGAGTCACATTATTTGCTCAGTAACCCAAAGCAGGCTGGCCATTACATATATTAAAAAAAATGTTGTGGTATGTATCACCTTAAAATACACCACACACACACACACACACACACACACACACACACACTCACTCACTCACTCCGTAAGAGGCACAGCCATGCCATTAGAGTAAAACTTTCAAGTGTAGGTAATATGTAGATGGTCTCTTACCTGGGTACTGAGGATCCAGAAGTAAGAGTCTTGAAGAGATAATGTCCATTGGAACTGTAAAACAAAATATAGGAAAGGGATCACAAAAGATCAGTAGTTCTTACACAGTAAATAGGAAGGATAGGAGAGATTAGATAAACTATATCATAAGGATCGCCAAGGTCAGATGGGGGTGGGGTATGTCTCTATGTTAGGGATGACATATCCTCATTCCAACTCCCTATTACTAGTGATATTGAAACTATCTGGGTAAATATCCAGTTTAAGGGGTACCCACAACTGCTGGTAGGGACATGCTATAGGCCCCCAGCATCTAATAAAGAATATTCTATATGCCTACACAATGAGATCTCAGATATGGCTTCTAAAGGAAATATCCTTATACTGGGTGACTTTAACATGCCTACTATAAATTGAAATTCTTTAACTGGTAGTGCGCAGGCTGAGAAAGACTTAATTACACTCATGGTTGATATGGGTCTAGAACAAATTGTTACAGAACCAACACAAGGTGTCAATATTCTGGACTTAGTTATCACCAACATAGGGACTCTAATATCCAAAGTTATAGTTGGTGCCCCACTAGGATCAAGTGATCATTATACTATTTCCCTTTCACTGTTATTTTGTCAATATATCACCAATTTTACTGAATTTAAGAATTATAATAAAGCTAATTTTAATGCTATTAATGATCAAATAAACTCAATTTCTTGAGATACAATATTATCTTCTCTCACCCTGGAAGAATCCTGGGACTATTTCAAATTTTCCATTTATTATTTGGAAAAATTACACATTCCTACTACAAAAAAATATAATAAAAAGGGGAAAATACCCTTGTGGTTTAATAAAACTATTAAAGCCTTAATTAAGGATAAACAGAGGTTTTTTTCATGTGTAAAAAATAGTGAGGGAGACACCAAAAAATTATTGTTCACTCAATACAGGAAAACTTTAAAATTACTAAAACAAGCCATTTTGCAATCTAAAAAGAAACTTGAGTTTCGTTTGGCCCATACCAAAGACAGCTATAAATCATTATTTTCCTATCTTAACAATAAAAAAATAAATAATAGGTACATGGGGCCCCTATGCACAAATGATACAATTATATCTACAGATAGGGATATAGCCGACACATTTAATAAGCAATTCTGTTCAGTTTTTACCAAGAAAGAAGTTTCTAAATTCTTTAAGCATTCAAACAATGTTACTCCCTCTTACACTATCACTGAAGATGATACATTAAAAGCAATTTTGTCCCTAAAACCTAATTCTAGTCCAAGACCAGATAACATCAATCCCAGATTTTTAATTGAGACAGCTGTTGCTATTACCAAACCCCTTTCAATTATTTTTAATAAATCCCTATATGAAGGACTTATTCCTCAGGACTGGACAATGGCTACAGTAATCCCAATCTTCAGAAAGGGTAATCATTCCAGACCAGAAAATTATCGTCCGATAAGTTTAACTTCTGTTATAAGCAAGATCATGGAGAAAGTTACTAAGAAATTGTTAGATTATGAATCTACCGTGGGTAACATGATTGATACTATACAGCACGGCTTTAGACAGGGATATTCCTGTACTACTAATTTGGTTTCCTTCTATAATCATGTCAGTATGGGTATAGATAGTGGCATACCTATGGATGTAATACTTCTCGACTACAGTAGAGCATTCAATAAAGTTCCTCACGACATCCTGCTTGACAAAATTAAAAAAATGGGTTTTTCACATGACATAATTAATTGGGTGTCAGGTTGGTTGAATAAAAGACATCAGCAAGTTAGAATTAATGGCACACTTTCTCAGTCGCTGAGTGTGACCAGTGGGGTCCCACAGGGATCTGTGTTGGGACCGACCCTGTTTAACATCTTTATCAGTGACCTGCAGGTTGGCCCCGAGAATGTGCTCTCGAAATTTGCTGATGATACCAAGTTGTGTGGCTCTGTGCTTACATCATTAAACAGAGAATCCATGAGGCACAATTTAAAATCTATTGAAGAATGGGCAGTTTTAAACAAGATGACACAATTCGGACAAGTGTCATATTGTACATTTTGATAAGAACAATCCCAGGCAGACTTATTTTCTGAACAATGTGGCCCTTCATGTGTCACCATTAGAATGAGATCTTGGGGTAATCATTAATAACAAATTATCTTCCAATGATCATTGTATGATGATAGCTAGGAAAGCCAATGCCTTGCTCACTCGGATCCAACGTTCATTTGTGTCTAGGACACAGGAGTGTGTGATTCCACTGTACAGAGCTTTTGTTAGGCCCCATTTGGACTATGGATCTCCCTGCTGGAATCCGTACTTAAAACAGGATGTTGACAGAATTGAGAGGGTGCAGAGAAGAGCCACAAAAATGGTCCCGTATTTATCCAAACTAGACTGTGAGGGAAGATTAAAGGTTACGGGGTTACATTTTCTGTGTACAAGACGTACAAGAGGTGATCTTCTCCTCTTGTATAAAATCCAGAATTCTCAGGAGTTAATGCATCACTGTGGCTTACATTTTTCAACTAGTTGGACTTCCCCACCGTACCATAACAAACAGATATTTGTTTCTAAAACTAGAACAACAAAAAGGTTAAACTACTTTATAGCAAGAATACCCAAATTATAGAATCTTCTTCTACAATACTTAGTGGATAGCAATTCTAATTTAGTCTTCAAGAAAGGGTTGGATAGTTGGCTGGAGTGTAATAACCTTAAGGTATAATTATCACACCAACATGGTAGGGGGCAATCTTGATGGGCAGTAGCCTTCTGTTGTCCTTTGAAACCAAGTAAACCAAGAGTAATACTTATCTGATGGGGATAGAGTCAGCATCCTGTCAGACCTGTTAAACAGAAAATAGGGGATTATGGAGAAAATACAGTAGTGAATGCAGAGACAGAGGGCAGAAAAGGTGTATAGGAAAACTCGGGAGTAAAAGAAGGGAGCTTTAGATAAAATGTTACAGTTAGGGCAGAATGTACTGGGTCATAATGTCATACGCTTAATAGCGTATGGCATTATGGCGCACCCCAGACTCTGTGCTCTTGGAGTTGGATCCCCCTGGAGTTAGAATCCTTAGTGGGGGGTCCGGGGGTGCAGCCCCCCATAAAGGGGGGTGTGGGTGGCGGAGAACAAAAGAAAAAGAGAAATCGCGCAACGTGATTAAGTTGCATGGCATTCTGCCGTGTGACATTTTGACCCTGTGCCACGGCAGAATGGGAAGCTAGAGATATACAGAAAGAGATTGTGACATATAGAAAGAAATAAAATTAATAAAAAGAAGAGAAAGTGTTGTGGGGTGGGGGCACAGCAAAACCACTTGTGACTCCCTCCAGATTGTCTAGTGATCAGTAAAGTAGAAGCCCAGCTGCCATGCTGATGACCCAGGTTCAGAAGCAAGCCCAGTAAGTTGCATCAGAAGGCCATGACTGAGAGAGCTGCCATTAGGCAGTGCTCCTCAGTTGGAGAGGGTCGGCTGCTCACTCTGCCATCACAGCGACCCCTGTGGCTGGGCCAGTGAGCTTGCTTCTGCCACACAGGGAACACTGTGGCTGTGTAGTCATTACAGGCACATATTCTCACCAAAGAGGAGGGAGGAAATTAATGGGGGGATAAAACACCTTGTAGCTGTCTGACGACCAGGTTTGACCTGACCAGCCTATATCCTGGGGCCGGTGGAAATTAAAAAAAGGGTAGCCCAAGTGGGTTACAGGGGACTCTTTTGGGCTAGTGGCCCAGCATTATTAAAATAATTTGGCATTCATGGTCCTGGAGAGGTTAGAATTGTCCAACAGTTTCCCTAGTGGCCAGTGGGCAATGTATTTAAACAAATTAAGAATATGCAGAATTGCAGTAAACTCACAAAACAGTAGTTAAGAATGAACTTCATTCACACTACAGTATTAACATGGATCTAGTAGTGGCAGCAGTTAAATTGGAAATGTTTAGGTGGGGGAACTCTCATACAGATTTTTAGGTGATGAAGCTGTCATTTTTAGGTGGTGGAACTCTCCAATAGTAGTCAGTGGAAAGAGGTGATAGAGGTGGTGGAACTGTCATTCAACTTTCTAAGAGGTGGTTGAACTGACAACTGAGTTCCTGCCCATTTTAAACCCCACATTGTGGTGGTGTGTTATTGGGTGCTGATACTGTATTGGAAGCAGCAAGGGGGTAGAGTGTGAGCAAGAGGACAAACTCAGGCTGCTGCTGCAGGAAGCGTGAGCTACCACACAAAAAGTGAAAGTGCCAGGGCACTTTCCTACTCCCAGCCCTTATGGAGCTTAGGCTGCTGCCTGTTCTGTCCAGGTGAGAGACAGTGGGACAGGACTTTGTCAGGAAGCGGAAGAAGCCAGTGTAAGAGCATATCCCTCCACCTACCCGATCCATGATCGCACCAGCAACAAAAATTATTGCCCCAAAGGGCTAAAGCAGGAATGTCATTGGAAGGCTGCTGTGTAGTGAGCTGCACTTGCTGCTGTTAGAAGCTCCCATTTGGGAGCGGAAGGTGCGCCAGGCAGTTGACCAACTTTGCTGCTTTAGTTAAATAGCCCCAAGGGGGGGAGGGTTTTTGCAACAGTCCCGGGGTGAAATGCAACCATGGGGATGGGGGGTAGATGTAGATACGGGGGCAGATGTCACCTTTTAAATTGTGTGCAGGAGTCAGGGCAAGTACAGCCCAGGACAGTCACAAAGTGGAGCAACAAGAGAAGCTACTGAGCCTTCTGTAGATCAACACTGTTTCAATAAAGGGAGGGGGAAACAAGTGATTATAAACAATGAAGCAATCCCGATTTAAGCATACAGCCACCCTTTTCTTGAAATTGACAACATTTTGTGGACTACTCTGCTGGGTATTCTTCAGACTTTCTCTAAATTTGTCCTCAGTGCAGCTCTGGACCAATCAATTGCCACCACTGCTAATGTTTTCAAAATTGTGCCAAACTAAAATCAGAAGATGCAGTCCAGCCTCCCTGAAGGGAGAAATCTGCAGTACTGGCTCAGCTGACTGAACTAAATGGTCCGCGGCCTGGCGGCTGTGCCACAGAGCTCAGCTAACGGGAGTATCCGTTTTTTGGGGGGGGACAGGCTACCAGTTGTGCGCCAGGTCCTATTCATGTCCACTACCTCTCTAGCTGCTGGGGGACCTATCTGTGGCAGGGGACTTTTTTTTTTTAATTAAAAATTGCCTCTCTAGTTGCACTGCTTTCACAGCATGCCATTTACCGAAGCAAGCTGTGGGGGCTGTTGTTGGGTGGGGTGGGGATGAGGGACATTTTGACTCGCACTGCGGCATGGGGGCTTTCAAATCACCACCTAAATTTCTCTGTCTCTCTCACGTCCAGGTACCGGGGCAGTCTATGGCGGGAGGCCCACTGATCATCTGCTGCTGCAGAAGGGTGACGCCAGTATGCTAAATACACACGTTACCATGACTGATTGCAGCGGTGGTTTTCTTTGAACTGAAGATCATTGCAGCTGAACTGCTGTCATAGACACCTAACACATTCATTGCTGTGATACGGTTGCATCTGCTACATGGAGCACTGCATTGGACAGGAGGGTCACACACCTCCAAAAAGTCGTACTGTC
The DNA here is from genome assembly GCA_016271365.2 of Neoceratodus forsteri. Taxonomy (NCBI): domain Eukaryota; kingdom Metazoa; phylum Chordata; order Ceratodontiformes; family Ceratodontidae; genus Neoceratodus; species Neoceratodus forsteri. The sequence goes on along the minus strand of CM057451.1, from coordinate 1,070,392,541 downwards.
CCAAAACGTTCCTTGCATATGTGTGCAAGCAAATGTCAAAATGAATACAAGAATTTATTTTTTGTATAGAAACAGATCATTTTTCTCACTAGATGTGAGGCAGAAAATTGCTTAGACCACAATATTGCCTCTGTCTAATTATTGAGACATTCTCTATGCAGGCCTTTTGAGAACCTATTCCCAGATGCTAGACATGATGTATTGTAAATTGGCATGATCTTTCCTGCTTGCACCAAGGCAAATGCATCACCACACTGCACTTAAGGCCCTCCAGGGGCTGCCGCTGGAGCAGGTGAGGAAACTATGTACTAACTTTCATGTGGAAATGCGTCAAAACGTTCCAGTCTACATTACTGTCTTGCTTTCCTACCATGCCCTAAAACCAGGGTTAAAGCAACAGTACTGGATAACCAGAAAGTGGTTACTGAAATTCTAATTCTCATCTGTACCAGTTAAGCCATGATTCCAGTTTAAAAATCTGTTACTTTTCATGTCCCAGGATCTGCAGTTTTTTTAAAATAATAAAAGGTTTACCATTCTTGTGGTACTACAGGAAAGATGGTGGTTGCCGTATTTGGCTTTCTTTTCCTCCTGAATGTCGACTTGTACGTCCACTGTTTACTTCAATTGTCCCACAGTCTGTGTGCTCTTGTAGTGCCACAAGAATGGTAAACATTTTAAAAACTACAGATCCTGGGACATTAAAAGCAACAGCTTCTTAAACCAGAATTATGGCTTAAATGGTAAAACAACAACAAAAAATCACTGCACACTAATCCCCCCCCCAGCAACATGTCAATGACTGACACTGTATGGGGACCAGCAGAACATTAACAAGCTTCATTTCCTGAAGTCAACAGCAGTACCAAAAAAATCAATTAGCAGGACACACCAGTGCCAGTGTTCAGATGTACATTCCTGTACCACCCATTCCAACTGCTAAGCTTACCCTCCAGTGCTCCAACTAACTCTAGATAGGTCTTGCTCTGTGCTTAACAGGAGGATGTCATTCTTAATTTTGCCGTAGTACTCTGCTGCACAATACAGCCATTTCTCAAGCATGCTCTGAAATACAGGAAGAGGAGGGACGTGGGGTGCCAGCACGCAACCCAGAATTCTGCTCCCTGATGTTTGCAACACTTGAAAACAGCTGCTAATCATGACACAAAGATAAACAAACAAGCTGGGAACACTAATGATTTTAAATATGAAAACAGGCATTCTTTGGGGGGGAGAGGCGGACACAGATTGCTGCATCGAGGACAGAGATAAGCAAAACGTACCCAAAAACTGAGGTACGAGTTAATTTGCACTGCTGCTTTAAGATCAGTGAATGGCTTTGAATTTAATGTCCCTAGAATGCATTGTCATATAGGTCAATTATCCTTTTCAAATAAAGGACCCAACTCATGGAATACTCTTTCATGTTAACTGTTTTCTTTGTTTTTTTTTAGTCTTTGGTGACCGGCTAAGGCCCACTAGGCACAAATGCCTGTTTTCATGGGTGACCTGGGAGCACTGGGGAGGTTAAGTGATTTGCTCAGGGTCACGCAGTATGCAAGTGGAGGTTGTGGGAATCAAACCCTGGTCTGCTGGATATACCAAGCTCATTGACAGCTCATTACTGTAACCTCTAGGCTATACTGCCAGCCCCCTTTTTACATTTAAAATGATTAGTTTTCCCAGCTTATTTGTTTATACTGCTATACTGGTACTGTAGCTGTGTGCTCATGCTGACATTCTTCCTTCTCTGTGTGTTTTAAAAATGTTGTTTAAAGCTACCCATCAAGTACACTGTGAAGCCTGTATGATTTTGTGAGCTTTACTGTTCTGTAATCTGTGAGCTTGGACAAGTGGAATCTGTTGAAGAATTGAACGTAATACTATTTATAGAAATTTGTTTTTTTAAATTCAAGATTTTATCGCATATGATTTTGCATAATACAGATAAAAGAACAGATCAATAAACATACATTAGCAGCATGAACCAACAAATAATTGCTTAATACAGATAAAGTTATGATGTAAGGTACAGCAACCAGCATAGCATAAAAACACAGTTCACATATTACACGTATGTGTAATTGCTCTCTCAGGTGATGAGAATAAGACTCTACTAAAAAATTTATATTAAAGGGAAATGTTCACAAGCTGCCTAAAGCAGCATTGGTTAGTTAGGTGCCGAGGTAGTGCAATTTCAACGTTTAACATACAACAAATGTAAAGATTACCTTTATTTTTATCTTTTTAGCATTTTGGCAGTCCCTCCTCCATTTTGCTGCATCCGTGACCCCTGACGATCTTTGGTGACCAACGCTGAACTGGAAGTGATGCCCAATATGGGGAAGCAACTCACTTATGTTTTTGCTCCTGCATTCACTATTACTGCTTTGCTGTTGTGCATAATGGAATATCTTGAATTACAATCAGAGGTTAGTTTTTTGTAATTGTCAAAGCAGTCATTGCATATATGCACCCAACATGGCTGTGTGCAGTTACATAGTTAAGATGTTTCTGCCAGTTGTAGTTGTCTTGTCCTGCTGTGCAGCCCTAATCTCAATGACGGTGTCGAAAATTAGCTTTACTGATTATCAATCAATCAATCAAAATCTTTATTCAACCAGGCAGACACCGTTGAGCAAAGCTCATTTTCGAGGTGGACCTGGGTGGAACAAGTACAAAATACAGGATAATGCACAACAGTTACAGTACACCAATATAAACAGCATGGGCTTGAAAAGCAATAAAAAGAAGTAATGCAGGTTGAGTGCAACAATATATACAATCAAGCATAATGTGCAACAAATAGTGATGCAGGAAAAAACAAGATAATACACAGCAATTACAGTATACTAGCATGCACAGCAAGGGCGTGAGCAGTAACAGAGTGAAATAATGCAGGTTCAAAAACCACAATATTGTACCGTCAAACAAGGTGTGCAAACAAATAGTGTTGCAGATGAATTCTACAACTAAGATGCATATGTATGGGACATGAGGCAAAAGATAAGCCATCTGGAACCACAAGGACAACTCAGATTATGCTGTCTTCCAACAAAAGAACACACATTATGGTTCCTAACAGACAACAAATACTTCAAAACACATCATGCTTGGTCACAGGATAAATGAAATTATTATATCATTTTCAAAACAGCTTGTGTCCTGCTGAGCAGTTTTGCATCTGAGCACTTTATGGAGGTGTGCCAGCAGCAAAGGGGTAGTGCTGCTTGTTTCAAGCTATGCTGTGCATTGATTTTGTTGGCAGTGTCCATATTGCATATTGTTGCACATACTGAAATATATTTCATATATTGTCATTTACTGTTTCCGTGAATATTGGCATTCTCCTGTTTTGTGCAGCTGTTCTGCTCCACTTCCCCTGCATTTATCTATCACTCTATCTATCATATTATTTCTTAAGCTGGAAGCAGCTGACTGTGCTGCCTGTTTATATCTACTTCTTTACTTGCTTTCTTCCTATGACTTTCTGTTTTGGGTGTGTCCAAAAACATGTATATTGCCTGCTATCTCTACAACACTGCAGCAATGATATTTTGTTTAGAATTCCTCAGCTGTGCTTTGATGTCTGTCTGTGATCTGTGACACAAAAAAGCTTCTTGGACTTCATTACAGTTCTAACTGCTGTAGCAGTCACATTGTGTAGCCCAGCACTGATTTTTTTAAGCTGTCATGAACTACAACTGGAGTGGGCATATATCACTAAGCTGCTGTGATGAACACCTTTGTTATGCCACATTGAGCCATGCTCTGTCCTGTGTCCTGAATGTTGCTCTGTTTGTATACAGTGATGAATACATTGTGCAATAACCCAGAGGCCGATTACACGAGGTGTGGTGGTGGTGGGGAGGGGTGAGGGAAGGGGAGAAATACTAACATTTTCCCAACTTAGAAACATGGATTTGCTGGTAATCATATGTGCTGAACTACAGGTAGCCAAAAATTGTGCCATGGGTGGGGTGAGAGCCAGTGAGATGATGGGTTGTACAGGGAGAGGTGTCACCAGCAGAAGAAGAGAGGTAGTGATGCCACTGCATAGATCATTCATGAGGCATAATTTGGGTTACTGTGTTTAGTTCTGGAGTCCACAGCTCCAGAAACACAGACACAGGGAGGAGGCAGTTCAAATAAGGGCATCAACGATGGTGCAGGGCCTGCACCAAAAGTCATATGAGGACTGACTGAGGGGCATCAGTATGTACCTGTAGAAGAGGACAGTTGGGTGTGATAAGAACACAAATATATAAATGCCACAAATAGGGTAACCCGGTGGCATCGTTGGTCCAAAATTGGTCCAGAAAGAAAAAGAACACAGTCGGGAACACCGTAATGGTAAAAGTGGCAATATTCAAAAAATAAAAGCGCTTGTGTGTTCCAAGAAGGACTGCGTCAGGCAGAACTTAGACTGGAAAAACAAACAAAAAGGTGCTCACTCGATGTGTGGTGGTGCAGAAAATAAAGCAGCCAGCTTAATAAATACTTGAGAAAAAATCCGCACACTAGCTCCTTTTATAAAGTGCTCTAGTGCAAGTTTATTTTGGCAAGTTTGAGAAGCCACAACAGCAGCCCTGCACTTCAATTCTCAAGCAGGTCTTCCTTAGGAGCAGGTTCTGACCAGTACAGAATTACCTCCTTATAAACTTAATTGTTAAAGTGACCACACCATAACCAGTATGGTTATGGTGTGGTCACTTTAACAATTAAGTTTATAAGGAGGTACTACAGCACTTTGTAAAAGGCGTTTGTGTGCAAATTGTTTCTCAAGAACTTAGACCGGACTTGGAAGGTAAAACATTGCAGCTGTAATTTTGCATTTAAGACTAACAGTATATGATGGTGGATTGTCACAGTGGCAAAAATCAGGGCAAATGATGCAGACACAAAAATTCCCTTTCTTACAAGTTGGAATGAAGAGTCACCACTGATTTATAAGTTCAAACTATGCGCTACAGGCTTTTTACTAGTATCCTCGTGTACTACGTCACACTCAAGAAGTGAACTAGCGTGCATGTGCAAGACTGCACAGCATGTTGTGGCTGAGAGAGGGCAAGAGCATGGAAAACACATTTTATGAGTAAAATACAGAAAAGGGGCTAAGGTAAGAAAAAACACATTAGAATGAAAAGTAACTATGTGCTTACATCTATGTGACTGTGCTGGATGCTGGTATGTGGATGTTTCCCTTTAAGAAGCTTCCAACAGGTCCCAATAGACCCTCTAGGACAAACTCTTTATTTGGTATTCAGAAAATAACCTTTGAGCCAAGGCTCTTTTACAAAGGTTCCACGTCACGTGAACAGAGTATAGACATTCAATTAAGAAGGTTACAGAGTTTTAGGACATTTGCGACACTGAACAGCACAACAATCGGGAAAGGTTACAGAGTTCCTTAGTCATTTAAAACACTATACAGCATATGGACATCAACTTTAGTTGATTACAAGTGCAGGTAGGGTGCAGAGGCACTACAGGTTAGGTTAGGTTGGGCAGAGGGTCAGCAAGGACAGGATTTTGGTAGGGGAGGAGGGGGGCCTCTAGTAAAAGTGCTCAAGGAGGCAGAGTTGAGGCCAGGGAGGCATAGACCCGTCCTAGCGTGGAGATGGGAAGGGGGTGAGGGCTGTACAGGAGCAGCTCCTTACAGTGATTCAGAGGCATTGTCAAGTAGCATTTGGGAGGCAGGCTTCTGTCTTGTGCTGAGAATAGTTGCTGTTAGCATAGCCAGGCCTTGTCATCCACAGTTGATGAGCTGTTGGAGAAGCAGATGCCTACAGAACTGGATAGTCAGACAGTGCATAATGTCTGATTTGAAGCCGGATAGGCTAGTGGAGTTCAAAATGGATTTGGGTACTCGTTAAGCCAGAGAGGGGCTCTGTAGCAGAAGGCCCACTGTCCAAGAGCTGTGCTTCAGAATGGCACCACAAGGCCCCCTGCATTCTGTTTCTGCTTATATATTCAGAGCCTGGGTGGGAGAAGATGCCTGCTATGCATGGAGTGGGGCTTTCCCCAGTAATGCTTTTTTGCCTAGGAGGCATATGAGGACTTTAGTCCTGCACCTAAGACACAGCAGGTGAGTCTTTTTATAGAGGGAACAGGTGTGGGTCATTCAATCACCATTCAGGATGAGCCTGCAGACCTTGTTGAGAGCTACATGCACCCTCTTGAGCACAGAGTCTGATGCTGCACTGTAGACAACCAGGCCATAGTTAATGGTGGAGTGGATGGAGCTCATGACTGATAGGTGTATGACTGCCATGGAAGGTGTTTTCTGTGCCTGTAAAGCACACCAAGCTTGATGTTGACTGTCTTGATCACCTGGTCGATATATTGAGCGTAGGATGAGGTGTCGTCCAGGGTGACCCCAAGGTATTTGAAGGACTGTTCCTCTTCCAAGGGGGCGAGTACATTGTTGGTGATGTTTATAGTGAGGAACCTTTTCTTGAGCTGGGGTCTGGATAGGATCATGGTCTTGTTTTTTTTGTAATTGAGCAGAAGTTTGTGCTCGCAGAACCAGTCTTCTATTTTACTGAAGGAGTGCTGAGGTGTTGCTTGCAGTGGCTCAATTTGAGAGTTGCTGTTGAGTGTCACAGGGTGACCTGTGATGAGTGAGGGTTTTAGAAAAAATGTCACTCCCCCCTCCTGTACAGGATATAAAGTGCTTAGGTGATTTAGTTATTTATAGCACAGGTATGGATACAACTTTGTAATGAAATTGGGCTGGAAAATATTTGTTTGAGGTTCCTTTGGGGGTTTGCTTTCCTAATAGGAATTATAGGTGTCCTGACAATGCTATGAATTAGTGAATGCCTGAGTTAGCCATTCCTGATGCTTCTGGACTGTATTTGAATAATAACAGATGCTAGTAAGCAATAGTGCATAAAATGGTGCTTTGAATTGTGCAGTGCTCTGCTATTTGTTCCAATATTGATAGTGGGAAGCAGGAGTGCCTGAATAGTAAGAGTAAATAGTTAAGGTAATTAGTGGAAATCACCACTCAGGGACTTACTGGTGGTAAATAAAGGCTGTTCCTCATGATGGTGGGGCTTCTCTAATTTCATGCTTATGCAGGCTGTGTTTTGGGAGACAAAAGGGTTTAAGTGCAGTGCTGTGAGTCTGGTGGTTCTTTATTAAATATGCAGTCCAGGGAGATTGACAATAATAGGCTTGAAAGAATGTCTGTAAAAGAAACGCAGTTTAGCACTGCTTTTGCACTATGTGGGATAAATATTTGAATGGGGAAAGGTAGACTGTTGTGAGTTGTAGGATGTTCTCCCTCCCCTTAGAGCGAAAGTGGTGGATAGCCTTTGCGTAAAGTTGGTGCAAGGGGTTTGAGCTGCCTATCTTTTTGGAGAGGCTGTGTTTCTTTAGCTTTTTGAGCATTTGCCTGTGTTGCCGTGACTTGGGTGAGGGAGCGCAGGGTCGGGAGCAGTAAAGCTGCCACCCGGATAACTGCAAGGACAAGGTGCAGTTGCTCCATGGCAGTGCGGCTTGGTGTGTTGTGATTCCTGACTAGTTCCCTTTGCTTTGGTGCTGGGTGTGGTGGACCGCCATGACTTTAGGCACATTTGTGCTGCTGGGGATAATGCTACTGGGGGGTTGATTTGCACTTTTCTTAGGTAAATATTTCTTGTAGGATGCTGATAGCAAATGTGATTTCTCAGGTTGGGAGCTGCCCTTCCTCACTCTTTGTGGACACTACTATTTAACTATGCTGTAAAAGGGTTACAAGGCATAGTAGAATTAAGGTTAGACTGAAAAATAGTTTAAGGATGTATCTTTTACATTTCTTCTTTTCTCAGCACAGAACATAAAAGGTATTGGGAATACAATTGCTGTATTTGCACTTACTGTTGGTTTTCTGGCTGGGGCTTGGTTAGAATGCTATGGGGAGGATTGCTTCCTGTTTCCACTTCACCTGTGTGTAATTTACTTGAAGGGCTTTAAAATGCTGACATAGAAACCATCAAAGAAACTGAAGCAAGTGAGTTTTGTTACTACTTGTTCAAACGTTTACAGTTAGGTGAAACAATGGTCCTAAGGGAAAGGAACTCCACTTACCCCTCTCTCTGGTCTGCTCTTCCCTGTGTAAGTTCAGGACTCCTTTAGGAGCCTACTGGTCAGTGGCCACTAAAGTTATACAGCCTAAGGCAGGACAGTTTGAATGAAGGTGGATCCATTAATTATTCATGAAGTGCTTTTGGGTTTTCTTGTAAAATACACATTAGAAAGTATTTGTTTCTAGTGTTATGTTATATAAATGTTATAACAATTCTGTTAAATGAAGATTGAGGTAAAACAGTTTGTATTGTGTAAATAAAAGTTTGAAACTTTAGATGGGGTGGGCTCAGAGTCAGATCTGTATGTAAGCAAGTATATAGGGGCTGTTATTGCAACCTATTCAGATAGGTGTTGGGTCTGAAGACAGACTCCAGCAGGGAGCTCTGAGCATTGCTCCCAGGACACCTGGGATGGCTAGCTTTTTCTGGCAATGCATTCCCAGTGATTTCTATGCTTTGAAGTTGCCATTTATGTTTTATCTATGTCGTATCAATTCACTTTTTAAATATGTCTTACTAAAAAGAAGAAAGACGCTGAAGTAAAATAAATTTGCTAATAATTTTTACCTGCAATTGTGTCACACTACTATGCAGTTTGTTCAGTCCACAAAGTCACCTGCACCCTACGACACATGGTGGTAGTGGTGGGATCTTATGGTTGGCCTGACCAGGGCCTAGTGGACTGTGGTGTTGCAGGACAGAACAGCGGGTCCATGGGGGTGCTTTGAAGTTTATATCCCTCTGGAGGTTGGTTGAATGAGAATGGTGGTACGACCTGTGAATATGGTGCCAGTGGTGATGATGCCAAGTGATAATGGTGGCCTGTGGGAGCAGCATCAGTGAATGACCCAGATAAGCTTGGTATGCTACCTGTTCGAGTGATGAGTAGAGGCTGAGAATCGAAGGAGAGAGGCTGAGCAGAGGTACATGGAGCTATGGATCCAGAGGTCAGATGGTAGTGAATCATGCAGGGAAAATGAGCCTGAGAAGGTGGATGCAGAGATGCCTGTGCTACCTATGTTCCCTGGGATGGGGTGTGCTAATGAAGTGATGCCTGTGCTACCTATGTTCCCTGGGATGGAGTGTGCTAATGAGGTGATACCTGTGCTACCTATGCTCCCTGGGATGGAGTGTGTCAATGGAGAGATGTTTGTGTTGGAGTATGTTAATGAGGAGATGCCTGTGCTGCCTATGTTTCCTGGGATGGATTGCAAGGGAGAACATGAAATTTATACTTTGGAGAAGTCCTCAAGTGAGACTGACCTAGACTTTGTGTGTTCTGGGGTGAAGTCTGCAAACAGGGTAGAGTCATCCATCAAGAAAGAAGAAGCAGTAACTGCTGGGGAATATGGGTGTGGCAGGACAGTAGTGTGGTGGGTAGGTAACTGGCTAGGTGGCAGGACACAGAGGGTGGTGGTAAATGGCTGTCACTCCACAGAGGGAAGAGTGACCAGTGAGATACCACATGGATCAGTGCTGGGACCGGTCCTATTCAACATCTTCATCAGTGACATTGCGCAGGACCTAGAAAGCAGAATTTCCCTGTTTGCTGATGACACAAAGTTATGTAACAGAGTAGACGCACCAGAGGGTGTAGACAGAATGAGAAGGGACCTGCAAAAAACTTGAAGAATGGTCAGGGGTTTGGCAGTTGAAATTCAATGCAAAGAAGTGCAAGATAATGCATATGGGGCACAAAAACTCTGGCACAATATATCAGTTGGGGGGTGAGCATATAGCATGCACCAAGCAGGAAAGGATCTTGGGGTTATCATCTCTGATGACCTCAAGATAGGGAAACAGTGTGACAAGGCAGCAGGTAAAGCAAATAGGATGCTGGGATGCATAGGCAGGGGCATCACCAGCAGGAAAAGGGAGGTCATAATTCCACTATACAAGACACTAGTGAAGCCCCACCTGGAGTACAGAGTACAGTTCTGGAGACCCTACTGTCGTAAGGACATAAACAGGGTAGAGAAGGTTCAGAGGAGGGCAAGAAAGATGGTACATGGATTGCATCACAAATCCTATGAGGACAGATTGAAGGACTTGAATATGTACTCCCTGGAGGAGAGGAGGGAGAGCGGGGATATGATAGAGACATACAAGTATCTTACAGGGAGGAACAGGGTGCAGGAATGCATTATTTTTAAGCAAAAAAGATGTTCCAGGACTAGAGGGCATGGGATGAAGTTGGAGGGAGGACGAGTCAGAGGAAATGTGATGAAGAATTTCTTCACAGAACGGGTGGTGGACAAGTGGAACACCCTGCCAGAGGAAGTGATGGGGGATGAAACAATCACTGGGTTTAAGAATGCATGGGATAGACATAAAGGAATCCTGGAGGTTAAGGTTAAAGAGCAACAGATTTCCAGGAAAACATAACGTGAACTTACAAGCTCAAATGGACAGACTGGGTGGGCCATAGGCCCTTATCTGCCGACATTGTCTATGTCTCTATGTATGCTGAATGGACATTTAAATGTGCTAATAATAAGTTGTTTTGTGTTAATTGGAAACAGTTACAAGCAGGAGATGTCGAAGTGGGTAAGCTTAGTATGCTGGCTACCAACAAAACAGGGAATAGTAAAGGGAACATATTGTGGTGGTATGAATTCAGGGATGGGATATTATGCTACATGAGGCCTAACCCCCGTACCCAGCAAATTGAAGCAAGGGTGGTGGTACCTGGGACTTACAGGAGGGAACTGTTGGAGATAGTATGCAGGGATGTTCAACCCCTAGATCATGAGGAGGTTTTGTGACACCTTACACCATACTTTTATTGGCCGGGAATGTATTGCCAGGTAGTGACATATATAAGGGGCAGGACTGTTTAGCCATCATAGAGAGATTACAGAACATGGGAGAGTAGCTCAAAGGGTTGAAGTTCACAAACAGTGGCACCTGTGAAAAAAGGGGAGGTCTGCATGTAGAGTAATGGGTTCCAGATGGTAGTCAGCTGTTCAGAAATATGGTAGAGATGACCTAGCTAGTGGATTTATCCTTACAAGAAAATAAGAAAGGTTGTGGTTACATGCTATAGGAACATGGTGATACATGTAACCCAGGTCAGTGTATGGGTAAATGAAATTTCTGGGGGTAATGGAAGAAGTATCTTGAGGTGCTATTTAGTACAGTGCTAGGGTTATTGTAGAAAGGTGTATGCTTCCCTGGGGTGGACTTTGGGCATAAGGAAGGGCCATAGCTTTAACTCCCTCAGATAGAATGTGGGGGATTGTCACTGTGCTATTTATTGTATGGGTTATAAAATGTGTTTCATAAATTGAGTACTATGTATATTCCTCACAGTTATGTAAAATGAAAGATTGATGGGTGGAGTGTTATAAAGAAGTAACCTCAGTTACACACAATGTAAGTGTTTGCATATTGTGTATACTACAAAATGTGATTTTGAATGTGTATATGCCTTGTGATTCTAAAAACTTTCTGATGGCTTCAAAGAGCTGCATGTGAATATGCTGAAGCATTAAGATTTATTTTTCTTATGTCTCCTTTTATATACTGTTTAATGTTTCTAACTGGTTTTCTTTGACTGAGGGGTTGGCCGCATTCAGCTGCTTTTTTTTTTTGTGTTCTGAACTGTCTGATCTTTTCTAGTTTTCTTTTTCCTTTATTTCTGGTCACAAGTATATACATTGTTTTAGAGGTTTACTGTCAGTAAATACACTCTAGAAAACATCTGTTGGGAACTTTGTTCAGGTTGTCTACTCTGTTCCTGAATGGATATAAGGATTCTGCAGTCAGTTCCTGATAGTATATCATTATGTAGCAAATGCCTGATCTAAGGGAAATCACTACATAAGCTCCAGGGTAATTGATGACAAGATAATTATTTTATAGAAATGTTGGTGCGGTGTTGCCAATCCAGAAAGGGACCCTAGGGTGGAGCTCTTTGCTGTGGGTGGGCTGGAGCTCAAATACCCCCCCTTAAGAAGTAGGTTTTGGACAACCAAGAGGTGGTTGCTCTCTTAGGTGGGGAGGAATGTCACAGGGTGACCTGTGATGAGTGAGGGATTTAGAAAAAATTTCAACCCCACCCCCTCCTGTACAGGATATAAAGTGCTTAGGTGATTTAGTTATTTATAGTACAGGTATGGATACAACTTTGTAATGAAATTGGGTTGGAAAATATTTGTTTGAGGTTCCTGTGGGGATTTGTTTTCCTAATAGGAATTATAGGTGTACCAACAATGCTATGAAGTAGTGAATGCCCGAGTTAGACTTTCCTGCTGCTTCTGGAATGTATTTGAATAATAATAGATGCTAGTAAGCAATAGTGCATAAAATGATGCTTTGAATTGTGCAGTGCCCTGCTATTTGTCCCTATATTTATAGTGGGAAGCAGGAGAGCTTGAATAGTAAAAGTAAATAGTTAAGGTAATTAGTGGAAACTGCAACTCAGGGACTTGCTGGTGGTAAATAAAGGCTGTTTCTCGTCGTGGTGGGGCTTCTCTAATTTCAGGTTTATGCAGGCTGCATTTTGGGAGTAAAGGGTTAAATTGCAGTGCTGTGAGTCTGGTAGTTCTTTATTAATTACGCAGTCCAGGGAGACTGGCAATAATAGGCTTGAAAGAATGTCTGTAAAAGAAACACACAATTTAGTGTTGTTTTTGCACTACGTGGGGTAAATATTTGAATGGGGAAAGGTTGACTGTTGTGAGTTGTAGGATGTTCTTCTCCCCAGAGTGAAAGTGGTGGATAGCCTTGTGGGGAAAGTTGGTGCAAGGGGTTTGAGCTGCCTATCTTTTTGGGGAGGCTGTGTTTCTTTAACTTTTCGAGCATTTGCCTGTGTTGCCGTGACTTGGGTGAGGGAGTGCAGGGTCGGGAGCAGTAAAGCTGCCACATGGATATCTGCAAGGACATGGTGCAGTTGCTCCATGGCGGTGCAGCTTGGTGTGTTGTGTGTTGTGATTCCTGACTAGTTCCCTTTGCTTTGGTGCTGGGTGTGGCGGACCGCCATGACTTTAGGCACATTTGTGCTGCTGGGGATAATGCTACTGGGGGGTTGATTTGCGCTTCCTAGGTAATTATTTCTTGTAGGGTGCTGCTAGCAAATGTGGTTTCTCAGGTTGGGAGCTGCCCTTCCTCACCCTTCGTGGGCACTTCTATTTAACTATGCTGTAAAAGGGTTACAAGGTATAGTAGTATTAAGGTTAGACTGAAAAATAGTTTAAGGATGTATCTTTTACATTTTTTCTTTTCTCAGCACAGAAAGTAAAAGGTATTGGGAATACAATTGCTGTATTTGCACTTACTGTTGGTTTTCTGGCTGGGGCTTGGTTAGAATGCTGTGGAGAGAATTGTCTCCTTTTTCCCACTTTCCACTTCACCTGTGTGTAGTTTACTTAAAGAGCTTTAAAATGCTGACATAGAAACTGTCCAAAGAAACTGAAGCAAGTGAGTTTTGTTAGTACTTGTTCAAATGTTTACAGTTAGGTGAAACAATGGTCCTAAGGGAAAGGAACTCCACTTACCCCCCTCTCTCTCTGGTTTGTTCTTTCCTGTGTACATTCAGGACTCCTTTAGGAGCCTGCTGGCCTGTAGCCACTAAATTTATACAGCCTAAGGCAGGACAGTTTGAATGAAGGTGGAACCCATTAATTATTCATGAAGTCTTTTGGGTTTTCATGTAAAATACAAATGACAAAGTATTTGTTTCTAGTGTTATGTTATATAAATGTTATAACAATACTGTTAAATGAATATTGAAGTAAAAATAATTTGTATTGTGTTAATAAAAGTTTGAAACTTTAGGTCGGGCAGGCTCAGAGTCAGATGGGTTTGTAAGCAAGTAAATAAGGGCTGTTATTGCAAGCTATTTCAGATAGGTGTCAGGTCTGGAGACAGACTCCAGCAGGGAGCTCTGAGCATTGCTCCCAGGTAGTTTTTTTTAAATTTAGTTGTTTAACCAGGTATAGCACACTAAGCTGAAAGCTTTTTTACAGGAGTGACCTAAGAGCACAAGTGACTTGTTCAGGGTCACACAGTATGCAAGTGGAAGCTGTGGGATTCAAACCCAGGTCTAGTCTGCTAGATGTCACCAAATTTGCAGTTCAGAGCCTTAGACCACTGCACTATACTGCCTCCTTAAGGTAATGAAGTAGAACACCTGGGATGGCTAGCTGTTTCTGGCCATCAATTCCCATTGATTTCTATGCTTTGAAGTTGCCATTTATGTTTTGATTTATGTCGCACCAATTCACTGTTTAAACATGTCTTGCTAAGAAAGAAGAAAGATGCTGAAGTAAAATAAATTTGCTAATATTTTTTACCTGCAATTGTCACACTACTTTGCAGTTTGTTCAGTCCACGAAGTAACCCGCACCCTACAACACTGAGAATGACATCGTCTGCATATATTTGGGAGGCAGTATAGTGGAGTGCTTTAAGGCTCTGAGCTGCAAATCTGGTGACATTCAGCAGACCGGACCTGGGTTTGAATCCCAGCTTCTACTTGTATACTGTGTGACCCTGAGCAAATCACTTAACTTCCCTGTGTTCTCAGGTCGCTTCTGTAAAAAAGCTTTCAGCTTAGTGTGCTACTCCTTGTTAAACAACTAAAACAATGCAAATATAGGATTATCTTGGCATCACATTCACTAAATATACCCCCAACAGCTTAATCTGGTTCAATTTCAGTTGGTTACCATCTGCATCCTACCTCCCCCCGGTCGCCCCTGAAAATGGGATTTCTAGTCTCAGTGGGCCTACCAGGTCAACAAAATTCAATAAATAAACCACAGGCTTGAGGGAGATTATTTAGGAACAGGCTGAAGAGCAGTGGTCCTAAGATGGATCCTCTGGGAACCCCCAGCATGACTTCCCTGGGGTCAGACACTATTTGTCCTATTTTTACCCATTGTGACCTATGGGACAGGTAGTCTTGGAACCAGCGTGTTGCATTGGCAGCCACTCCCTGGCTTTGAAGCTGGGCCAGTAAGAGGGTGGAGTTGATGCTGTTGAAGGTTTTGTTAAGTCTATGAACACTGCCCCTACTAGTTTGCCTTCGTCCATAGCTTTGTGAGCATAGTCAGTGAACTCTACAAGGGCCGTCGTGGTATTGTGCCCCTGCCTGAACCCATGCTGGTTGGGGCATTGCAATTGGTATTTGCTGATATAGTCTGTTAGTTGGTCCACCACAATCTTCTCAAGGGCCTAGGATAGGGAGGAGAGGATTAAGATCAGCCTGTAATTAGACACATTGGTCCTGTCCCTGCTTTTGTGGACAGGAGTGACCAGCACTTGCTTCCAGGTGGCCAGGAATTGTGTCAGCATCAAGGATTTGTTGAATAGTTTTGTAATAGGTTTGATGAGCACATCAAGAGTTTGAGACACCAGCTTCATGTTTACTCCATTGCTACCCATTCTGGTCTTCCCAGGCACTTTTTTATATAGAATGCTGCCTCCTTTATAGTGACTCTCTTGAGGTAGAAGGTAGGGTGAGAGGTAATGGGTGCTTTGTCATCTGAAGGAACCTTGGCAGGGTGTAGGTAGTCAGGAGGGAGTATTGTGCTTAGATCTGTGAAGGCAGAGTTGAAGGACTCTGCGATGAGGCATGAGTCTGTGGTAGTAGAGTTGTTAACATGGAGCAGCTGTAGGTTTCTCTTTTCTTCTTCCCCCAAGAGATTCTTTATGTTTCCCCAGAACCTCTTGCTGTCACCCCAGTTTTTATCAAGCAGTTCCTTGTGGTGATCTGCTTTTTTCCTCCATATTACATGCATGCAGCAGTTTCTAGCTGCCCGGTACAGCTGGTGGTCATGGTCTTTACTTGAGGCCCTGGCTTTTAACCAGAGGTTGTCCTTTTCCCTCATCATGGCTAGGAGCTTGCCTGTGATCCAACCATTAGTGGTCCCCCGCACTTTCCTCCTTTTTAATGGTGCTTATCGGTCATAAATATTGTTGACTCCATCTGTGAAGTACTTCAGGGCCTGGTCCAGGTCTGGCAATGTGTCAAAGGGTGACCAATCTTGGTGGGATAGGGCATTTTTAAGCAATCCTAACTGACCTCTTTTCAGGATCCTGCTCTGTATAGTGATGGGGGGCTGTTTTTGAACTTATTTGGCCATCTGATGGTGACAGTGGAGTGGTTGCTCAGCATATCTGGTAGCTCCTTGACCTCAGATATTTGTGGTGGGAAGTTTGTGAGGATCCAGTCAATGAGTGAGCTCTTGCCTGTCTTGTAGCTCCTTCTGGTTGGTTCCATGATTAGTTGTGTGAGGTATGCACTTGTCGCAGTATCCTTGAGAGGAGTGGAGTTGTCACTTTCCCAGTTTATATAGAAACATAGAATTTGACAGCAGATAAGGACCGCTTGGCCCACCCAGTCTGCCCATTTCCCTACCTGATGGTTAAGCTGCAGATCCTAGTTAACTAGCAGCCTACTTCTTCCTACCCCAACCCCCTAGAATTGCCTTATGACTGTCCCATGCATGCTTGAATTCCACCACTGTTTTTGACTCCACAACCTCCTCTGGAAGGCCGTTCCATACATCCACAACCCTCTCTGTGAAAAATACTTCCTAAATTACCTCTGAGCCTGCCCTCTCTGTCTTCAAATTGTGCCCCTTGTTCTTGCACACCTCTTTTTGAAAGATGCTACCCTCTTGGACTTTGTTGATTCCCTTGAGGTACTTGAAAGTTTCTATCATGTCCCCCCTCTCCCTCCTTTCCTCAAGGCTATACATATTAAGCTCCTTAAGTCTCTCTTCATATGTCTTCCGGTGCAGACCCTGCACCATGTTAGTTGCCCTCCTCTGGACAGCTTCCATCCTGTCTATGTCTTTGGAGATTGGGTCTCCAGAACTGCATGCAGTACTCCAGATGTGGTCTCACCAGTTGTCTGTACAGAGGATAATAACTTCTGTTTTCACTGGTGATGCCTCTCCCTATACATCCCAGTATCCCCCCAGCCCTCCTTGCTGTCCTCTCACATTGCTTGCCCACCTTTAGGTCATCTGATATGACTACCCCAGGTTCCTTTCCATTTTGTTGTTGTTAGTATCTCACCCCCATTGTGAACTCTTCCCTGGGTTTTGTTTCCAGGTGCATTACCTTGCACTTCTTAGCATTGAATCTAAGCTGCCACACGCTTGATCATTCCTCTAACCTTGCCAAGTCCTCTCTCATCCTTTCCACCCCACCTTGTGCATCAACTCTGTTGCAGATCTTTGTGTCATCTGCAAAGAGACATACTTTCCTTCCAGTCCCTCTGCAATGTCGCTTATAAAGACATTGAAGAGGACTGGTCCTAATACTGAACCCTGCGGTACCCCACTACTAACCCCCCTTTTTTCAGAGTGGACTCCATTTACTATTACTCTCTGTGTCCTATTCTCTAGCCAATTCTTTACCCAGGCTGTCATCTTGGGACCCACTCCCAGGCTGGCTAACTTGTATATTAATCTTTTGTGAAATCCCCTGGGTCCACCTCAAGCTGGTAGGTTACCCACCATCTCCTGAATACCTTATTTTTTGACCTGATACTCTTTGGCCTGATTACTCTGGAGTTAGCAGTTAGTGTATCCATTCTGTATCTATTATTTATAAACATGACCCAGTTGGATTTCTATGGAAGAGTTTTCCGCAGCCATATTGATGGAAATGTTTTTAATTATTTTGTAACATTTTGTAACAGTCTGTAGTTACATTGTACTCTCAGCACCAAATTTTATGGCAAATGTTTCAGGAGAGCTCTGTAAATGAGCCTTGTTCAGGTGGTTCATTACCATATATTCCTGTTTTAAATAAAAAGCTTAAAACCTGAACTTTAACTTGAATTATAAAAAGTGGGCAAAAATAAAAAAATTCTGTACCTCTAATTATTTTCAGTAAAGGAGTATCTGAAGGTTCAGGTTGGATCAAGTAGTTCTTCTGCCATCTTCTCAGTGCAGTTTGTGTGTGGGAACATTAGTGGGCATGCTTGTTGAGCATTGCTACAGTATGGAAGTGCTATCAGCTGAGTGTCTGCACATTCCTGCTGGGAGCCTTCCACTGTACCATTGCCAGTGTGCTTGTTGAGTGTTGCCACAGATTTGCAATGAAGTGCAAAACAAAGGTCCAGCATTTGCAGGGGGCAACCTTAACCATGTTTTGTACTAACCAGCAGGACAAGTTGATTCAAAATTGCACTAGGCCGCAGATGGTTGTACTAGCCCACAATTATAGTGATACATTTTGATCATCTGTACAGGAAAAAAAAGGCAAGCCAAGAAATACTCTGACTATTGCACATTTATCCTGCTCCCACATTGCTTCCTGCCACAGCACACAAACAAGGCAATGCAATCACACACAGTGTGCCCCCCATTGTTTTTTATTATGGTCCTCCCTTTTCCTCTTTCAGTTCTCCAACCCACTGAACCAGAAGATCCCACAACAGCAAATGTTCAGTCAAGCAATCATAACTCTGCACACAAGAATAGCTGACATCATCATGCACCTCACCACACTCACCCCCACCCACAGGACAATAAACAGTAAGGCAGAGAAAGACAAAGCACTCTTATCACCCACACTATGGTCAACTGGAGACATGCACTTCTGAAAGTTTCCATACAGTGTCTAGGGAACCAATGACAAATCTAAGATTTATTTGGAGAGGGGGCTACACAAACCTAGGGGAACTGGGAAATAAAAACCTTTATGACATTTTTAGTTATATATACAAGGCACAAAAAATATTGTTTTGAATATGTTCTACCCCAACAATAACAGTTGTTTTTTAATATTATTCTCTCATCATCCCAGGGGAAACAGCACCCAGGCATGAAGCACAGAAGAGAATATTGCCAAGTCAGCAAAAAAGGGGGCTAAAACATTCTTTAGTTATATAAGTGAAAAGAGGAAGACCAGAGGAGGGATAGTAAGGTTAAAAGGGGAAAGAGGGGTTTGTGTGGAAGAGAACCAAAAAAAAGTAGATAAATTGAACAAATACTTTTGTTCAGTATTTATGGAGGAAGGGGTAGGTGATGGGCCACAGATAAGGGACGGGGACATTAAAAGAAGGGAGGTGGACACTAGTCCTTTTACAAAGGACAGAGCCCTCAAGGAACTAGCACAACTAAAAGTGGACAAGGCAATGGGGCCTGACGAGGTACACCCTAGAATACTGAGGGAGCTCAAGGAGATGCTGGCTATACCTCGGACAGCCCTGTTCAGCCTATCACTAGATATGGAGAAGTTCTGGGGGACTGGAGAAGGGCAGATGTGGTCCCACTTCACAGAAGAGGTAACAGGGAGGAGGCAGGAAATTACAGCTCTGTTAGCCTGACTTCAGTGGTCGGTACAGTAATGGGTCATTTTTTGCCAAGTTTCGGGATTGTCTTTATTCTGTGCACTCTTACTTTTTATGGTGAGCATTACAAGATTTATATGTGCAGATGTGTGGTCATGGAGTTTTGTGCACCTAGAATGCAAGCCTTGTCTTGCTTTTTTATGATATATTTGGCCCACGCACCTTATGTTCTTGGCGAGCATTTCTTTGTATGTAGTAATGTAATAGAATCAGTACTGAAGGAAATGATTGGTGAATACCTTGTTACCAGTGAATTACAGGATCTGAGGCAGCATGGTTTCATGGGGGGGGGGGTCTTGCTAGCCAACCTGATTGAGCTCCTTGACTGGGTGATCAGGGAAGTGGATCAGGGTGGAGCGGTGGATGTGACCTACCTGGATTTCAGTAAGGCCTTTGAAATTGTTCCACACAGAAGACTGGTGAGCAACCTGGGCAGCCAAGGAGTGGGTACAAAAGTAATAAAATGGGTAAGAATTTGGCTAAGCAAGAGAACTTAGAGGGTGGTGGTAAATGGTGTTCACTCTGAAGAAGGTACTGTGACCAGCAGGGTGCCACAGGGGTCAGTACTGGGCCCAGTCCTTTTCAATGTCTTCTTAGCAATATTGCCAGAGGGCTGGAAGGGAAAGTAAGGCTGTTTGCTAATGACACAAAAATCTACAAAAGAGTGTTCATACCAGTTGGGTGGGGGTGGTGGAAAAAAATGAGGAATGAGCTGAAAAAGCTGGAAGACTGGTCAAGGTTTTAGCAACTGGGTTTCAATGCAAAAAAGTGCAAAATCATGCACTTGGGGCACAGAAGCCTGAAGACAACATACCAACTGGGTGGGGAGGTACTGGCAACCGCAAAACAGGAAAGGGATCTGGGGATAATGATTTCTGATGACCAGAAGGTAGCAAAGCAGTGTGATAAGGCAGTGGGGAAAGCTCAGGTGCATAAGGGGGGGTATCACTAGCAGAAAGAGGGAGGTAGTGTTACCCCTGTATAGATAGATGGTGAAGCTTCACCTCCAGTACTGTGTCCAGTTTTGGAGGCCCTATCTCCAGAAGGATATAGATAGGGTGGAGGTGGTACTAAAGAGGCAACAAGAATGGTGTAGGGTCTGCAACAAAAGCTCTACAAGGAAAGACTCAAGAAATTAAATATGTACTCTCTAGAGGAAAGAAGGGAAAAGGGGGGACATGATAGAAATGTTCAAATACCACAAAGGTACATGAGGGTAGCATTTTATATAGAAAGGGATGCTTGGAAACAAGGGGTTACGCTATGAAGCTGGGGGGAGATGCAGAGGAGATGTGAGGAAATACTACTTGATGGAAAGGGTGGTGGATGCCTGGAACAGCCTCCCAGTGGAGGTGGTGGGTGCTAAAATTGTAACAGTGTTCAAGCTTGCATGGGATAGACACAAGTGGACCTTAGAAATAAGGTGGGGGGGGGGAGATCTGATATTGAGTAGGGTCTATGGTGGCTCTCTAGCTAGGGAAAACAAGACAGACTAGGTGGGCCAAGAGTCCTTTTCTGCCAAAAACGTCTATGTTTCTATATTTCTATTTAAGCTATACCTCCTTTATTTCTATTTAGGAGGCTCTGTGCACCCCAGGAAGGCCTATTTTAACCTTTCAAATTATATATTTTATTAAGATTTACTTTTATACCATACATGCTCTGAAACATTGATTTCAGGATGCAAGGACATGCAGCTTAGGATAATGGTGAGGCTGCATGGATGGCATTGATTGGCATGGTCCATTAAGAAGAGCTGGGGAGCCCTACACCTGGCAGCAATGGCAGCTGCAGTTCTATGGATGGTAATTTCAGGATTTGGTCTGCAGAGGTGTCAAGGGAAAGTACAGAGCTGTGAGATTGGGAGGGGACAGGGAGCAGCGGTAGTGAAGCTGGGATAAAACCCACCATCTGCAGAGTATACCTGGTATACAGACAACAAAAGAAACATGGGCTCAAACAGTCATATGAGGAAATAACAAAGTAGTTAACTTGTTTGGACACAATAGCTTTTCTGATTTTGAATAAAAACAGTATACAAGCTAAACCATTGTTATAGTACATAACGTGTAGCACCCCCCAGTTGCATCAGTGTTTTATGCCGTACTGGCCCTTTTTCAAGATGTAAGCAGCCTGGACCACCATATGTTTTTATAGTCTTCTGATGTCAATTAAATGGCACTAGGCCTGCCCCTTAAAGGTACATAGTGCAATGTGTAATGCATATATAAATTCTATAAATATTATAAACGTGAACTGTGCAAATGAAGCCATCACTGCAAGCAAACTCTGCCATCACTATCAGGACTGCTGAAAAAGGAGGGGCCATAGTGGTGATGGATAAAGTAAGTACCATACTGCTATGATTAAACTTCTTAATGACGCTGTCTTTTATTGCAGGATGGACAGTGATTCAGTGTCAAAATACAAGCAGCAGATAGCTGCTGTATTATATCATGCAGTAGTTGACGGGTTGATATCACAACAAGCAAGTGATTTTTTGACAGTACAAAATCCAATAAGACCATTCATATATGGTCTACCTAAGCTCCACAAGACTAAGGAGCATCCACCAATGAGGCCCATAGTATCTAGTATAGGGTCCCTAACAGAGCAGCTGGCACAGTTTATTGATGCTCAGGTAAAAGGGGTAGCAATGCAAGCAAGAACATATTTGAAAGATAATACACATGCTGAATCTAATAGAAGACATGGTAGTGGAGCCAGAGTGGATGCTCATTACTCTTGACATACAATCCCTGTATACTAATATTCTGCACAGGGATGGATTACAGTCCATATATGATGCATTAAGTAAAATTACAGATTATGGTAATGATTTCATTTTGCTTGTAGTAGAACTTTTAGTGCTGGTGTTGACAAAAAAATGTGTTTTTGTATAATGGCCAGTTGTGCCAACAGATTAAGGGGCACAATGGCCCCCAATTATGCCAACATTTATTTATTGAATGGAAAAGCAAAAATGTTCACAGTAAAGAAAACAACCCATTTTTGGAAAAAAAATATTTTTTAGCTGTTTTGTAGATGATATAATGATATGGATGGGAAATATGAAGGAATTATGAGCATTCATACAATATTTGGAGGATACAAACAAAAACTTAAAATTTAGTATGACAGTGAGTTTACAGTCAGTGTCATTTCTAGATTTAGAGCTCTATAAAAATGTGGAAGGAGGATTGTCCACTAGGATTTTTAGAAAGGAAACTGATAGAAATGCCATTTTGCATTACAATAGTTGTTACCACAAGCATGTGCCCAAAAACGTTCTGGTGGGTCAGTATATGCATATAAAGAGAAATTGTAGCACCAAGGTGGAGTACAAGAAAGGAAAAGTCAAAGTAATTAGTAGATTTCAGAAAAAGGGGTATAATTAAATGTGTTTAAACAATGTCATAAATAAAATAGATGAAATTGAGGGTCGTAGTTGGCGGGATAGTCTCATCCCCAAAGAGGGTCATTAGTGGGGTCCCACAGGGATCAGTCCTTGGTCCCCTCCTGTTCAATGCCTACATCTCTGACATAAGGACAGGAATCAGGAGTGAGATGAGTCTCTTTGCAGATGACTCAAAACTGGGGGCGGTGGTGGATGGGGAGGAGGGGAGGGTGGCCCTACAGGGGGACCTGAAGGCTCTGGAAAGATGGTCTAGAAAGTGGAAGCTGAGGTTCAATGCAGGGGAATGCAAGGTACTCCACCTGGGGGCCAGAAACCTGGGCCAAGTGTACACCCTGGGGGGGGGAATGCTACAAGTCTCGATGGCTGAGAGGGACCTGGGGGTGGTGGTGGATGTCAAAATGAACAACTCGGAGACTTGTAGGAGGGCAGCAGCCCAGGCCAACAGGATGCTGGGATGCATCGCTGGGGATCACCTCCAGAAGGAGGGAAGTGATGCTCCCTCTGTATAACTGCTTGGTGAGGCCACACCTTGAGTACTGCATGCAGTTTTGGAGGCCACACTTAAAGAGGGACATTAAACTCCTGGAGAGGGTCCAGAGGAAGGCAACCAAAATGATTTGGGGCTTGGGGACAGGACCTATGAGAAGAGGCTCAAGAGCTAAATATGTACACATTGGAAGAGAGAAGGGACCGGGGGACATGATAGAGGTCTTTAAGTACATGAAGAGGGTAAATAGGGGAGGAACAGTCAGGGTGCTTCGAAGGAAGGAGGAGGGGGCCACTAGAGGGCATGGGTGGAAGCTGGAGGGGGGAAGATTCAGGGGAGAAAGGAGGAGGTGCTACTTCACTAAGAGGGTGGTGGAGCCATGGAATGCACTGCCTAGGGGGCTGGTGGAGGCAGAGACGGTGGAGAGGTTCAAGAGCGGCTGGGACAGGTACAGGGGAAGGGTTCTGGAAGCAAAATCCAATGCAGCAAGAATATCCGGAACTGGGAAGGGAGAAGCCAGAGAAGGCGAGGGGGGCAGCAAGGTCAGCACCCAGGGTGGGGGCTGACCAATCGAGCAGACTCGAAAGACTGTAAGGCCTATTCTGCTGGCATTTTAGTATGTTAGTATGATAGAAAAAGTTTGCTTAGAAATAGGGATAGAAATAGTAAAAATTCAAGAAATTATACTGTCCCTAATTTCATCACTGTTTTCAGTGCACAGGCATCTGAAGTTGAAAAAATTGTGAGAAAGAATTGGTACATTTTAAGTGCAGAACTGAAACTAAAAGAGACTGTGGAACAAGGTCCAGGTTTTACCTATCGCAGGGCAGTAATCTGACTAACATTCTGGTGCAGATTTTGGACTCTTTAGAAACACCCTACAGAGGACCTACTGTAAGCTGCCAAATGGTAATTTTAAATGTGGAAACTGCCCAGCGTGTGACTACATACAGGTGGGGTCTTCCTTTGCTATTCTGAACAATACAACTGTACACAGACCAAAAAATATTATTTCTTGTACCACAGAATCAGTGATATATTTAGCCACCTGTAATTGTAATTGTTTTTATGTGGGCATAACTAGTAGAAAATAAAAAAATAGAATTTTGGAACATTTGGCATTTATCTGGGCCAAAAGAATAGAGAATGCCTTGGCCCAACATATACAGAGAGCTAGACAAGGACACATGTTTAAATTCGGAGGCCTGGAACATGTTACATTTGGCCCATGAAGAGAAGATTTGCAGAATAAGTTACTCTGTCGAGAAACATTCTGGCAATCTAAGTTAAAGGCAAGCTGCTATTCAGGGCTTAATGATTCATTCCAGTTAACACCATATCTTAAAAACTGCAGATGAATTGTGTACATTTGTGTAATGAATATAAAATGTCTAGCTTCATCAGTTGCTCCTTGTTAGAATATAAGTAGTGAGTAGCAAGTTAGATTTGTAATAGATTTACTGACCTTCAGGTTATATACAGATTTATTATGTGATTTGAAATTCCAGTTCCAGATAATATATTATATTATATTATAAGGCAGCTATTTTTGAGTATACATAATGCATGTTTTTAATAGTTCACCATAGGAGTGTTTGTTTATTTAGGCATTATGCACTTTATAAGCTAGCACTTTTTGTTATATTAGTACAACACTGGTGATTTGTAATGGCTTCATTTGCAGTTAACATTTATAATATTTACAGTATTTATGTATGCATTACACATTGCACTATGTACCTTAAAGGGGCAGGCATAGTGCCAGCTAATTGACCTCAGGGGACTATAAAAATATATAGTTGTCCAGACTGCCTACGTCTTGAAAAAGTGCCAGTGTGGTGTGAAACATTGACACAATGGGGGGGTGCTACACGTTATGTACTATAATAACAATTTCATTTGTATACTGTTTATATTCAAAATCAGTAAAGTTATTCTTTCCAGACTCCTGGCTAGGTGGGAGGGATTGCACAGCTGCACGCTATTCTGATGGTGCACTGCTTGTGAGTTGAGAGTTGTGGATGACAAAAGGAGCAGGGGTTCCGAGAGGCTTACCCACCCTTGACAAAAGGTAAACCACCATTGCCTGAATGGAGTGGAGGTTGTGTCTAAGTGAGACCAATTCAAATTTGGAGCCCTTTCCAGAATTTCTTGTGTTGCAGTAACTGTTTGAGTTTGCTCCATGTTGCTTTTCTGCTGTCCCTCTCTGGAAATTGGAGTTTGTGTGGTGGAGAAGCCTGTCCAGAGTGGGGCAGTGGTAGCTGACCCTTCGGAGGGTCGGAATGCTTCATTGAGCACTTGAGCACTCAGAAAAAGAAACATATTTGTTTTAGTTTTTGGCAGTCCCTTTTATTTTCACACCACTTGTGAATTGTATTTGGAAAGCAAACTGACTTGTTATATATTTTATCAATATTGCCACATCTTAATTTTTTAGATTGGCGTGTATAATATCACGTCACATATACATGTTTTAGAAAGAAATACGAAAGTGCTCAATTGAGTGGAACATAGTTATATTTATTATATTGCTCTGACACCTTTATTTTAGGCATTTTATGCTGGCAATATGTGATGTAATTTGCAACATATATCTTTGCATTTTAGCACCTGACCAAACTTTATAGGATAAATACTCTTATTTTTTGCTTTTCTGTATGGACTTTTTTTGGCTTAATTTCATATGCTTCGGGTAGTCAAATAGTCAAATACTCATTTATTTTAAGAACCTTTGTATCTATGCACTCATGTATTTGGTCAGTTATGCAACTGTGCATTTCCTAGTTTACTTATTAGAGGGCCATTTGGATTTTAAGAGAAATATGTTATTAATCAGCATTAAGCATAGACTGTAAAAGTACCTAGGAAAGAATGAACTCATGAATGAATGATTCTGATGCTGTGGGGTGCAAAGAAGTAGCTAATTAGCAAAACTAGTCTATGAAAATGTGATGTGGAACCTTTGTAAATGAGCAGTCCCTGCTCAAAGGTACTAGTAATCTTAGAGTTTACTAAAATAAGTAATAAAAAACTTAGGCAAAGCACTGGTAAAGCTCTTAATCAGCACTTAATTAGCTAGCATTCAGCTAGTTAAGTCTTATTCGTGATTAACTGATATATGAGATTATTATAACCTACAGGTGAGCGGTAAGAAAAAATTACTTACCATAGTAATATTGTTTCTTTTAATGGAGTCTTGCTGTATTCTGACTGTATGCAGTTAGCCCCAGCACTTGAACTGCTCCAGAGAGGAAGGGGTTAACTATGCCAGAGCATAGAATGTTGAGCTCACGCTCAGTTTTCAAACCTCTGTCTCTGTTACATCTCAAAGTAACCATCAGATTCTTATGAGCACTACACTAACTAATAGCTGTAGAAATTGTGTAAAATTTAAGCCATAGGCAACAAATACTTGGGTCCATAAGACTCAAGTTGAGAACCCAAGAAGGACCTTAAGTAGATAGTGATAATACCAATAATAATAACAATAATCAGAAAAATACCAACCTATTAATCAAAAGTGTTATTGTTCGGCTTAAAATGCCATTACAAATTTAAACATGAGTATACAAAAAATAAATTACATTATACATATGCATATTTAATGTACAATAAAAATTAGTTTGCTTAATGGCAAATCAATATTTTACAAATCCAAACATCATATAATAAGAGCTGGACAATCATATAACTTTCTTATACCACACATATTATTGTAATGGAATAGATATTCCTCATATTAGAATTTTTAAATTATTTAAAAACCAACAATTAAAATCATATTTACCAAGATCAGGGTTTGAGGCAGAACCCTCTAAATTCTATAACTTAAGAGGGAGGCCACAGGGACAAAACTAACTGTCAAGAAGCCCTATTCAGTCAAGTCATACACCCAAAGTCAGGGTTTCAAATGGAGCCCCCAATTCTACATAGCTTAAAAAGGAAGCCACAGGGACCAATACCTCCTTATCCTGGGTTTGGAGTAAATATGTCACTATATTATCAGGCTGATATGTTTTTTGTATCATACTGCCTAAAAGGGAAAATCTATTTTTTTCATACAGAGGACACAGCAAAACCACGTGAAGTAAATTATTTTGGCCTAATCCGCATTTACAGTACAGATCTTCATCACCTCTTTTTTCGAATCTCCCTTTCCTAATGTTACTTGAGAAACATTCAAAATGGAATCTAGCAACAGCTCTCCTATATTTTGGGTTATCTAGGATTTCCAAGTATTGTTCTAGTTTATGAGATTTTTTATTTTTAGCCAACCAAGGGCAGGCTTTGAACATCTTGCTGGTCTCCAGATCACGTTGGATGAATACATCTTTAATCTTAGAGTTCACTTGATCTTTCATTTGAGCTGGAGGGAGTCTTAAACAGTCTGCATTGATCTGTAACATGCCAAAGGGTTTAATTACTTCTTCTATCACTCTCATGCAAGGAAAAATTACATGTGAGCAAAAATATATAACACCTTCTTCTAAACAAATACGGGGCAGTCTTTCCTGATTCATCCCAAATACTTTTAACCAATAATTTACTAACCTTTGCTGTATTTGACATTCGATTGACACCTTGCCAAGTTCAACCCTCACTAATGAGGAAGGAGCACAATTCAGGATACCAAGCATCTTGTTATACAACTTATTTAAGCAAGAGTCCAGTCCTCTGGTTTTAGAACCAGCCCCCAGATTTCAGCTCCATATAGGAGTTGAGATCTAATCTTAGCTTCAATGGCAATTAAGTTACCTTTTATAGAGCTCTCACCAAATTTAAAGAAGAAGGATAAGAGAGAAGGGAAAAACTTTTCTGCCTTCAGTTTTACTTCCCTAATATGAACACCCCAATTTCTGTTTTGTCTAAAAATTAGTCCTAAATAACAAAATTCTGTTACTACGTCTAATTTACAATGATTTATATAGTATTTATAATTATGCCTGTTCCCCCCAAAGACCATTACTTTGGTCTTGAAATACCAACCTAGCCAGGCAGGGTATAAAAGGTTCACCTCTGGGGTGCAATACTGTACCTTCCCACCCACATCCCAAAAACTAGGTTCTGAGAGGGGAGGCAGGGAGGGAGGGAGGTCAGAATACAGCAAGACTCCATTAGAAGAAACAGCATTATTATGGTAAGTATTTTTTTCTTCAAACAACATGAAGTCTTGCTGTATTCTGACTATATGCAGACTACCAAGCAGTTTCCACCTGGAGGAGGGAATCACAGAACCTCACTTTGGGAACAGGCTCTGCAGTACTGCTGTGCCAAACCTAGCAATACTTCCTGTCTCAGTGACCAGGGAGTAATGCTTGGTAAATGTGTGCACTGTTTTCCAGGTGGCTGCTTTACAAATTTCCACTAAAGGAATATCCCTAGCAGCTGCCAGGGAGGCAGTTGTACCCCTGGTTGGGTGATCCCTCAGGCCTGAGGGAGGCTCTTTCCTCAAATTTGAATAACAGAACTGAATACAGGAGACAGTCCACCTGGCAATAGTTCTTTTAGTAGCAGGTCTACCTTTTCCCACTTCTCCATAAGTGAGAAATAACTGAAGACATTCATTCCTATGGGCCGTAGTATGATCTGTATAATAGCTAAGTGCTCTTTTCACATCCAGACTGTGCAATCTTCTCTCCCCAGAAGAAGAATGGTCAGTGAAAAACACAGACAAAGACATGGATTAGTTCAGATGAAAATCTGAAACCACTTTAGGAAGACATTTTCTATTTGTCCTAAGGACCACCATATCCCTATGGAAGGAAATGAAGTCAGGTTCCACTGACAGGGCCTGCAATTCACTGATTCTCCTTGCAGAAGTGATAGCTACCAGGAACACAGTCTTCCAAGTCAAGTACTTAAGGTCAGCTGAAGACAAGGGTTTGAAGGGGGGCTTCATAAGCTCTGCAATATAGACATTTAGGTCCCAAGCAGGAGTAGGCTTCCTGAACGGAGGGTTGATATGAACCAGACCTTTGAAAAACTTACTGAAAACAGGATGAGATGCAAGGGAAGATCCCTTCCCCACAGAAAGAAAGGCAGAGACAGCTGCCAGCTGAACTTTAAGGGTAGCAGACCTTAGGCCTAAACCATTAAGATGAACCAAATAATCCAGGGCTGCTGAGATACCTGCAGAATCTGGCTGTACATCACTCTGAGAACACCAAATACTGAATCTTTTCTATTTAGAATTATAAGTTTTTCTAGTGGAAGGTTTCCTAGAAACCTTAAGGATATCCATTACCCATTGAGAGAGGTGCAGACCTGCATATTCTAACTCTTCAAGAGCCAAGCATTGAGTCTGAGAGACTGGAGATTGGGGTACCAAATCCTCCTCTGAGAGGAGGTCAGGAGTTCATGCCTCCTGGGTAGAAAAAGGGGGATTGACACTGCTAGAGACAGCAACAGAGGATACCATGGTTGCCTGGCCCAATCCAGAGACACAAGTATCACTGCACAAGGGCTGAGACCCGATCTTGATCAGTACTCTGAATATCAGAGGAAAAGGTGGGAAGGCATAAAGAAACCTGTTTGTCTAATCTAACAGGAAAGCATCTAGAGGAACAGTGCCCAGGACTGGGGGTCTGCAGCAGAACATCAGAAGTTGATGATTGTCTGGGGCTGCAAAGAGGTCTATCTCTGGAGTGCCCCATCTCTTGAAAATTACCTGAAGAACATGAGAGTTCAGGGACCATTCATAATGACCCTGGGATATCCTGCTTAAGGCATCTGCCAGTACATTGTCCTTCCCTGGAAGATGTACTGCTGTCAGAGAAGTCTGAAGTGAGTAAGCCAGTGACCACACCTTCATGGCTTCTGTGAACAAGACCATGGACTGAGTGCCCCCTGCTTGTTTATGTACCACATAGTGGTGGTATTGTCCATCCTGATCTGCACCACCTTCCCTTTGACTGATTCTGAAAAAAATCTGAAGGGCCAGATACACAACTCTGAGCCTCAGAAGATTCATGTGAAGGAGAGACTCCTGCTGTGACCAAGTACCCTTTCTAGTGAGCTCCCCAATACAGAAGGGAAGCATCTGTGGTAAGGACCACTGAGGGTGTTTGACTGAGAAATGGAACACCCTATCTGAGATTGTCCTCCTCTAACCACCATTGGAGAGCCTGGACAAGAGACTGAGTCACTGGAATCAGCTTTGTGAGAGAATCCTTTCTCTGAAACCAAAAGGACCCTAAGTGGAACTGAATGTCCCTCATCTGAAACCTGGCTCCCTGAACCACCACAGAGGAGGCTGCCATGTGGCCTAGAAGCTGAAGAAAATGTCTGGCTGGATGAGACACTAGCAGTCAAAAAGAGGAAGCCAGATCTGTAAGGGCCTTTACCCTTGAGCAAGGGAGAAAGGCCTTTGCCTGAATAGTATCCAGCTCCACTCCTATAAAAGGAAGGAGTTGCACCAGTTCTAGAACTGACCTGGGTAAATTGAGAAGGAATCCTAGAGAACCCAGAAGCCTCTTGGTGACCTCTAGAGCTGACTTGACTTGGTCTGAGGACTGGCCTACAATGAGCCAATCCTCTAGGTAAGGAAACACTGAGATTCCCTGCTTTATGAGGAAGGTTATTACTACTGCTAGGCATTTTGTGAATACCCTTGGAGTAGATGTTAGACCAAAGGGCATTGCTCTGAACTGGTAATGACCTGATTGTTACTCAAACCTGAGGTACTTTCTGTGGGACCAACTGATAGGAATGTGGAAATAGGCATCCTTGAGGTCCAGGGAAGCTAACCAGCCTCCTGGCCTTAGAGAAGGAAGCATTATTCCCAGAGTCACCATTTTGAATTTGGGCTTTGTGATATGTTTGTTCAGATATCTCAGTTCTAGGATGGGTCACCACTCCCCTGTCTTTTTTGGGGTAAGGAAGCATCTTAAATACAGACCTTTCTTCCTGTGCTGTAGAGGAACCTTCTCCACAGCTTTTACAGACAGCAAGGAAGAAACTTCTGCCTGTAAAGCAATTGTTTCCAGAGGTGTTGCAGGTGTAAAGGACCTGGCTGCCATTCTGGGGAATCTTTTGAAGCTGAGAGCAAGTCCCTGGCTTACTACTTCCAGGATCCATTTGTCTGAAGTGATAAACTTCCAGGACTGGAAGAAATAAGCCAGCCTGCCCCCTACTGGAATTGAGGAGGTGACCCAGTCTGACATCAAGGTGTTTGTTTGTCAGGAGCCCTAGACTGAGAAGAGGATGCAGCCCTGCTCATGCCCCTGCTGTCTCTCCCTCTGAAGAACCTCCTCTACTGGAAAAAAGAGGAGGAAGCCTGGGCTTGGTAAAAAGGCCTGTGAAAAGGTCTGCACCTGCCAGCCCTAGACTGCTGCTTTTGTGGAGTGGCTTGCCTTTCCTTGGCCATTGCACTCCTGTAGGTAGTCCTGTAATCATCCATCTTTTTCATGTATGTCTCTGTTTGCTCCCCAAACAGAGAATTGTCAGTGACAGGAAAATCCATGTCCTTAGCCTGGGTATTCTGCAAAAGGCTAGTACATCTGAGCCAACAAACCTCCATATACAGACAGATGTAGCCATGACTCTTAATGCCACATCATTGGAGTTCACAGCAGCATGGAATTGTACTTTGGATGCCTCTATGCCATCTACAGCCACCTGCTCCAGCTCCTTGGCAAACTGGGAAGGGGCACTCTTAGCTAGCTCCAGAACTGTATCCTATCTGTATTTCTGGATAGCAACATAAGACATATAAGAAGCCTGCCTGAGTCCCAAGGAAGATGCCAAGTACTGTTTCTTTGCTATGGCATCCACCTTCCTGGAATCCTTATCTAGGGGATGTGAAGCCAAGGAGATGTTAGTCTTGTCACAGGCTGCAGCCTGCATGACCTCAACATAGCTGCAATGAGAATAAAGAAAATCCATTCCAGGACCTGACAAAGTATACCTCTTGTCCAATCTCTTATCCACAGGAGGTATGTAAGATAACATCTGAAATATGTTTGAGTTTGTTTCCCCAAGGACTTATGCAGGGGAATAGACAATCTCTTAGACTCTGGGACATCCATCATCTTCACAAAGTCAAGTTCTTCTGCCTCCTCAACAGCCTCTACTGCTGGTAGCTGGAGGGTTTCTGCCACCTTTTCATAAAATAAAAATTGTGAAGGGGACTCAGAAAGTCTGGGAGGGGAACATTGGAATGCCTGTCTGGGGAGATGTCAGGCTCTATTGACCTACCTCCAAAATCATCTTCATCTTCATAGCCTCCCTCAGGATTCCTCTCCCAATCCAACTCATAATACTCCTCCGGTTCATATTCTGAAGGGGCTGAAACTGACTGAACTGAACACTTGCCAGGAGGTGTTGTTTCGGTCCGAACTGGACAGAGTGATTGAACTATATTAATAGCTCTAGCAATCTCTTCTGCAGTTGGGATCTGAGGGACAGGATCCAAACCGGTCTCTTTTTTCTTTTTGAAGGGACCGATCCTTCAGAATCTGATTCCCTTTTTCCCGAGGAGGTATCGCCCGTCTCAGCCGGCACCTCCTCAGGTTCGGTCAGAACCGAACTGGGCTGGCCATCCAGATCAGCTGACTTCTTGGCCTCTCTTTTCCTTAGCTAATCTAATCTTTTTTCTTTAGTGGCCTTAGGGAAATTTGCACAGATTTGGCAGTCTGTTTTGAAGTGGTCAAACCCAAGACAATAAACACAAATGAGGTGGGGATCAGCTTTCGCAAAAGCCTACCCACACTCAGTACAGTGTTGAAACTCAGTGGGAATGGTTTTCTTCTTGTGTTTCTCAGACATTACCTTACCAACCAAAATGACCCTTAACAACTGTTACGTCAGGTAATACAAAAACATTTTGATCACCAGCTGGTTCAAGAGCTGTTTAAAAAACTGTCTTTAATTGCTGAAAATTTTATCTTGGCTTGTCTGACTGCCCTGTAGTTTGGGTGAGGGGTGTTAATTGTCTGGCCTCTGACCTCAGCTACGTGATAACTGGAGGTGGGGCTTAGTCAGAGTTGAGGTAGCAAGTGAGTTTTATTTTCTCAGAAGAAGCCAGAAGGGGAAGGAAGGAAGGAAGGAAACATATTCAATTCAGTGCTTTAAAGTAACTGGTAATTGCTATTTTTCTTTTAAACTTAGATTGTGGGCTTTTAGTGACACTGTACTTTCTTTGTTGTCTTTACTTAGAATTGTTTTTGGGCTGTTGAAAATTTAAAATGTAGTGGTGGTGTGTTTCTGTGCTGTCTTTAATTGCTGCAAATTTTGGCCCTCCCTCCCCTTCCCCCAACTCTTAATTATATGCCCTGTTAAATCTGATTGACAGGAGCTAAACACAGGGTGTAATAAGGGGTGTGAAGTAGGAAGGGCATAAGAGGGAAGAAGCCCACCCTCAGCACAAGTGTTTTGACTCATTTATTTATTTATTGGTTTCTTTTCTTTTTTTTTTAAAGAAAATTATCTGAGGATCAGTGGCAGGATTTTTAGGACAGTAAATTAATAAAAAGGGAACTAGGAGAGCTTCAGTAGCAGACAAGTTGTGGAATAGCAGTATAATTGCAGTATAATGTGGAGAGTGGTGCAATGCAGTGGCTGTTGGGCAGCCATATTCAGGCAGACCTTCTGGACACTGAGGTGCTGCCCTATCTGCATGCATCTCTCTGGACTGTGGGATGAGGTAGCCAGACTCAGACCGGAAGTAAACTGGGTCAGGAGTACCATCACCCCTATACAGAGACCACCCAGTCCAATGCAACTGCCTCAAAGGATGCCGAGAATGAGGAGCACTTGGATGACAGTGGGCTCAGGGAGGGTTAGAGTGGTCAGGCAGAGGCACATCCCAGATCCTATTCCACTCAAGAACTCATATGCCACACTGGCAAATGGGGACAACCAAATAGAGGTACCCGGAGAAGTGGAAGGAAAGGATGTGGAGGTTAGCCAAGGAGGTGACCTCAGCGGGGAAAGCAATGGACCCCAGAGGAGGAGGAAGTGAATCCCAGTGGGGGGCTCCATCATAAGAGGGATCCAGCTAGGAACACAGGAGGGGGAGGACAGGGAGGTGAGGTGCCTACCAGGTGCCACGGCATGGAGGGATGGAAGGAAGATCCTGGGAATCACTGGGAAGGCAAGATGGGAGGGTGAGCTGGATGACATTGTCCACCTAGGTACTAATGACCTGGCAAATGGGGAGCCAAAGGAAGTTCAGGAAGAGTTTAGGAAATTGGGAGGGTCTCAAGCAAGTAGCTACTTCTGTCACTTTCAGAAGTACTACCTGCGAGAGGCAAGGAGACATAGAGTGCATGCACCAGGAACTTTAACTCATGGTTGAAGAACTGGTGCTGTGAGGAAGGGTTTGGATTCATTGGTGACTGGGGACCCACCTGGAGGGATGGAGGTTTGTTCAAGCCCGATGGCCTGCATCCATCCTGGAGGGAATCCAAGACCAATGATAAGTTTAAATGCTATATTGACAAGCATTTAAACTAGCAAAGGGGTGGCAGGCCAGCAAGGAGGGTACCTACTTGCTCACCCCCACAGCTAGCAGTGGAACCAGTGAACCAGAGGAGTGGCCATCTCTCAAAGCAGTGTGCAAAAGATGGATATTAGTGCCCAAGAGGTGGATAGGCAGAAAAGGCAAAATTCAGCAGAAGGGCAGACAGCAAGGAGAACCAGGGATAAAGGACAACCAAGGAAGGGGCTGGAGTAGAACAGCAAAACAGTCTAGGAGGTCAAATCATGGAAAGCCATGTGCAAATGCCAGGAGCCTTAGCAACAAGATGGAAGATCTGGAGGCTGTCATGGTGCAGTCAGACCTGGACATTGTGGCCATCACTGAAACCTGGTGTAATGATAACCACGACTGGGAGATGGCCATACCTGGCTACAACATACTCAGAAGAGACAGAGCAGGCAGGAAGGAAGGAGGAGTGGCACTGTATGTGAAAAATGACATAAGGGCCACAGAGATACAGGAGGAACAAAATGGGGGAGAGATACTGTGGGTTAAGCTGGAAAGGAAAATGGGGACAGTCATCAGCACAGGTGTGGTCTAAAGACCACCAGCCCAGGAGGAAGAAACAGATAGGGAGCTGATGCTAGCCATCCAAAGGATGGCAGACAAGGGTGAGGTAGTACTGGTTGGAGACTTCAATATTCCAGATGTGGGCTGGAGCATCCCAGCAGCAGCATCAACTAGGAGCAGATTTATCTTGGACTCCCTTCAGGGTGTCTTCCTCAAGCAACTGGTCGTGGAACCAACTCGGCAGAAGGCAATACTGGACCTTGTGCTCACAAACAGGGACAGTGTGATGGGGGTAACAGAGGGGGAGCACCTGGGGAACAGTTACCACCAGTCATTGTGGTTTGAAATCACAGAAAGAGCAGAACCAAACCACACAAAAACATGTATCCTGGATTTTAGGGGGGCAGACTTTGGGAAAATGGGGAGATACTTGAAAGAGGCATTAAGGGAATGGGACAGGAATCGGGGTTGAGGAACAGTGGGCAGTATTTAAAATGAGGATTACAAGAACAACAGAATTATGCTAAGCAGGTTAGCAAGAGGAAAAGGAAGAGAAGACCATTATGGTTTTCCAAGGAGGTAGCAAAGAAAGAAAGCCAAAAAGATTGCATTCAGGCAATACAAAAAGACACATGCAGAAGGGGATAGGGAGAAGTACCAGGAGAAGCAAAGGGAGGCAGGGAGGTCAGTAAGGGAAGCCAAAGCTCAGACAGAAGAACACATTGCAAAATCAGTGGGTAGAGGGGACAAAACCTTTTACAGGTACGTAAGTGAAAAAAGAAAGGCAAAGGGAGGGATAGTGAGACTGAAGGGGAAGGATGGGGGCTGCGTGGAGGGTGACAACAGTAAAGCTGACATATTGAACAGGTATTTCTGCTCAGTCTTTACTGAGGGAGAGGAGGGTAATGGGTCTGAAGGAAGTACAAGGGGTGAGAATGGTGCAGAAATGGACACAAGTCCCTTTACATGAGAAAAGGTCCTGAAGGAACTGGAAGTAATAAGAGTTGATAAAGCAATGGGGCCAGATGGGGTGCACCAGGGTCCTTAAAGAACTAAGAGAGGTGGTGGCTGAACTCTTGCTATCCTGTTTAGCCGATCACTGAAAACAGGGAGGTACCCAAAGACTGGAGGACAGCAGATGTAGTCCCCTTTATACAAAAGTGGGAACAAAAGGAAGCAGGAACTACAGACCAGTCAGCCTCACCTTGGTAGTGGGAAGATCATGGAAGTACTACTGAAGGAGAGATTGGTGGAACATCTGGTTGTCAATGGACTACAGGACCCAAGGCAGCATGGTTTCACCAGGGGAGGTCATGTCAGACCAACCTCATTGAATTTTTGACTAGGTGACTAGGGAGGTGGATCAGGGGAGGGAGTGGACATGGCCTATCTGGACTTCAGCAAGGCCTTTGACACTGTGCCACATATAAGACTATTACACAAACTGGGGAATATGGGTGTGGGCAGGACAGTATTGTGGTGGGTAGGTAACTGGCTGGGTGACAGGACACAGAGGGTGGTGGTAAATGGCTGTCACTCCACAGA
Source organism: Neoceratodus forsteri (assembly GCA_016271365.2). Taxonomy (NCBI): domain Eukaryota; kingdom Metazoa; phylum Chordata; order Ceratodontiformes; family Ceratodontidae; genus Neoceratodus; species Neoceratodus forsteri. The sequence goes on along the minus strand of CM057451.1, from coordinate 1,070,355,710 downwards.
GGGAAGAGTGACCAGTGGGGTACCACAAGGATCAGTGCTGGGACCGGTCCTATTCAACATCTTCATCAGTGACATTGCACAGGACCTAGAAGGCAGAATGTCACTGTTCGCTGATGACACAAAGCTCTGTAACAGAGTAGACACACCAGAGGGTGTAGACAGAATAAGAAGGGACCTGCAGAAACTTGAAGAATGGTCAGGGTTTGGCAGTTGAAATTCACTGCAAAGAGAGTGCAAGATAATGCATATGGGCACAAAAACCTGGCACAATATATCAAGTTGGGGGGTGAGGATATAGCATGCACCAAGCAGGAAATGGATCTTGGGGTTATCATCTCTGATGACCTCAAGGTAGGGAAACAGTGTGACAAGGCAGCAGGTAAAGTAAATAGGATGCTGGGATGCATAGGCAGGGGCATCACCAGCAGGAAAAGGGAGGTCATAATTCCACTATACAAGACACTAGTGAGGCCCCACCTGGAGTACAGTGTACTGTTCTGGAGACCATACCTACATAAGGACATAGACAGGGTAGAGAAGGTTCAGAGGAGGGCAATAAAGATGGTGCATGAATTGCATCACAAGTCCTATGAAGACAGGTTGAAGGAACTGAACATGTACTCCCTGGAGGAGAGGAGGGAGAGAGGGGATATGATAGAGACATACAAGTATCTTACAGGGAGTAACAGGGTGCAGGAATACACTATTTTAAGTGAAAAGATGTTCCAGGACTAGAGGGCATGGGATGAAGTTGGAGGAGGATGATTCAGAGGAAACGTGAGAAAGAATTTCTTCACAGAATGGGTGGTGGACAAGTGGAACACCCTGCCAGAGGAAGTGTTGGGGGCTGAAACAATCACGGGATTTAAGAATGCATGGGATAGACATAAAGGAATTCTGGAGGTCAGGGGTAAGGGGCAACAGACTTCTAGGAAAACATAAACTGAACTTACAAGCTCAAATGGACAGACTGGGTGGGCCATAGGCCCTTATCTGCCGACACTGTCTATGTATAAGTCATTGTTTTTTTGAGACCAAAAAAGTACTGGACCACACTTAACTGAAGAAACAGAAAAGATGTAAACAATTATTTCGGTACCCAACTGGACCGAACAGAAAGATTCTGAAGAAACACAATTTCTATCACTATCTACCAGAACTATACTACCTGTACCATAGACAGAGATTTGAGACTGAAAAAATAAAGAAATGGTTGTAATAAACCGATCAAGGAACTATACTGAACCGAAGCAGCAAGGAGAAATTCTCCGGAGCCTCTTCACAGTTAGGTGGAGTAAAGAATCTGATGGTTACTTTGAGATGTACCAGAGACAGAAGTTTGAAAACCGAGCTCGAGCTCAATGTTCTATGCTCGGGCATAGAGTTAACCCTTTCCTCTCCAGAGCAGTTCAAGTGCTGGGGCTAACTGCATATATTCAGAATACAGCAAGGCTTCATGTTGTTTGAATCACCTTGTAACCATTTATAGTTTAGATATAACCAGAGACACAAGGGTTTCAACAAAATGCATAAAAGATTAATCAGGCTAATTAAAGAACAACCCCATATAATGGAGAAAGTATAATTAAGTGCAGTAAAGTGACTAAAGCTCTTATCATCTCAAAGAGCCAATTGGTCCAAACAGATCAGTGACATATTTTAAAATTCATGCCACAGAGGGTATTAATTTGGAGCAGACTGGGACTTATTTATTATTTGCCACTAACTTTCCAAGTGCTCTTGTTTTAACGTATGTTAGCGTAGTTCCTGATAATTACTTAGAATGAAAAGATACTATTTGAGAGTTCACTTGACGGTCACTTTCTTGCATTACAGCTCCAGTTTTTGCAGTCTATGCAATAGTTTCAGCTCGTTTTAACTGCAGCCAGGTGATCTTGCATCTGGTATCTGGCAGATTGCAAAAGCAAAATCTCTTTGTGGACGGAGCAGTTTTCTTTTGACTTAATTAAAAGGGCAGACATTAAAATATACAGTGAGCCTCAAAAAACAGAGACTGAGAATCAACCCCAGGAAAGTTTCTTTAAATTTAAAGCCCTGCAGCTTCAAGAATCTGGAAAGGAAATTTAAGCTAGCACTGTCCTCCTCTTCAAGTGTGATTCCAAATTTGCAGCATGACAAAATTAGCCAAACTGGGAATGCAGGTATACTAAACATTAAACAACTTATTATAAGTTATAACTTTCACTGTTTTAATCTAGGAAATGTGTGCTAATACATCAGATACCCCAGTTACTGCTTTGTTCTTAGTGCTTTGGATTTTTGAAGAACTGTTCGTGAGTTGGTAAAATATCAATCAATATTAATTATCCCATAAAAAGCAACAGTCAAAGGAAAGAGGAGTTGCAAAGAAAACATAGAAGGGGGAGAGGAGTTTTAAGGTTACAATGGCTGTTTAGTTAATGTTACCATACTAAGGTCCAAATCATTTCAGGTAGTTAATTGTGGGGGGGAACACTCTGCCAATTCAGTTTTACTTCCGTTTTCCATTGTAATTTTTCTGCTATTACAGAATAAACCTAAGAAAACTAAAGGCTTCAGAAGCAGATATTGCCAGCTAAGGAATGGGGAACAATCCAGAACTTGTTACTACTGCTCGATACTAGCTGAAACTGAAGACTTACCTTCAGTGGCTCTGGCTCAAAGCATTTGGGTTGGGCAAGCCACCTTAAAGAAGAAGTCAACAAAGGGATATATTCCTGCCTTGAAGTGTTGGAAGAATTCACAAAAAGGATTTTAAAGGACACAGTAGGGCTGGTGATTCTTAGAGTTCTTTTTACTGTCACCTGTGTTTTAAATTTGTGGCAGTTTTTAATTATATTTGTATTTGCAATTGTTTATTGTGAAGCTTCTTTTTTAGGCATTTTCTCTTATACTTATTTGTTGTGGTTTTTTTGCACTGTTGCATTATTGCACAATGTTTACAAGAAGTAGGAAAGAGATACGTACGGATCAAAAAAAGATATCATAGACAAGAAAAAAAGATAAGGGAGAATTAAGAATTTCACCAGTTCCAGCATCTACTCCTATAGAATTGACTAGAACAGTGCCACTGTCACAATATATTAAGGAGGAAGTCAGTTTTGATTTCAGGGGAAATTTGAAAGCCACAGATGGATCTGTAGATTTAATTTCCCTCAGAATCCTCCTGGAGAAATGGGAGATACTGAGCGCCCTGCAAGAGATGATCAATTAAATATGGTGGACTCTCTATGAACCTTGAATGTCAGGGAATCCAATTCTCCTGCTAATGCTAATTCTAGGTGGGGTGCTATTCTCTCAAAGAATGCAAATGACCCCCTAACTACAGAAGGGAAATTGCGCCAGCGGAAAATAACAAATGATTTTTTTTTGATTAACAACAAAGTCCCTACTGATCTGCGCTACAAACAGCATCTTCCAACTCTTGGTCCAGTCATAGGGATGGATAAAACACCCTTGGCAATAACAGAGGGAAATCTGGACCATGGGGAAGGTATTTCACTATTTCCAAATAGGACAGACTTGTTCAACCCCCTTAATTTAACTAAGGGTGAATCATTTTACATTTCTTAAACATGTGCTTCTTCCATCTTGGCAGGGTCTCCTGAAAAAGGTTTTCAAGACACTTGATACCAAAGTTAGTAAAATTAAATGAGATTCTACTTTTTGGCCCGATGCCCTGATACTTTGTCAAATTACACTATCAAAGCCATAGCCCATCTGATAATGGCAATCATTGTTCTCTTGGAAGCCTATAATGACTAAAACAGTTTATAGAAAACTTGTCAGCACTTTTTGCCCAAAAATTCAATGAGCTTGCACAAAAGCTCAATGGTATTAAGGACAATCCAAAGAGGAGTGCCAGAAATCTTTCATTTTCAACTTTGGATAATTCCCCAACCCCGAAAAAGAATAATAAAAAATTAAAAAGTAATAAACAGAAGAGTTTTAACCTGAAAAAATAACAACAAGCAAATAAACAAGAGGAAAAGAACAAGAAAAAACAAAGGGAAATCTGTCAACAATTTATTGATAGAACCTGATAACAGACTCTCAAATATCATAGCAAATACAAGTGCTGGAAGGTATGTTCCCCCTAGTTTTGCCCTCTCCAGGGTCTCAAGGAGTGAATAAGGTTAATAATATTGGGATTTCTGCTAAGCCTGGAGACAATTTAAGCACCAGTATTACACCTTTCCCTCAGGAAGTAGCTCAGGCCCCCAAGGATTCTCCAGCTGAGGAATTGGTGAAGAATATTAAGAAAAATACTCCATGCAAGGAGAGTTCATTTGCACACCCAATTAATAAGACTATTGTTAAAGGTAAACAAGTGGTATTTAAACTAGAAAATATATTTGTTAAAACTTATGAAACACAAAAAGCATTACAGGATCTCATAACATACTTAATCAGAGCTGAATTGGACTTGCCAAAGGAGGCAAAATCTTTTTACATATCTTCCAGGACAATTCAGTTGCCTGCAACCTAGTATACTGTATGTACTTTTATCCAATATGGAAATGGCAAAACAAATTTGGGCAAAACAGCAAAGGCTAAACACCCTTGGAATTTTAATATCTTCTCCAGTCACTTGAGCTACGGTATGCAAATTCACCTATAACAGTGAGTTTTCAAGTGTTTGTTTTTCAGCTGATATTATCTGAGATACTCTTGTGCCGTTAAACTGGAACTTTGAGGCTATAGAACCAACGTATGTCTTGTCTATTTTTGGAATCAGTAGGTTTGAAGGACAAAATAAAAGCAGGTTGGTTTCCCTTTTCAGGACATTGCTGGAAACCATTTTATGAACTGAAATTGATCCTGGTGACTTAGAATCTGTCACAAGGGCACACAGTGGGGAAAAGGAGTCCCAAATACATATTAAAATAACATCTAAAAAGTTATTTAAATATTTACTCTCAGGCACGCATGAGTTGGACAGAGCTAATATTTTTCTTACGAACTTTGAGTCCAATCCTAGGCCACCCGCCAACTGATCTGGAGAATCATAATAATTTGTGACTATCTTTAACAGCCAATTCAATTTTGTCTCCAAGCCAGTGAGCAAAGGGATGCCAACTTTCTTTTTTGGAATGTAACAGGTTTAGGAAATAAAGTAGCATATCCCAGTTGGATCAATTTTGTACAACAGTTTGATATACTGCTATTCCAAGAGACCAGGATGATGGAACAATTATTTATTAATAGTTATGAATAACTTTGCACTTCTACTGTAATAAATTATCATTTTGGCAGATCTAAAGGGGGATTGGCTACCTTGGTGAAAATAGAGAGTGGCATTCAAGTTTTTGAATATATTTCACCAACTAAGGAGCTTGCTATAAGTATACTTAAATGGGTTAGTAGTCTGTTTCTTACAGCCAACATTTATACCCCCCCTAAATATAATGCAATTCTGACATATGCTACTTGGATCAAGTTAACTAGCGAAACTGACATACTGTTGCTCAAATATCGGATTGACACTGTTTTAATTGCTGGGATTTTAATTCGTGTATTGCAAATTTTGATAATTTACTAAATTTATAATCCTATACAGTATGTATTTGGGGGAATCTTCCCATAAGGAACTCTTCTGACAAAGTAATCAATGACACTGGAAAAAATTAATTGAATTTATCATGGATAACAATCTAGTAATACTTAATGGCAGAATTAAAGGTGACAGAGAGGGACTATGTAAATTTTTTCCACTGTTGGTCAGAGTGTCATCAATTATTTATTATTTTCCCCTGAGAGCCACAAATACTTTGAAAATCTTTCTGTATTCATGAGGTCTGAAAGTGACCATGCAGCACTTATGCTGACAATAGGAGTTCCTACTAAAACTTCCACTCCTATGGAAAAAAACAAACCTTTGATGTCTCTGGCCACTGGAGGTGGACCTAAATTGATCCTAAACACAAAAAATAGGGAACTAGCTGGGGGGGGCAATTTATTCTCCTTCCATGGCTAATTTATTCTTATTAGCCCAGGACTCTTGTTTGGCCAAAAGCTTATATGAAAAACTAAAGTCTTGTCTTCAACTCATCAGTGCAAAACTATATTCAGTCACAAAAAAAATCCATCTTTTACCTGGGTTGGTTCTCAATGTAACCAGGAGAAACGTATATTAGGAAAATTAGTGAGGTTTGTTAAAGGAGACCCATTTAAGGCAAATTTTGCATTATTAAATGCTGCAAGAAAATCTTATAAAACATTTTTTAGTCTGGAAAGGCATGAATTTATGCAAAAACAATGGAAACTGATTCTTCAAACCCTAAAAACTAATGATTCCAGGTCATTTTGGCTTATGGTCTCAAAAGGGGTAAACTCGTACTCCCCCTCTTTGGTGGTTTATATTCCTAAGGATTCTTGGGTGTCCTATTATAAAAAAATATTTACTGATGACACTTCTAAAGTCAGTAATAGCGTTCCTATTTGGATCTCTTTAATGTGCTCACTAGGGAAGGTAGAACATGCAATTTTACAACTTATAAACAACAAAGCACCTGGCCTGGATAGAATCCCAGGAGAAATCTATAAAGAACATCTGAATTATTGTGTTCCTTTTTTTAACACATTTTTTCAATGCCTGTCTGAGAAAAAGGTTTATCCCACATTCCTGGACCAAAAATATAATTGTTCCCTTACACAAAAAAGGAGAATATCATAACAAATTGAATTACCACCCCATAAGTTTGATTGACATTTGTTGTAAAATATTTTCCAGTATTCTGCTTACTAAACTCTGCTCTTGGATAGTTAATTTCCTCCAATTATCCAAATTTCAATCTGGATTTTGACACGGTTTTTCAACAATTGATAATATTTTTGTGGTAGCACATTTGATTGAAAAATATCGACTTTTAAGAAAGATGAAACTCTATGCGCTGTTTATAGATTTTTCAAATGCATTTGATTCAGTGGTCAGGGAAACCTTATGGGATATTTTACAGGAATGTGGGGTGCCCTTAAATATTTTTATACCCATTTTTTTTTACATTTAAATACTCAAACCGCAGTAAGATACGATAATACAGGGAGTTTGTCTGAATATTTTGTGTCTAATAAGGGGGTAAAGCATGGATGCCTGCTAGTACCCCTACTATTTAGCTTATATATCGAATCTCTATTAAGTTTTGATATTTCTTTACCCTTGGATTCTCCTAAAATTAGTAATATGTCTATACATATCTTAGCTTACGCTGACAACTTAGTCCTCTTTTCACTTTCTCCAGTTGGACTACAAAGGAAAATAAATCCGATTAAATCCAAATGTGAAAAGCTCAATTTAAGGATTAATCTTAAAAAAACTAAAATGATGACCTTCGGCTCTCACCAATGTTCTACAAACTTTTTTTTAGGTGCACAACATACAGATACAGTATCCTCTTACGTTTATGTGGGAATAAAATTCACCTCCAATGGTCACCGAACAACACATATTAGAGAGCAAATAGCCAAGGCAAAACAGGTAGTGAAAGTATTGCAGTGATTTAATTTTAATTATGGTGGGCTCTCTGTTGTCCCAGCCATTACTGCAGGAGAAGCCAAAATTACACTGATTCTTTTATATGGTGCTGAGGCATGGGGAATTAAAGACTGGCCTAATTTTGAATTACCTTTATCATATTATTCTAAATCTATACTGCATGTACCCAGAGGCACAGCTAACTCAAATGTTAGATCTGGGCTTGGTAGAATTCCAATGTCATACGTTGTCAAATTGTGCATAGTCTCATATTGGTTAAACTCATAAATAACACATCAAACAGGCTTCCTTTAGCTTGTCTGAATAAAAAAAGGCAGTGGAAATCAAGTGGCTTCCACTCACCGTGGCTTAAGAATTAATTTCAATTTTGGATAAAATCGACGCTTCTCATCTTTTGAGAGATTTTCAACTGGGCATATCTATTGTTCCATCCTATAGAATCACGCTCAAAGCAGAAACGTTTTCTGTGGCATAAAAATTACAGATGCATCAAGTAAGATGGCAAAAACAAGCTCCTTGGTTTTGCCAAAACAAAACAGACTCAGTAATTACAGATTATCTTATAACGTAATTATAGCCCCAGCAGAAGGCAATTTCTTTGGCAAGACTTGGCATCCTAACCTGTAAGTATATACATTTTTTTTTTATTTATCTCCTTGCACTGGCAGCCCCCATCAGCCCAACTGGTCCCCCCCAGCCCCAACATCTCAGAATTACCAGGGCTTACCTTAAGCCCAGCCCAGGAGTGGAGCCTACAGAGGGTCAGGTGTCATCCTGCTGCCAGTGCCATGATTTTCCATTTTTCTGAGGTCTCTTTGTTTTACCCCAGAGTCCCAGGAGTACAGACACAAGTGCATGGAGGTGTGCATGCGTACTACAGCCCCAGTGATGGCCCCATTCACCCAGCAGATGGCCTAGTGCCTGGTACTCCCTCTGGCCTGTGCTGCCCCCAGCCTCCACCATGGGGCAGTCAAGAGCTGAGGGATACCACCTACCCTCCCTGGAGAGGAGAGCTGCCTTCCGGCAGCTCCATCCAGATCTGCACCCTTCCCCCTACTGACCTTTGATGGTCTGTGCTCGTTCCTGAACATAGGTCATCAGCATGGCGTGAGGTAAGGTGTCCAGTGCATTAGCCCTCAGCACCACTGAGCTAGCCTTAAATATATACATTTTAATCAATATTCTTCTCCTTTAACATCTAAAGATAATCTATGCCCCTGTAACTATGGTTTTCAGGAATATTATTTGATGTTATAATACAGTGTCCTTAAAGTACAGCAGTGGCAGGCCAGCAAGGACGGTACCTACTTGCTCACCCCCCACAGCTAGTAGTGGAACCAGTGAACCAGAGGAGTGGCTATCTCTGCAAAGCAGTGTGCAAAAGATGGAGATTAGTGTCCAAAAGGTGGATAAGCAGAAAAGGGGCAAAATTCAGCAGAAGGGCAAACAGCAAGGAGAACCAGGGATAAATGACAACCAAGGAAGGGGCTGGAGTAGAACAGTGAAGCAGTTTAGGGAGGTCAAATCATGGAAAGCCATGTGTGCAAATGCCAGGAGCCTTAGCAACAAGATGGAAGATCTGGAGGCTGTCATGGTACAGTCAGACCTGGACATTGTGGCCATCACTGAAACCTGGTGTAATGATAACCATGACTGGGAGATGGCCATACCTGGCTACAACATATTCAGAAGAGACAGAGCAGGCAGGAAGGGAGGAGGAGGAGTGGCACTGTATATGAAAAATGACATAAGGGCCACACAGATCCAGGAGGAACAAAATGGGGGAGAGATACTGTGGGTTAAGCTGGAAAGGAAAATGGGGCCAGCCATCTGCACAGGTGTGGTCTATAGACCACCAGCCCAGGAGGAAGAAACAGATAGGGAGCTGATGCTAGCCATCCAAAGGATGGCAGACAAGGGTGAGGTAGTACTGGTTGGAGACTTCAATATACCAGACGTGGACTGGAATATCCCAGCAGCAGCATCAACTAGGAGCAGATTTATCCTGGAGTCCCCTTCAGGGTGCCTTCCTCAAGCAACTGATCATGGAACCAACTCGGCAGAAGGCAATACTGGACCTTGTGCTCACAGACAGGGACAGTGTGATGGGGGTAACAGTGGGGGAGCACCTGGGTAACAGTGACCACCAGTCATTGTGGTTTGAAATCACAGAAAGAGCAGAACCAAACCACACAAAAACACGTATCCTGGATTTTAGGGGGGCAGACTTTGGGAAAATGGGGAGATACTTGAAAGAGGCATTAAGGGGGAATGGGACAGGAATCAGGGGTTGATGAACAGTGGGCAGTATTTAAAATGGGGATTATAAGAACAACAGAATTATGCATTAAGCAGGTTAGCAAGAGGAAAAGGAAGAGGAGACCATTATGGTTTTCCAAAGAGGTAGCAAAGAAAGTGAAAGCCAAAAAGATTGCATTCAGGCAATACAAAAAGACACAGGCAGAAGGGGATGGAGAAGTACCAGGAGAAACAAAGGAGGCAGGAAGTCAGTAAGGGAAGCCAAAGCTCAGACAGAAGAACACATTTCAAAATCAGTGGGTAAAGGGGACAAACCTTTACAGGTACATAAGTGAAAAAGAAAGACAAAGGAGGGATAGTGAGACTGAAGGGGGAGGATGGGAGCCACGTGAGGATGACAACAATAAAGCTGACATATTGAACAGGTATTTCTGCTCAGTCTTTACTAAGGAAGAGGGGGTAATGGGTCTGAAGGGAGTTCAAGGGGTGAGAATGGTGAGAATGGACACAAGTCCCTTTACACGAGAAAGGGTCCTGAAGGAACTGGAAGTAATAAGAGCTGATAAGCAATGGGGCCAGATGGGGTGCACCCAGGGTCCTTAAAGAACTAAGAGAGTGGTGGCTGAACCTCTGGCTATCCTGTTCAGCCAATCACTGGAAACAGGGAGGTACCTAAAGACTGGAGGACAGCAGATGTAGTCCCTTATACAAAAGTGGAACAAAGAGGAAGCAGGGAACTACAGACCAGTCAGCCTCACCTCGGTAGTGGAAAGATCATGGAAGCACTACTGAAGGAGAGATTGGTGGAACATCTGGTTGTCAATGGACTACAGGACCCAAGGCAGCATGGTTTCACCAGGGGAGGTCATGTCAGACCAACCTCATTGAATTTTTGATTGGGTGACTAGGGAGGTGGATCAGGGGGCAGTGGACATGGCCTATCTGGACTTCAGCAAGGCCTTTGACACTGTGCCACATAGAAGACTATTACACAAACTGGGGAATATGGGTGTGGGCAGGACAGTAGTGTGGTGGTATGTAACTGGCTGGGTGGCAGGACACAGAGGGTGGTGGTAAATGGCTGTCACTCCACAGAGGGAAGAGTAACCAGTGGGGTACCACAGGGATCAGTGCTGGGACCGGTCCTATTCAACATCTTCATCAGTGACATTGCACAGGATCTAGAAGGCAGAATTTCACTGTTCGCTGATGACACAAAGCTCTGTAACAGAGTAGACACACCAGAGGGTGTAGACAGAATGAGAAGGGACCTGCAGAAACCTGAAGAATGGTCAAGGGTTTGGCAGTTGAAATTCAATGCAAAGAAGTGCAAGATAATGCATATGGGGCACAAAAACCCTGGCACAATATATCAGTTGGGGGGTGAGGATATAGCATGCACCAAGCAGGAAAGGGATCTTGGGGTTGTCATCTCTGATGACCTCAAGAGTAGGGAAACAGTGTGACAAGCCATCAGGTAAAGCAAATAGGATGCTGGGATGTATAGGCAGGGGCATCACCAGCAGGAAAAGGGAGGTCATAATTCCGCTATACAAGACACTAGTGAGGCCCCACCTGGAGTACAGTGTACAGTTCTGGAGACCATACCTATGTAAGGACATAGACAGGGTAGAGAAGGTTCAGAGGAGGGCAACAAAGATGGTGCATGGGCTGCATCACAAGTCCTATGAAGACAGGTTGAAGGAACTGAACATGTACTCCCTGGAGGAGAGGAGGAGAGGGATATGATAGAGACATACAAGTATCTTACAGGGAGGAACAGGGTGCAGGAAAACACTATTTTTAAGTGAAAAAGATGTTTCAGGACTAGAGGCATGGGATGAAGTTGGAGGCGGACGATTCAGAAGAAACATGAGAAAGAATTTCTTCACAGAACGGGTGGTGGACAAGTGAACACCCTGCCAGAGGAAGTGGTGGGGGCTGAAACAATCATGGGATTTAAGAATGCATGGGATAGACATAAAGGAATTCTAGAGGGCAGGGGTAAGGGGAAACAGACTTCTAGGAAAACAAACTGAACTTACAAGCTCAAATGGGCAGACTAGGTGGGCCATAGGCCCCTATCTGCCGACACTGTCTATGTATCTATGTATGTAGCAGATACAGTGATAGGGATTTAAAAGACATTTTGTTCAAATATGCAAATACAAATTATGATGTATTATTCATATTAATGCATCCTATGAATAAGGATGAGGCAGAAAGGATTGCCAATTTTGTAATCTCTGTAATCAGTTTAGAAAAGAAAAAATGTATTTCTAAAAACCAGAGGGGTATGTGCTGAAACCACCAAAGTTCTTATGGAACTGCATTATAGAAATGAAATTGATAAGGTATACAGATTACAAATTTATTTAAATGTCAAAAGGATGTGCAATATTTTTGTAATCTTTTTTGCAACATTGACTAACGAATGTGCATAGCACTTTTGCTGTAAACTGATGTATATAGTTCCTTTTTTATACTATTGTAATGTACAGACTTGTATGTCTTGGAAGAACAATAAACTTTATCTATCTGTGTGCAAACAAGTGGACTACATTGTTATTTCCTCATATGACTGTTTGAGTCTGTGTTTCTTTTGCTGTCTGGTTAGTCATCTGGTTTGTAGCGTGGCTCCAGTCAGTGCTCTTCCTGAGCCACCCTCTCGGTTCCTGTATACTCGCACACTCGCCACTGAGGCCAGGAGATCAGAGGGCTGTGGGTTCAGTTCCCACATCTGGCACTTGAGTTAATATCCCAGTACTGACACTGTAGTGCAGCATGAGAGGGGTGCTGCACTTCTGAGGTGCCATTTTTCGGATAAGAGGTTAAACTGAGGTCCCATCTGCCTGGATTGGTGGTAGTTCAGGTGGATGTTAAAGATCCCATGGCACTTATTGAAAAGAGTAGGGGAATTTCCCTGGTGTCCTGGCCAAACTTCCCTCATTCACTAAAAATACCACCAACAGCTTAATCTGGTTCAAGGTCAGTTGGCATTCATCTGTATCCCCCTACCCTGGGTTGTGCCTGAAAATGGGCAGGATTTATCTAGTGCACTCACCCGGTCAACAAAAACTAAATAAATAAAAATACCCTGTATATCTCTTAGCATTTGTCACCAAAAAGTTGGATACAGACACTCAAAATGTAGGGAAATTATGTGCACTGGCCTTAATAATGTGGGACAAATCATCAGATGAAGACAAGTTCAGAAAACTAGAAGTTAGTGACTTGAACACAGCCTGGACACTTGCTGAAAGTCCTAATAATGGAGTGATAATGACTCACATTGAGTCTTTTGTGGGATCCCCTTCTTGTACTGCCAGATAATCACAGTTTTAATGAGCTGTTAATCACACCAGACCATCCGGAACACTGAGGGATATTAACAAGAGGACTAGAATCTGCTAAAGTAGGAACTTTTTTTGATCTCATTGACAGCCATGGAAAACATGCACTAGTCAAGACCAGGGGAGTAGCCAGAAATTTCCATTTGTCTCCAACTGCTGCCCCCCATTTAAAAAAATTATACACATCATCTCCAGCTGCTGTCCCCCATAACAAAACAAATCTGATTGTTATCAGATGACTCATCTAATCTCTAAACAGGTTGTACACACATCTATGTCTTAAACAATAGATGTTTAAACAGATATAGATAGAACAGTGGTCTACACTTACTCAAATACTCCATATTAGAATAATAATGGTAACAAAAAGGCATATTGTGTGGGACAGGTACTAAAAAAATATTAGGCTTGAGCTACCCACCAGGTAGCTGAGTCGGGTAGTGCAGATAGCACCCATTTTTGGCCAGGTAGGGTAGTTTGGGTAATATACTACCCTACCTGACATTTATTTATTTATTTTATTTATTTATTGAATTTTGTTGACCTGGTAAGCCCACTGGGCTTAGAAGTCCCATTTTCAGGGGCGACCGGGGGGAGGAGGATACAGATGGTAAACAACTGAAATTGAACCAGATTAAGCTGTTGGTGGTATTTTTAGTGAATGGAAGAAATTTGGCCAGGACACCGGGGAAATTCCCCTACTCTGTAGGGTGGAGTTTCTGTTTTCACCTGGACGGCGTGTATGGCAGGTTTGCAGAGAGCAGTGCTTACCTGTGAGAGAGAGCCACTGATGCCAATCGAAATGGAATCACGGAGCACAGCAGTTACGGAAATACAAGGAGACCTTGTGTCTGCACAAAATACGGGTACCCTTTTGAATGCTGAACATCTTGATCTGAGCAGTTTTATTGACAACATTGAGAACGCCTCGAAAACGGAAGATGCCCCGAGAGAATACGCCTCGACTTGCTCTCCGGAATGAGACTCTAGGGCTGCAGATGGAGCACCGCCATTTCTTCCCCCTACCTCTTCTGGATATCTTCCGATAGAGTGTTCAACTAAAATGCCTGCTATGAGCCCTGGTTTCATGGATTTTTCAGTTTCGAGTAGAAGGGATAGTACAAAAATATACAGTGATTCGGTTGCTGCTGCCGCAATTCCATCTACCTCCAAGTCAGCGGTCACATTTGGGTTTCGTACGGAGGAAAAGACGCAGCAAGGAGATTCTTGGAGTGTAAAGACAGCATTACAGAATGCAGGATGGGTGCTTTCAGAAGATGGAAAATGGGTTCCGGATAAGAGTTTGGGACAGGATACGTTTATCTCCCCAGAACAAGATAACAGGCCTGCAACAGTACTGAGCTCCAACGAGGTACCACATTCACAAAAGGACAATAGTAATCTTTTTACTGGTGATACTGAATGTAAAATGTCCTGGGGGGATTTGATGGATACAGCAGATGTAGGTGATAGGCAGGTTGCAAAAGATGACATCGTTGCCCCACTTATATCTTTAGAGGATTCCCCCTGTGCTAATCCTACCCCTGAAAATACCTTAAAACAGTCACCTGATTTGCATATATCGCTAAATAGTGTTATATCACAGGATATTCCTGAGCCAAACACCTCTCATGCCCCGAACTCGACTCATACTTCAGGTCGCCCTCATGTCTTATCTGATTTGTTTAAAAATAAATTAGAGCCGGCCCCTCGAAGGAATGCTGTACGCATACGATATAGAGGTGGGCTTACAGAGTTCCCCGATAGATATTATGTTGCTAGAACACTATTAAAAGGCAAATTACATTTTACAGCATCTGATATTTATGCTTTAATACATATATCGGGTGAGGAAACTTTGATATCAGTTTTAAAACGGCTAATGGTCTAGATCATTTTTGGCATTTGTACACTCTCCAAAAAAATGACCCTATCTGGACTTCTTTCTCAGTAATTCCTTTATCTAAACCTACATATAGGACAGTCACAATAATGTTTCGGAATGAAGGAGTGAGCGTAAGCGATATTTATCACTGGTTACAGAACCATTGTGATGTGTTATCACCTCCTGAAGCCATTTTGGATGATGATGGATTATGGACTGGAGGTTGGAGATTCAAAGTAAAACTGTTTCAAAACAACTCGGAAGTTATACACTTGCCTAATAGTTTTTTCCTAGGGAAGGACAGAGGCGTTTGTTTCTATGGCGGACAACCGCGAGCATGTTATAAATGTGGTGCTACCACACATCTCAGTAGCACGTGTGACTTACTTAAATGTGGTTTGTTGTGTGGAGGTTACGGACACCCCAGCGTATCATGCACAAATGTATTTCAATGCAATTTGTGCAATGAAGCTGGTCATGCTTACCATCAGTGTCCCTGGGCGAGTAAGAATAGGCCTCAAAGTTGGGACCCAGATTCTTTAGTACAAACAGCACAAGATAAAGCCCAAGAGAATAGGCCTGCCATGCCTACTTCTTTAGAACAACCATTACAGGACAGTTTGCACTCACAAAAGGAGATTACACAACGCGTTTCTGATCCCCCCCAGAACCGCTTGCTTCGGTTTCTACACCTGCTATTGATAAAGAAGGCTTCCAAATAGCTAAGCGCGTTACCCGAGCTACTACGCGTAAATCTTCCAAAATACCAGACACCCCTACCTCAAATAGCTATGACATTTTGAAGGGGGATAGGGAGGTCACAGATGGAGATTCAGATGTCTCCGCATTGATTTCTGACATTGATGCCCCTGCACCCAGACTTCCTGATGTTGCAAAAAAAAAATTAGCGAAAACAAAAAAGGGAGGGAAAAAAAGGAAAAATATATTGATCACTGATGGTAGCGGATAATAGCCTTACATGGCCATGGCTTTACGTATAGCGTCCCTAAATGTCTGTAGTCTCAAGAGTTATAAAAAACGATTATGTTTTTTACAGTATGCAAATTCCCTGAGCCTAGCCATTTTGTTGATACAAGAAACTCACCTCTCCAGCTTACATGAGGTTAACCAGTTAAAAAGGGCATGGTATAAAGGACCTTCTTACTGGACTTTCGGGACAGTCTTGGCTGATGGAGTAGCTATTTTGTTTTATTCTACACAATTCTCAGTGAAACAAATGTTTGATGTACATCCGGGAGAGCCTTTATACTAGATGTTGTTAGATATACTTTCCCACTCAGATTAATAGTCACTTATGGGCCACAGCTTAAAACAGCTAGGATAGTTTATTGAACTTAATTCGCCTTTTTATGTACCAGTAAACATATTGTTTGGGGTGAGATTTTAATATTTTATTGATACCACACAAAAGATGACATCGGGGAAAAAGTATATTGCGACTCTATAGCACTTACCAAACTAATAAAAGAAGCAAATCTAGTCGATGCCTATCGTAAGTTGCATACTAATGCAGGTTACACATATTTTAGGTCAGTTTTTAGCACCAGAATAGATTATTTTTTTACCTCCTATAGCCTAGCTCCTGTTACGGCTATTGTACACCCCACTGTGTTATCAGATCATTGTCTTCTGTCTTGTCATTTCACCATAAACTCGTCATATGTTCCCATTGCACATAAAACTTATTGGAAGCTGAATAACACTTTATTACTTTCTTTATCAGTGAAATCTCACATACGAAATATTTTTCAGGCTAGAATATCTACTATGATTTGTTATGACTCTCTATGGGATTGGTGGAAGGATACGAAACAAGATTTAGCTAAGTTTTTCATAACTATAGGAAAGGGAGCGTCTAGAGATAATTATTTCCGATATTTGATATATCGAAACCAATTGTATAAGTTAATATCAATTCAATCTACATCACCAGTAGATTACTCAGCTCAAATTTCCAACCTAAAACAGAACATGCTGGCATACCATTATGATAAAGCTAAATCTTTGAGTTACGTTATGAGAACAGGAACTGTAATTTCCCCAACTGAAGATCCTTTTAGTGCTTTTAAAAGCAGATCTCAGTCTACAGTCATGAGTGGGTTGCAAAATGAGCAAGGCAAAGTGCTGAGATCTATTCCTGAAATGACAGAAATCACATCGAATTATTTAAAGAAACAGTTCTGCTCTGCAAATATGTTTCCCATAAATACAGCCATGTATCCTGCGTTTCAGTCCCCTGTAATGCCACCACATTTCTCTCCCATCTTGATAAATAGGATTTCACAAGAGGAAGTTGCTACTGCAATTTCAGAATTGAAGTTGAAGGTATCCCCTGGACCAGATGGTTTAACGCATGAATTTTATAAAATGTTTAAGGATAACCTATTGGAGATGCTAACTCAGGTATACAATTACTTATTGGATTCATTAGATATGTCGGTGGATATTGGTATATCAGCACTAAAATTCATCTACAAAAAGGGGGAAAAAACTTTGTTGTCGAATTGGAGACCGTTGCATTTACTGAATACAGATTATAAAATTTTTTCCAAAATTCTATGCTCTAGATTACGAATGACAGCCCCGGTTTTGATTGATACAGCCCAGACATGTGCGATCCCAGGTAGGTCTATTTATTCAAACTTATATTTATTACGTGACATTTTTGATGGACGATGTCGTAATGGGATACGTGGTTATGTTTTTGCCTTAGACCAATCTAAAGCTTTTGATTCAGTTAAACACGGATTTTTATTACACACATTGTCATTATATGGTATCCCTGGGAAATTTGTATCTTGGATCTCGTACTTATTGTCATTAGCAAAATTTTTCCCAATAATAAACGGCTTCAGTGGACCAACCTTATCCCAACAGATTGGACTTAGACAGGGTTGTCCTCTAAGCCCCCTATTATATGTATTTGCCTTAGACCCGATTATCCACAATATTCAGGAGAATGTTCACATCATAGGGATATCCCCACACCCAACTGTGGAACCTATTAAAATATCGGCATATGCTGATGATGTAGTAGTATTAGTTTCAAACCTTCTTTCTGGCAAAGTAGTCTTACAAATATTTCAGTCCTTTATGTCAATATCAGGAAGTTCCTTGAACCTAGAGAAATGTGTTTGTATCCCATTACATCATAGTGAGGAGAACATAGAACTGATTCATGATATTAAATTAAGTAATGTCCCACAGAAAATATTAGGAATTTGGTTTAATACACCAGATAACCCTAACTACAATTGGGATAAACGATTGACTCTAGGAGAAAATAAGGTTCGTATTTGGTAAACGTGGACATTGACAAAAAAAAAAGCGGGTGCTGATAATAAAAAAATTTTTGCTTCCAATCTTTTTGTTCCTTAGTCATGTATATCGTCCACCTAAAATTATGGAGACTAGACTTTTCAGCCTTTTTTTCCAAATGTTGTGGGGGAATCGTTTGAACCCAATTAAAAGACAAATCACATATTTGCCTATAAATAAAGGAGGATTAGGGATGATAAACCCCTTATTTTTTTTTCTTTCCTTTTTTTTCTATAATATAATAAAAAGTTACACTAATACCAAATCGGTACATGATATGTGGGTATTGAACACAATAGAACCGGTCATGACAGCATGGACCAACCAACCACCTGTAGTTTCAAGAATCTCTTCTGCTCTTTATATAGTAGATTGTTTTAGGTTTCTAAGTTCTTGGAAAATACATAAAGCCTCTGTAATTAACCTAACTAGGAAGCAATTATATATGTATTTATTACAATTAAATAAACCAGTGCTGGAATTTCCCTTATGTAGCCCGCAGCAAACTATACATGCACTTCAAGTTTTGAGAGATAAAAGGATACCTGCGCATATGTGGGATATTTCATGGCTTAGCTGCCATGGGAAACTGCAAGTAAGGGTAATTGAAGCATAAATCTACACAAGACAGATATTGTCCTAAGTCATCCTGCATTAACGTAAAAGAAACCATGGAGCATTTTTTATTTACTTGTCCAGATGCCCAATTATTATGGAAGACTTTGGCAAATAAATGGAAATGGCCTTTTAAGTAGGATTACCTATTCAGTTCTTGTTTTAGGATCTTTTCTAATTGCTGGAGTTCATATCATTCTAGCACATTAAGAGTTATTTTTGCAGTATGTAAATATTATATGTGGCAGGCTAGATGCAAGTTTTATTTCAACAGATCAGAATGAGTCCCTGGATATCATACAATGCATAGAGTTGACGCTTCAAACTCTTAAAAGGAGAGAAATACAGCATTTTTCAAAAATTCAAGTTATGCAATATTGGAAAGATATCCCTGTTTGAAGGTTGTCACATGACTGTATTATTTTTTCTCTTCTAAAATTGATATAGTGAATTTGCCTTATTTGTTTCTTTTCACACCTCGGATGTTGTTTTAGGTTTCCATTCCTTTCATTGTATTCCACTGTTTTTGCTTTTATTCATTTTGTCATGTGACGGATGTCCCTGATGTTATGTATGTAACCAATAAAAAATTCCCCTACCCTTTTTCGATAAGTGCCATGGGATCTTTAACATCCACCTGAACTACCACCAATCCAGGCAGATGGGACCTTGGATTAATTTCTCATCTGAAAGATGGCACCTCAGAAGTGCAGCACCCCCTCATGCTGCACTACAGTGTCAGTATTGGGATATTAACCCAAGTGCCAGATGTGGGAACTGAACCCACAGCCCTCTGATCTCCCGGCCTCAGAGGTGAGTGTGCTATCTACTGAGCCACTGACACTGACAAAACAGTGTAATTCTCATGTTGGGTAATTTGACATGGGTAATGGGTAAAGGACTTGGAAATAGGCATAAAGGGCAGCCTGTGGGGTTCTTCACAAATTTGCAGCAGAATGGGAGCACATGACACCGGGTTGACACCTGATTGGTCAGTGGTGTCTGTGCTCCATCTGCTGTCCATAATCCATCCAGCAGAGGTCTGTTTGTGTGCATCATGGTGTGTGGAAGCAGCTCTGTGTGGGCGCTTGCTCTGCAGCACAAATCACCAACTTGTGGATCGAAAAAGATGAAAAACAACTTTTTTTTAAATTTTACTTAACCTACACTTTGTCAGGGAGCAAAGGGACAGAGAGAAGTAGTGGAGGACTAAGAAACAATCTCAACTGGGGGGGGGGAGATCAGGCCAGCCTCAGTCATGGAGGTAGTGAGGTAGTGCTGGGGACTGGGGAGACAACATAGATGGAAGGTTGGGGAAAAGACATAAAGACACAAAAGTTTAAAAACAAAAAGTTTTATTTTTAACTAGTTAATTAACCTACACTGCAAGGAACAGAGAAGGAAGGTGGGGGAAAGACATAGACAAAAAGAGAAGGTACTGGGCAGCTGTTTTAAATTAACTTACACTGTTTGTTAGGTGCCCCTGTCATTTTAATACTGTGACAACTGTCTGTCTGTTCAGCAGATTTGAACCCAGAAACCCTCATTTACAACTAGTATCCTTTAAAAATATAGGAATTCATGTAGTAATCCTGAAATACTATATATCTATATTATAGCTGCACAGTAGTGCATCTATAGTTAGGCTTGCGCTGCCACATCTATGTTAAACCCACAGTTTAGCACTTTAATAACTTGGCAGCCATATGATGGATTTGCCTGAAATTTTGCATGCATGGTCAGGTACCGTAGATCTCTGGATCTGACAAATTTTGTTCTGGTCAGATGTATGGTTGTGGAGCTGTGGTGCACCAAAAAGCATGCAAAATGTATTTTTTGGCTATTTGCGCAGGGCTACAGTCCAAAATGATTTGTCCATCTGCTCTGAAATTGTCAGGAAGTATGCAGTCTGGGTCACTGATGTGCCTTTTGAAGATTTGATGATCAAATATTAAACCGTTCAAAAGTTATTCAAATTTAAAGTTTCCCATTATAGTCAATGGGAAAAAAACAGCTGTGCATCGCGAATGCTACTGCCAGTATATTTTACTCTTGCAAATGCCCTCTGTAGTGCTGTGCCAATACCGTCTTGTTTTCAGTTAGTGGTGGAGAAAAACAGTTGTAATTTAAAAAATAATGGCCCTTGGTAAACACCAAAAGTTGTGTTTACCTAATTGGGGCCCGAGGAACACAGTTCTGCTATTAGTTTAAAAAATAATTACCGGAAACATGTTTTTTACATTCAGCTGCTTGTAGTGGTGCAAAAATTGTTAAATTATTGCCACAAACTGTGGTACTACATTTGCAAAAATGCTGCACATTTCGGCACTACCTTTGCAGTTGTATGACACTGGGGGGTATGGCTTTGCAGCACTATTTCTTTGAAAGTTAAATTTACATTTTAGGGGCAAACAGACCCCAGAATCCAATTCCTCGGCCTCCATTTAGGTAAACACCTGTTGGTGTTTACCTAAATAAAAGCTTTTTTTTTTCCCCTTTTATGGTTTCTAAGGGGAAGGGGGCCAAGGAATATTAATATAACAAAAATATGTCCCGACATCTTGGTGCCCAAACCAATGTCTGCAAAATGTGTAATTACAGTAAATGGTTTGCTGATAGGGTTATAGGGTAGAGCAGTAAAACATGATTGCAGAATTTAGAATTCCACCCAGTCATCATGGCTTATCTGTGTCACCTCAAGCAAGTTGCTTGACCTTTCCTCAGCTTCTGTGCTCCTAGTTGTAGTAGAATAAGGTACTTACATGACCCAGCTGGGACCAGGATATTATATCTTTATGTGGACTATGCTGTCTGGATTATGATGGGTTAATACATTTCAAAATCAGTTTGAACAGGCTAGGTTAACTGACAGCCCCCCTCCCATTTTACAGCTGGGAAGCTAGCTCACTCTTTTTTAAAGTTCAAAATGTTATTGTATTTTCAAAACACAAGATAAATACATGAAAATCAAAAATCCACCCATTACATTTTACATAAGATACTACTTGCATTTACTGTAAGTACTTGGATTACATCAAGGTGTACAGTTAAAGTGCCCTAACTAGAAGGATGGCTGCATCAGTCTTATAAGCTTGACAATTTTGTATTACATGCTGTATCATTGGTAATGGCTAGTACAAGTAATTCATCAACCTACTGGTATTGAGAAATGACAGGCTATAGAATGTCTCTGTATTTCTACTAATACCTAAATAGCCATCATAAACTCTGGTCTTTGCTTGCTACTGCTTAATGATGAATGGTTATTTCACGGCTATCTACCATGGAACTTTACATGAATGGCAGATCGCAGCCGGTTATTTTATAGGCCCCACAAGCCAGGATCCTTCAATTAGTTGGGTGAACCACAAAATCTAAGCCCAAACATTTGGCTCTAATGACCTGATAGTGAATTTTTTGAGCTGTTGCAGGATTGTATGCACCTTTAACCTCTCCACATTGATAGCTGCCTTTGGGAGACTGTGAGGTCCACTAATATGAAGCTTAATCTGTGTCTTGTCTTGGTGGAGGATTCGACCCTCTGGATGGGTTATTGCTAAACTACTGTAAATATCTATACATGGGGTTCCAGATGAGGAAGTGAATATGCAAAGTATTGTTGGTAAGGTGGGAAAGTCTTTCAAATGTGGCTAGTTGAGATAGACTACCCATGAATTCTATTGTAGTTGGTATCTCTGAGGTACACCACCTTTGTAATAGTAGCTGTTTGGCTATGATACTGGCCTGTATCAGCAGAGATCTCTTTATTTTGGAGTATTATAGTGGCCTTCATCTATACCAATCAGGAGCAACCCGGGGTGTGTGACTGTAGTGCTTTGTAGAATTTGTTGGAGGAGCTTTGTCACTTGCATCCAGTAATCTTGTATAAGTGGTCATCTCCAAAGGATATGATAAAGGTCACCATGTGGCATGTGACAGCACCAGCACTGATGTGGAGACACCAGTTTGGCTTTGCATAATACTTCAGGGGTGAGATACCAGGAGTGGATGATTTCTTTTTATATAAGATAGCATTTGGGATCCTTAAATTCATGGGCATGTCACCAGCATCCGTGCTCATCTATAATTGGGGTATTTAAAGCTGCTGCCCGGTAATCTCTGGCAGAGTTTTGGTCAGGGATATCATCCCAAATTGCCCCATATATCATGCCTGCTGTTCCTCATTTGTCTTTAATCCAGTTCCCCATAGGTGAGATCATGGCTTGAGCCTCTTGCTAGTTCATAGCTTTGAGGATATGAGTCAAGGAACTCCAAAGCTGTAGAAATTTCCAGAACTCAAAGTTTGGTATGTTATATTGGGATTGTAGAGCCTGTAATGAGTCCATAGTCATGGTCCCTGGTATCAGTACCTCCTCGATTGTGTGTATTCCTTTTTGTTCCCATTAGTGCCAGTGTAATGGTTTCCCTTCCACACATATACATTTGTTAAGCTACAGGGGGAAGGCCGGAATATGCAATGTGTTATTCTTTAAAGTTTTACTGGTGTTTGCACAGATCTTTAGTGATACTTTGACCGGTGGTGGCAAGTGTGGGTGGGAGTGTTTTTTAATTAAAAGATAAGAAGCAGGATTAAGTAGGCCATATTTGACTATTTCTATGTGTGTCCATAGTGGAGGGAGTTTACCTTCAGTTGGGAACCATCGCAGGGTTTGTGCATTCCTAAATGCCACATAGTACCCATTGAACCATGGTAGATTCCATCCCCCCACTTTCTAACTGCCCCTAAGCTTATTCCTACTGTATCTGGGTTTTAGGCCCTCCCATATGAAATTATCTATTATTAATGAATCCAGCTTATTAAACCATTTGTTAGGTATATGACAGGGTAGGTGGGACAGTAGATGAAAGATCTTTGGGGCTGTTATCATTTTTATAGCTTCTACTTTACCCACCAAGGACAGGTGAAAAGCTTTCCAGCAGTCCAGTTCCAGGCAAATTTTGGGTATGAGTGAGTTAAAATTGAAGTCGCAAAAGGTATGTAACTTGGGGGTTATTTTTATGCCTAAATAGGTTATGGATGTAGAGGCCGAGTGAAGGGAGAAGAATGAAAACTGTTGGGGAGTGGCAGCTTTATTATGTGGTAGGATTTCTGACTTGGTTAGGTTGATTTTTAGGCCTGAAAGAGAGGAGAATTTATCTAGGATAGATAATAGTGAGGGTAGGGATTTGGCTGCCTGGCCCATCAGCACCAGTAGGTCATCAGCGTATAATACAGTCTTGTATTCCAGATGCTTTACTGATATCCCTTTGATATTTGGGTTCTGCCGAATCATAGCTGTCAGCGGTTCTATTGCTAACATGAAGAGAAGGTGGATAAAGGACATCCCTGTCTGGTACCTCTGGTAAGTGGGAAGGGTGGGGAGAGATATGAATTTGTTAAAATTTGAGATTCAGGGACCGACTACATTGACTGCAGTGCTGATAGGAAATAGGGGTCTATTCCAAAATGGGCAAGAACTGTATAGATACTTCCACTCTACAGTGTCAAAGGCCTTTTACAAATCTACCATGACTGCAGCTGTGGGATTTAGGGACTGGGAAGCTAAGTTCATCAAGTTAGTTAGGGTTCTGATGTGGTCCAAGCTCAGTCTTCACTGAACAAAGCCCAATTGGGAAGGCTGTATCAAGAGAGGGAGAAGAGACTCTAGTCTCATTGCCAGAGCATTTGCAAATATCTTCCCATCAGCCATGATTAAGAAGATAGGTCTACAGCTGGATGAGTACATCGGATCTTTACCTGGCTTTGGTAGCATTGTTATAGTTGCTATGGACATTGATGGTGGGAATGTTCCAGTGCTAGTAAGCTCAGTAAAAAGGCATTCTAGAATCAAGTTTATTTTAGGGAGAATCAGGCGATAGAGGTCGATAGGAAGGCTGTTATTACCTGGGACTTTTTTCGTTTTAAGTCCTCTGATTGCAGTCTTTATTTTGGTGGCGGTTATTAGTTGGTTCAACTGCACCCTTTGGGCCATTGATAACTTGAGCAAGCTGACTGAATCAAGGAAATCTGTAAGCTGTTGGGAGGATGGACAGTTGGTGGATGTATATAGTTTCTGATAAAATTGTGACATGATAGTGTTTAGTTCTATGGGATCTGTATACTTGGTACCAGTATTGGATAATAACAAGGTGATGTACCTCTCTGACTGCTGCTTTTTTAGCCTATAAGCTAACAGTTTCCCATTTTTCTCCCCGCTCTCCCAATATTTATGTTTTAATCTCAAAATAGCCAACTTGGCTTTCCGTGAAGTGAGTGTATTTACTTTCTGCATTAGAGCCACTATCTCTGTTTGAAGAGTGGGAGCATTTTACTTCCCTAGAAGGGATGTCTTCTAGCTCTCTCTCCATGGTTTGAAGCTACTTTTCTAGGTCTGCCATTTTTTTCTCCCTCCTCTTTCTCCCATGTGCTGTGTAACTAATTATTTGTCCTCAGAAGGCAGCTTTGAATGCTTCCCACAGAGTGGTGGTGGAAGTGGCCTGATTGTCATTGTCAGTGAAACAGTTTTGGGCTGTGTTTTGTACCCATGCTTTAAGTTGAGGGTCTAGGAGTAAGGTGAGGTCTAGCTTACAATTAGCTGACGTCTGAGGGGTGGCACCAAATAGAAAATTGAGCAGGAGGGGGGCATAGTCTGAAATAATGATAGGCTGTACATTTACTGCAGTCACAAGGGGGGTGAGCTCTTGGGAAGTAAATCATATATCTAAATGGCTCATTGTGTTGTGTACCTATCATAATTATCATAATAATTATAATTATCATAAACTGCCTATCATAATTAATAGTAGGGTCTTGGGGAAGGGCAAGCTTGGGGTCCTTTCCTCTGCCCTCTCCCAGCATGACTGGTCCTTCATCGATCATGCCCCTAATATTGACCAGGCCCTAAGTTTCTTTATAGAGAGCTTCAACAACATTTGTGATATCTTTGCACCACTGAGGAAAATAAAAATTTGGGGTCATTGTATAGTCTTTCAAGAACTTGGATGGTTATATCCATCAGCTCGAAGAGAATTTGTGTGGCTCATGATATGTCATGGTTTGATACATTCAAATATGCATTCTTTAAGGTATTTGATTTCTTTGAATTCAGACACTAAATACTTAGATATGTTTAGGAGATCAACAAGAAAATTGCCTACAATTCAAAATTTAAATCGCATGGGGAATATGGTTTTACAGAATAGTGTAGCTAGGTCATGGAATGGTTTGTCTTGTGAAATTATTGAAATTTCTGACTTATATACTTTTAAGCATGAATTGTTTAATTATTTAAATGTTAGTTGTAATTGTTATTAATTTTTGTTATTGTATTGTGTGTTTTTGTTATGTTTGATGTTTTTGTCTGATAACACAGGTATTTTTTGAAAATGGGGATTAATTTCCCAACAGATAAACCTGTATAAAAATACATTTTAAACAAACAAACAACAAACAAGTTAATGGCTGGACCACAGGGGATCTCCTCACCCAGATGAAGGAAAGGGACAACGTCTGGGAAAAAGCCAGGTCCTCTTGCAGCAAACACAACTTCACAACTTCCAATGCTATAAAGCTGCAAGAAACCACTGCACCAACCTTATCAACCAAGCAAAGGCCAACTTCCACAAGGAGCAGCCTAATAATACTTGGGGCAATGGGAAGAGTTTTTGGGATTACATCAAAAACCTTCTTGGGAAGGATGAGAAGAACCTCTGCTCGCTCAGCATCAACAACGTCACAATTACTGACCCACAGCACATAGTGGATTCTCTCAACACAGAGTTTACTGACCTGACTGGAGTGCTACCCCCTGAATACCTGCTCCCTGTTAGAGAACAAACCAACTGCCCACCTCAAGGGTGCTCAACCCCGTCTTCTACTTTAAAAAAGTGACAGTGAAGGAGGCTTACAAACACAAAAAAATACTATGCAAGACCAGAATGGGGAGTGATGGAGTTGATATGAAATTCCTATCCCTAACACTGGATGTCATCATCGTGCCAGTTACAAAGCTATTTAACAAATTGCTGGCTCTTGCACAATTCCCCGGGATCTGGAAACAGGCTCTTGTGACGCCGGTGCACAAGAACGGCGATATGACATGCACCGCCAATTATAGGCCAATATCCATCCTCTTTCCCTTATCTAAAGCCCTGGAAAAGATTGTGGCCACTCAACTCACAAATTACCTTAACAAATACAACCTATTATGTCCCAACCAACATGGCTTCAGATAGAATTATAGTACCTCCACTGCCTTGCTGGACTACACTGACTACTTGCGCAAGGCACTAGACGAAGGAAAACTGGTGGGGGTCAGTCTTCATAGACCTCACCAAAGCCTTTGACACTGCCAATCACTCTCTCCTCCTGACATAACTACAGAACCTGGGAGTTGCAACCACTGCTGTCTGCTGGTTCAAGGACTACCTAACACACAGAAGCCAATGTGTAAAAATTGGGCATGCAGTATCTAACTCCAACAAGGTACCTTTAGGGGTCCCACAGGGGTCAATACTGGAGCCCTTACTATTTAACCTCTTCCTAAATAATCTTCCTGAGGCCTGTGACACTAAACTGATACTTTACGCAGACAACGCTGTACTTCTCACCTGCAGTTCATCAATAGTCACCCTCCACTCTGAGTTGCAGGCATCCTTCTACAAGCTGGAAGACTGATTCTGTAGCCATAAACTTCTATTAAACTACAAAAAGACCAAGGTGATGCTCACAGCCAGCCCACAGCACAAAAAGAAGCTCCCTCCCTATACCATCTCCAATAAAGTCAGTGAACCACTAGAACAAGTTCACTCCTTCAAGTACCTGGGGGTCACCATTGATGACTCCCTCACCTTCACTCAACACATCAACACAGTGGTACAGGCAGTGAACACCAAGCTGAGTGTACTCTATAGGCATAAAAAGTATCTCACTCCAGAGACCCTCTGTCTCTCAGTCTCCAGCTCCATACTTTCTACTATTGACTATGGATTGGTGGTCTATGGTGCAGCAACAGACACTGCACTAAAAAGGATTCACATTGCCCTCAACAAGGCATGTAGGCTCACAATGACTGCAGATTGAAATACCCACACCTGCTCCTTATACAAGCAGACCAATTGGCTGCCACTAATGAACAGGATTATATTCCAAACATGTCTCCTTGGAAAAAAGGTGCTAATGGGTAACACCCCCCATGCATTTCTAGCATCCTAACACCAAGTGCTACCAGCTATACTACCAGAGGCAGGATGAGGGGGCCCTATCAACACCTTTCTGTCGAACTGTGCAGGGACAGTTTGCTTTCAGCTATAGGGCCCCTCAATGGCTCAATGAAATCCCAGTTCACATTCTAAACTCCCAATGCATCTCACAATTCACAAATAGCCGAAGGCAACACCTTCTTACATGGATAGTTTGTGATTGCCACTAGGACTCTTAACACCCATAATGCCCACTCGCCCACACTCTCCTTCCCCTTCCTTTAACCCCCACTGTTACCTCTTGCCCTATTCCTCTGTCTTCCTCTCCCCCTGTACTTGTTGCATGTCTTTGTAGATTTTGCCTTGGTTTGTTGTTTGTGAATGGTGGTTGTGCCTTACAGCAGGTTTCCTTTTGCAGCACTTCACTAGCAGACACTGCTTCTTTGTGTGGGTAAGTTGTAGTTATTGGTTTCAGGGAGCAAATACCTCTAGTGTTGTTTACTGTGGAGGGCCCCCCCGAACCTCTAACTGACTGCACTGAGTGAGACAGTGACAGTAAGTGACAGGAGTGGAGAGTCCTGTGTGTGTGGATGTTATTCCCTCACTCTGGTGTGTCACAGGGGAGAAAGCAAGTCTCAATAAAATGGTTAACATACTGAAATACAACCCTTGCAGGGAATCACGGCATCTTGTGTACTTAAGGGTCGTCTCTGTCTGTGCCATGTTCTCTTGTGGTGTGTCAGCAGGGGTGATCACTGTGTGGTAGGCAAGAGCCCCCACCTCTCCCCAAGGGAAAGTCCTTAAACCCTGAAGTGCTCTATCTCAGTCTGCGTGCAGTCCTGCTGACAACCACTGCTGACAGAATGAGAAAGAGAGGGGTGCAGTATGACAGCTGATTTTTGCAGATGGGGAGCGAATGACTGATACTGCTGATGTTCTCCAGGATCCTCTTGTAATCAAGATGTTGTTTGTGATGGGGCTTATCATGGAGCGCAGAGTTAGTGTAGTGCCCACTCAAGCCCTGATCTCCCCTATTAAATGATAAAATATCCTGGGTGGTTCAGTGGACCCTTCCAGCCCTGATCCCCCACTACCTCAGTGCATCTCAGGGAGCAGAGACCACTATGTGACCCTGCGCATTTATACACTTACAGTACTTGATAATTAATTAATTAAAACCAAGTCACAGACACATGTGCCCAAGTAACAATTAAGTTGGAATCATTCATTGGTGCAAACAGTAAAAAATAGACAGAACAAAAGCGGCATGACAGATTTGGCAATGAATAAATATTCTGAAAAGCATACGTGTTTCATTATGATGCCAAAACTTAAGGGCAAAAGGTTTACAACGACTGGGCTATTATACAACCTGCAGTATATAAGACAAGCGAAACAGCATTAACATCTTAAACAACAGATCATTACTCATACAGTAACTAATCAGACTTTTATTCTACTTTCTGAAGTAAAAAGTCTGCTCCTTCCTTTTATTTCTCCACAGACAATAACTTCTTCACAGGGGGCAGCTAGATTGGCTTTTATCATGGATCTGCTCACCATGACCTGTGCCCTCTAATGATTCTTGTGACAGCAGATACACATCTTAAAAATCAACAACACAGTATGGTTAATGAAAGTAACTAACAATTTGGAGACCTGACCTTGCTATTATAGAAATTAGCGACAGAGTCATTCGTAATTGCTGGTATTCTTAAATATAGTATTATGCTATTATTAAATACTGCCAGGAGCGATATAGAGATATATTTTAAATGTCAACATTAGTTTCATGATTCGTGGAAGATGCTCTCCATCTCACTGCTGGACTGTTTTCATGGCTGGGTTAATAACAAAAAAAAATGCTAGTTTCCTTTTGTTTTTATTCTAAAGACAGACGTTTCATCTAGTCACCTGGTAGGTACATATAAAGTTCAATCCGATGAAGAGTAAACATTTGATGCATGGCCTAAATATCTTATCAGCCAGGCTCTCCTTAATCTGCATTATTATTATACTGTATGTCCTCACACCAGTTGGGGCTGTATCCCAGAGTTTAATCCTTTAGTTTTGTCACTGCAATATAATTCCAAAGTTGCATTGGGGGGGTGATTATATTATTTAGAAAGGAGCTAAATGTACAATCTGTGTGTGACTGTACAGACATTTACAAATTCTAGTTTGATATTACTGATCAGATACATTTATAGTTAAGGTTCCCCCCCACCCAAAGAAAGTTACCTATAAAAGAACAATTATAGATACATTTTTCTTCATTAAAAGAGAACTGTTGACAAAAATTACCATTTGTGATGTACTCATTCAAGGAAATGACCAACTTGCATTTTTTCTATACAAGAAATTACTTAACCCGATTGAACTGTTTATTGCTTGTGGTCCCCACCGTGTTCCAACTCCAATGTGCATGCGTGTGTGTGTGTGTGGGGCAATGAAAGTTTACTATCCCTTTGAATAGTGTTACACTCTATTTCATGTTATGTTGGAGTGGAGGTGTTTTGGTGAGAAATTACTGACACCATCATTAACAGGGGACCTTAATGAAACTTTTAAATTCTGTCCACATTCGCCTTCTAATATCTCCATTGAAGGGTTCTGCTCCTGCAAGACTTAAGAGTTTAGGCTTTGGGTTTGTTATTTAGGCTCAGGGATTGCTTTCTGGCTCAGGGGTTGCTTGCTGAAAACTAACAAGGAAATAAATTGAAAAAAAAATTGAAACCCAAAGGAACTGACAAATGTCTAGGCCACAACTAAGAGCTTTGAAAAGCCCAATAACCCCTTTGTAGTACTCCATTTTGCTCCCAACTTCAGTGAACTACAGCTCCAACTTGTTTCCCCAAAGGGCTTTTTGTTTGATCTCTTAGAGATGGTGCTTCTCTGGTACAGTGTATAGCAAAGGACCCAATGTGTCTCATTTTCTACTGATTTAGCTTTTTATAGATACTTAAACACAGTTTCCTGACATGCATATATATTTTTTATGTGGTTCCAATTCTCTGTATCAATAGTCTATTCAGCCTGCACTTCCACAAGACAAGCAGGGAAAACATAGAAACATAGAATTTGACAGCAGATAAGGACCGCTTGGCCCACCCAGTCTGCCCATTTCCCTGCCTACTGGATAAGCTGCAGATCCTAGTTAAACAGCAGCCTACTTCTTCCTACCCCCACCCCCTAGAATTGCCTTATGACTGTCCCATGCATGCTTGAATTCCACCACTGTTTTTGACTCCACGACCTCCTCCGGAAGGCCGTTCCATGCATCCACAACCCTCTCTGTGAAAAAATACTTACTAATTACCTCTGAGCCGCACTCTCATCTTCAAATTCAGCCCCTTGTTCTGCGTAACACCTCTTTTTGAAAGATGCTACCTCTTGGACCTTGTTGATTCCCTTGAGGTACTTGAAAGTTTCTATCATGTCCCCCCTCTCCCTCCTTTCCTCGAGGCTATACATATTAAGCTCCTTAAGTCTCTCTTCATATGTCTTCCGGTGCAGACCCTGCACCATTTTAGTTGCCCTCCTCTGGACAGCTTCCATCCTGTCTATGTCTTTGCGAAGACTGGGTCTCCAGAACTGCATGCAGTACTCCAGATGTGGTCTGACCAGCTGTCTGTACAGAGGGATAATAACTTCCTGTTTTCTATTGGTGATGCCTCCCTATGCATCCCAGTATCCCCACCTCCTTGCTGCCTCTCTCACATTGCTTGCCCACCTTTAGGACATCTGATATGACTACCCCAGGTCCCTTTCCATTTTGTTGTTGTTAGTATCTCACCCCCATTGTGTACTCTTCCCCTGGGTTTTGTTTCCCAGGTGCATTACCTTGCACTTCTTTGCATTGAATCTGAGCTGCCATACATTTGACCATTCCTCCAACCTTGCCAAGTCCTTCTCATCCTTTCCACTCCATCTGGTGTATCAACTCTGTTGCAGATCTTTGTGTCATCTGCAAAGAGACATACTTTCCTTCCAGTTCCTCTGCAATGTCACTTATAAAGACATTAAAAGGACCAGTCCCAGTACTGAACCCTCACGGTACCCGCTAGTAACCCTCCTTTCTTCACTGTGGACTCCATTTATACTACCCTTTGCATCCTGTTGTCTAGCCAATTTTTATCCAGGCTACCACCTTGGGACCCACTCCAAGGCTGGCTAACTTGTAGTATCTTTTTGTGTGGGACTGTATCAAATGCCTTGCTAAAATCTAGGTAAGCCATGTCCACAGCCCCTCCCTGGTCTACTACTTTGGTAACCCAGTCAAAGAAATCTATTAGATTCGTCTGACACGACCTTTCCATTGTGAATCCATGCTGCCTTGGGTCCTATACCCCACTGGCCTCTAGGTAGTCAACAACTCTTTCCTTCAGAAGTGATTCCATCATTTTACCTACCACTGAGGTCAAACTAACTGGTCTGTAGTTTCCTACCTCTGTCCTGCTCCCACTTTTGTGAAGAGGAATCACATCCGCCCTCCTCCAGTCCTCAGGTACCACCCCATCCTCCCATGATTTGTTAAAGAAAGTAGTCAGCTGTGTCATTAGTTCTATGCTGTGGGGTGTCTGATAAGCCTGTCTGGAGACAGGGTCAAATCAGCTTGGACATTTAGGGTGAGTAGGTGTTTTTGATAGGGCAAGAGTACACAGTGGGGGGTGAGATACTGACAACAGTAAAAATGGAAAGGGACCTGGGGGTAATTATATCAGATGACCTTAAGGTGGGCAAGCAATGTGAGAAGGCAGTAAGGAAGGCTAGTGGGATACTGGGATGTATAGGGAGAGGCATCAATAGTAGAAAACAGAAAGTTGTTATCCCTTTGTACAGACAGTTAGTGAGACCCTATCTGGAGTACTGTGTGCAGTTCTGGGAGACCCCATCTCTGCAAAGACATAGACACAGAGTGGAGGCTGTCCAGAGGAGGGCACTAAAAGGGTGCAGGGTCTGCACCAGAAGACACATGAAGAAGGACTAAAGGAGCTTAATATGTACACCCTGAGGAAAGGAGGAGAGAGGGACATGATAGAAACTTCAAGTACCTCAAGGAATCAACAAAGTCCAAGAGGGTGGCATCTTTCAGAAAAAGAGATGTACAAGAACAAGGAGCAATTTGAAGATAGAGGGGATGGCTCAGAGGTAATGTGAGGAAGTATTTTTCACAGAGAGGGTTGTGGATGATGGAACAGCCTCCTGAGGAGGTCGGGAGTCAAGAACAGTGGGGGAGCTCAAGCATGCATGGGACAGACATAAGGCAGTCCTAGTGGGGGTAGGAGGATGTAAGCTGTTGGTTAATTAGGATCTGCAGCTTATCTGTTAGGTAGGAAAATGGGCAGACTAGGTGGGCCAAGTGGTCCTTATCCGTCACATTCTATGTTTCTATGAACCTTGTTGCTGACCATCCACTGTTGTTTTGCCAATTACCACCCCGACCTTCCTTCTGTCAGTCTTTCCTGTTATATTTGAACATTCCTCACATTTCTCTGTCTATATAACTTTACTATCTTATTAACCCTTTCACTCCACAGGTTGGGTCTGTGGTTTCTGCATTTATTATATATCTTACTGCCATTATCTGTATAATGCTTGACATTATTTTTTGTTGATTCTACCCATTGTATTTTTGTAGCACTACTGTACTGTTCCTCTATTTGTATTATTGTACCCATGTTGCTGTTGTTCAACTGTTCTCTTTTTGTTGTACTCTTCTGGGTCGTGCCTGAAAATAGTCATTTTATGGCTAGTGCACCTACCTGGTTAACAAAAACTAAATAAAAAAAATTAAAAAAAATAAAGCCGACCAGGTACAAACAAAGGAAGTTCCTTAGCATTTACATTAGAAGGTTACAGGTATCAACACAGAATGCCTTTAATTTTACACAAACACTTCACAGATATTAATACGAATGCTTGCATTTTTTGAAAAGGTTAACAACATAAAATAACATTGCTTTAACTGTTGATTGAAAACTTTACATATATCAACACAGTATGCCCGAATTTTACAAGAAAACAACAGTTATCAACAAAGAATGACTTGGACTTTCCTTTAAAACTTTACAGATATCGACAAACAATGCCTTAAATTTTCCATGTTTAAACTACTGCTACCAACATCAAATGTTTCCATTATTAAATATTTTTATAGATATAAAGAATATTATTATAGTAAATAAT
The DNA here is from genome assembly GCA_016271365.2 of Neoceratodus forsteri. Classification (NCBI taxonomy): domain Eukaryota; kingdom Metazoa; phylum Chordata; order Ceratodontiformes; family Ceratodontidae; genus Neoceratodus; species Neoceratodus forsteri. The sequence continues at coordinate 1,070,321,374 of CM057451.1, read as the reverse complement.
AACTTAGTTTTAGCATGCAGACTTTACAAAAGCATGAATAATGCATTAAGATGTACATTAAAGGTAAAAATGTAAGAATTACTTACACATTAGCAGTAATGTTATATACTAACATAACGTCTTACTGGAATCTGATTCAAGGTGGGATACATCGAATATTGTGAATCCTCACCCCCATTGCTGGTTAAAACATATGGTTGCAGATTGATGTTGCATGAACAAAGAAAGGAAATCTTTTAGATGGGTCTTACATGCTTCCAGTATTTTCTGATTTTAAAACAGGATTTGCTTTCCTTTGGATGTTAAAACATAAAACCAAAAACAAAAGAAAAAAAAACCCAAACAAACAAAAACCAAACAAACATCATATAGTAATGTGGACTTTTAGTAACATAAATATGCAACGCATGAAACAAGTGCAATTTGATATCCCCCTCTCCAATCATGCAACTGAGCACTGCACATTGTGTTTGGTTATTTCAGCTAACCGGATAGCTTAACTCTTGCTATTAATTAATTTTAATGGTTTAGAACTGTCTTGTAAGTGCAGAGATACCTTCTATGGTGTGTTCCATGGTGCAGAAATATTCCAACTTCTTGGGTAAGTGATGGCACTGGGCTTGACCTTGTGCCTTGCAGCACACCAAATGCATCCATATATTTTATTACTGTGGGACACCTAGTTGGGCATTTTATCTATGTTAGATATTTGGCACTTGATCCCAGAGAAGAGAATAAAATGGAGCATCTCAACTGACACATTACGCTAATCTCCTGAGATGAAGGCTGGGGCTCAGTTGGAGAGGTGATTTATTCAGCAGAGCTGTTGGTTTGAAGAAGGAAAAGTCTACCAAGCTTGTCCTATGATTTTGATTTGATGTGTCACAGGCTGTGACCTTGTGCTGGAACTTCCGAGGGTTGCTTAGCATCTAGCCACTGATTAGAGTATTTGAAAGCAGTGATCTAATTGAGTGCTCATTTCACAACATATCAAATATTGTCTAGTCTCCTGGAACATAAAACTGTGGCAGAATTCAAGAATGCATGGTAAAACTGTGGGAGAATTCAAGAATGCATGGGACAGACATAAGGCAATTTTTGTGGGTGGGGGGGTAGGAAGAAATAGGCTGATGGTTAAATAGGATCTGCAGCTTATCCTCTAGGTAGGGAAATGGGTAGACTAGGTGGGCCAAGCGGTCCTTATCTGCTGTCAAAGTCTATGTTTCTATGTTTCTATGCACCTTCCTCCCACATTAGCTTTCTTTACAGTAAACAGATCTTGCTGTCAATGCCTGAGCAAACCCCCTGACCCCAAATCTCATCTACAAATCAGTCCCAGTTCATCTTTATGAGTGACAGGGAGGATTTTTCTCTCACTTTAAATTTGCTCGGAGGGATGTCAAGTCAAGTGGGATGCTGAATACATTTCAGAGCATGAAAAAAGTCAAGATTCCATATGAGGTACTGGAAAAAAATTCCATTCTTAACCCTTTGTGCCAATGACAGCACACTAGCAGGGCTGAGGGGGTCAGACAATTAGGGGCAGTAAGGTTGAAGTGTCTGTATTCCGCAGGGCTGAGGTAAATAATCTGGAACAGTACAGTGTGAGGTTGTGGGGGCAGGGGTCTCAGATCAGCTGCGCGACTGTGGATGTGATCAGATCAGCTGGGACCCGAAGCTGTGGGGTGTCTGATACTCCTGTCTGGAGACAGGGTCAAATCAGTTTGGACATTTAGGGTGAGTACGTGTTTTTGATAAGCTGGACTCAGAGGGGGGCTGACATCAGCTGGGCTGATGGACCAAAATCAGTAGGGAGAGTAACTGCCTTAACTGTCCCTTCTCAACACAGATCAGCACCCCAACCCTTCTACTTCAGCGCAGCCTCTACCCACCTGCAGGTTGCATACTCTGCAGTGCCTGCCGGGGCCCTTGCTCCTGTCCATCCACCCTCTGGAATTTGAATCCCGGTTGCAAGATTCAAATAGTTGTGCTCTTGTAATCTGGAGCTTGGCATCTGAGGAGGTGCTGCTTGCTTGCTCGCTTGCTCCCTCACTCCCTCTCCCTCTCACTCTCATATTCTCTACCTCTCGTTTTGTATTTCTCCTTCCATAGGGCTGAGCTGACAGACATATCTGCTACACCTCAGTCTTGAAACAATGTGCCTTCTTCTCCTGCCAACTCCTCCTTGCCCATCTCAACAGCCCCGACACTGCAACTCTAGTTAAGCAGCAGACCAGAGTAGTGTCCATCTTCCCCATCCCCCAGCACAACCAACCTAAGCACCCCCCACCCATTTCATCACTCACCACCCTCTGCCCCTAACCCATTCTCTCTCCTTCAGCAAAAGGACCCCCTCACATGGAACAGCTCCAACAGTACACCTGCCTCTTCCTACGTCCCTCCAGGTACTGATGCAACCAAACCAGCCAGACTGGCGGGTCTCCTGCAGCCGGCCCCCCTCACAGTGGTTTTTATCCTCTTGTGTTCATTGAGTATCATTAGCATCTGGTTGTAAGTACCCTTTGATTTCCAATACAACAATCAATTTAGTAATGATATTAATATTATTATTATTATTAATAATTACTTCAGGAAAATGATAAAAGCTTCTTTTAGTCTCCTAAAGTTTGTACTGTGAGTTACAACAACTTAGGAATAAAGAAAGGAAAATGTCTGTCAAGTGATAGGTTTTCTTATCAAGAGGTCGGTGAAGTACCAAGAGCCCTCTTTTTCACTAGTTGGGAAGAAATACCATGAAACAAATATCTCTAGAGTTTACAAAAAAAAAAATGCTGGTGTAAGTAACCAAAAAAATGCATAGGGGATGCTCTTCATGGGAGAAACCCAATCACTTATTTTGAGTGAGTGGCTACCAGCTTTTTACCCACTCCTACTGTACTTAATTTAAAGTATTTTCAGCTCTAAGGGTTGCATGTAAAGGCTCTGAGCCTGCATCATTTGTTTGAAACCAAGTGACAAGGCTATGTGATTTTTAATTTTTTTATTTATTTAGTTGTTTAACCAGGAGTAGCACACTAAGCTGAAAGCTCTTTTACAGGTGTGACCTGGGAGCACAGGGAAGTTAAGTGACTTGCTCAGGGTCACACAGTATGCAAGTGGAGGCTGTGGGATTCAAACCCAGGTCTTGTCTGCTGGATGTCACCAGATTTACAGCTCAGAGCCTTAAACCACTGTGCTATATTGTCTCCAATTTTATTAAGCATATAACATTTTTTTCTGTAACTTTTTGCTGTGTTTCAAAACTCTACTGCAAAAAACATGCACTGACAGTTATTCATTAGTCACTTATTTTGCCAGTTGCACAACACCCTACACACACACACATATACGCACATTTTCCATCTGTGGCTGCTTGTTCCCAATGTACCCCCACCACCCTTTCAGTCACAGAAGCAGCACTGCTTGCTGCTCCTGCTATCAGATCGGCAATTAGCCACTAAGGTATGTGTCCAGACAAAAACCCTCTAAAGCTTTTTAAAATGCCCTGTGCCTTAACGTAATACATTTTTAAGTGCTTGGATTCTCAATACCCTCTCTGATTTTGTGTGTAATTCATCTGATTAGAGTCTGGAAAGCACAGCACCCTCTCTTCCAGGGTTTACCCCCTCAGCTACATGTAGAACTCTACTACACAACCTTTCAGCACTTAAAATGTGAATCTCTGGTCTTTAAAATGCTGAGCGAATGACAAAAACGCATTGCACATGTTATCATTTGAAGAATAATCTTATTAAAAATAGTTAACACCATGTACTGAATTTATAATGGATATTCCCATGAAGTCAGTATTAAATCATGTTATATTAGAGACTTCATATATACTGTATGCTCAACCGTAACTCCAGCACAAGATGGAACATTACTTTAGTCTGTTTCCATGGAACTGGAGGAAGATTTTAAAAATCATGGATGGGATTCTCAAAGAAAGCCAAAAATCCCACAGCTGTGGGAAAAAGGCCTGCAGCACTACAGAAATGCAGTTGCATGATATTCTTAAAGAGAATCCAGCAGCTGTGGGAATTCCATAAAAATTCTCTCAGCTGCAGAATTTCAGCAGCTGCGGAAATTGAGCAAGTGCTGAAAATCCACAGCTGCGAATCAGCAGCCGTGGAAATGGCTTAGGAGGCAAAGCAATAGTGAACCTAATTAGCTGGAGCAGCAGACTTTAACATTACTGCCATAGCATGAAGCTGAAAGCACCCACAAGGAGACCAGCAACCAGTCCCTCAACTGGGACCACTGCAGTACCACAGGTACCAGCAATATCATGGCACCACAGTGGCTGACTGTCACTACTGGTCGTCCCTCCCCAGGGTGTTCCTGTTGCCTGCAGGGGTAGCACTCGTTGCAGGCTGGTAAGGCTCTACTGCCTGTGGAGCTCCTTCATGTGCTGCACTGGGTCTGGTGGTTGTTGCTTTTTGCTATATCATGGCAATGTGTGCTATTGTAGCTGTAATATCAGCCAATGTTATACCCACTGGGATGCTATTACCTGTTCCTAACCTCCACAGTAATTGATTTAAATTGTTGGGGCACTACTGCAGTTTGCTGAGGGAGTGTTACACTTCACTCCAATGTGCGTAACATTTTTTTCTGCAACTGGGGAAAAAAATTGGCTAAGAATAGCTTTTGAGGGGCTGTGTCTTACTTATCTAACACCTTTTTTTCCCTCGGGCCCTTCTGCAGCTGCACTTTTTTTTGCGGTCTGTAGTGTTTTTTTTCCGCAGCTGTGAAGGTTTTTGTGAATAGCACTCAGTGCAATCTCCCCTTTATTGCCATAGCTACAGCAGTTTTGGGGACTTAGGGAAGGTTTTGCACCTTAATAAAGCTTTGTGAATCCAGCCCCATGTTTGGAAATATGTTTTTTTCAATTTGTCCTTTGGTAGTGTTGCGAAAATACTTTGGTGAAACTTTCTCAAATTTGAGAAAGTGTTGCAAAAGTACTTTTGCAAAATTTGTGAAAGTGTCATGAAACTTTTGCAGAATTTGTGAAAGTATTTTTAAAGACATTGCTGTTTTTTGCCACTTCATTGCAAATAAACGGTTTGGACATTTGGGATGAAATTTGCAGAGTAGAAATGGCTTGCCCCACAGATGTGCCTTTTGCTGGTTTGGTGAAAAATTTACATTGGTTCCACTGGTATAATGTTACGAAGTTTAGAAATTTCACATAGTATAACATTGTGACGGTTGTGGCACCTTTCGGCAGCTATATCTCAAAAACACTTTGAGATATGGATTTTTCACTAAATGTAGCTTAATACACCTTAGGTGTACTAAGCAAATATGCAGATTGCCAGTTCAGGATTACAGCTGTGGTAGAAGTTTTTCCAGTGTTCCTATGCTTACTGAGATATTGCCCCATTTGCAGCACAAGGGTTACTTGGAATGTCACTAGGCCTGTGCTGTGTCTGTATACTTATGGGTAGATGGCAGTACAGGGCACAGAGAGCCTTGCGCTCTGACATATGACCAGAAGGGTAAGTGGTGGCTCCACACGCTGGATATCCTGAGAACTCCTGGTATTAATAAAAGACCAGGATAGCAAGTGGAAGGCATACAAAGCATCCCCCTCCTCCAACTCTGGAATGCCTACCAGCAGCTGAGAAACTGAAACTGCAGTTGAGAAACTCCTGCAAACAGACTGCCAAATTGCTCAAATGCCAGTTTTACCAAGATCAACAGAGAAACAACCTTGGTAACCCATACACTTTCTGGGCTACCATTGGATCTCTTCTAAACTCCAAGAATAATAGGTAGGTAACACAACGTGCATCCCCCACTGGTCCCATCTCAGACCCCACTGAAATTGCAAACATTTTCAACCTAAAATTCACTGACCAAGCCCCCTATCTTAGCAAACTCACCTCCCAGGCCTCCCCTGCCCTGAATCTCTGGCTTATCAACTCTCCCTCCTCCTTCACCTCCTCCTTGCCCCCACCCTTCAATTTTAGTGCCATTTGCCAGACAGACACCATCAAACTGTTAGAGTCTCTGCAAGCTAAAGGAAGTGCTGGCAGCGATAGGCTGTACCCTGCCTTCCTAAGACTCATCTCACCTGCAATTATTAAACACCTCACTCACATCTTCACTAATGCCCTCACCATAGCTACTGTACCTGACTCCTGGAAGCATGCCAACATTGTTCCAATCTTCAAAGATGGTGATCCCTTCTCTCCAGACAACTACAGCCTCCCTCCTCCCCCACCCAAGCAAGCTGCTTGAGAAAATCATGTATGCTCAGCTATCAGAGCACCTGGAAAAACACAACCTCCTATGTCCCCTTCAACATGGCTTCTGCAAGCAGCATAATACCTCATCTGCCCTGGACATCTTCACAAATCTTGCACTGAGGAACATGGAACAGGGCAAGCCCACAGGTGTGGTCTTCATTGACCTGTGAAAAGCATTTGATCTGGTGGACCACCAACTCCTCTGCACCACTCTGCTATGCTTTGGTTGCTCTCCCAGACCTGCTGCCTGGCTCCATTGCTACCTATCAAACAGGTCACAGTCAATCTGTAGGAACAAAATCCTTGATGAAAAATTATTTTGTTTTTATTATCAAGAATTGATTTTTAATTATTTTTATTATTTTATGTTATTTTTATATGGGATTAACTTCTGGTTAAGATTATTGTTTTCCTAAGTTCCTAAGGGGGAACAAAGTGTTAGTTAATTAAACCTTAAGACAAGTTATCTGGCTTTAATGCTTAAAAGTGGAAATATCTCTGTTCCCTAAGCATCCCTTTGTCATATGGTAAATGAGGTCTGAAGAAATGAAGATGAGATTTCATTTTGGTTTTTAAGCCATTATATTAGTGAACACTTTCCAAGCTAAGTCTGTAGAGTGATGTTGTTCTTAGGGGCCTAGCCACATTCCAGAAATACTTCAGCCAAAGTTAGCTGGTACCAAATAAGCATCCCTGTGATGTGACTGATTTTCAGCCATGTGTTTGTACAGGGAAGTCTTGGCCAGAGCTAGGTATCCATGACTACAATCAGATAGGAGATCATGTGACTTGTACAAACTTACAGAAAGAAAAACAAAACTGTACCTCTGTTTAAACTTTGTATATTAAGAAAAGTATTTTGCTTATAACTTAAAAATCCATTATGGTACCACCATAAAAACTGGAAAGTTATTGGACACTAGTATGATGAATAAACTTACTAATTTGCATGATTGCAGGACTAACAGTTCAGGAGTTATGTTTAAAACATATTTAATATAATTTTCTTATTAGAAAACTAAACAAGTCTAGTATCTTGTGATAGCTCACATCTTAGGAAGTCTAAGAAAAAGACTCATAAGTCTGTATTTTGTTGCTATAGAGAGAAATACCATCTAAAAGAATATTTATGAAAGTTTGATTCATATCTCTAAGCAGAACAAAGAGCCCATGTATTTCTACAAAAAAAATAAAGTTTTAAAGACTTTAAAAATGGAGTTTTCTTACAAATCTTATATCATTCTGTAGCTTAGAATACTTAGGGCAAGACTATCATTTTATTTTAAGAAGTTTTATTAAAATTATGATGTTATAACCTTAATAGAGGACTTAGGAAATATAAATATTACACATATCAAAATCATACCAATATGTTCCCCTTGAGGAGAAACTCTTGAATATGTAAGTTTAATGTTTAAATTAGGTTAAATTAGAATTTTATTTAGAAGCATAGTTTTGAAACAAAAACAAATCTTGAGGAAAAAGGGGATGTCTTAAGAGGCATGTCTGCATGTCATCATTTATCTTCTGAGATGTCCTACCTTTCTAGTGACTCAGGCTAATCAAAATCTGGTGATGTCATCACTAGAGATGCAGCAAAATTAAATTCCACTGGTGAAGTGAACATGAAGTGGCCACTTCGTGTTGTCACTCTGCTATGTGGAGTGGCCAAAGTAAAATGCTCACTTCTCCTTGTAATCATTACTTAGCATTGTCATTCTGCCTTAACATGAAATAAGGCAGAGTGACAACACTATTGGCAGCCCCTCACACACACAGTCACCCGAATTAATGTGCATACCCAAAATGCTACTGTCTTGTGTCCAGAAAATTCCCCACTGCTGACAAAGTGAAATGATAGCACAACAAGAAATGCAAAGTCTCCCAGAATTAATGATGCACTCAGTCATGCATGCAGTGATCACACACAGTCACCAGAATTAATGTGCATCCCCAAAATGCTACTGTCTTATGTCCAGAAAATTCCCCAGTGCTGACAAAGTGAAATGATAGCACAACAAAAAATGCAAAGTCTTTCAGAATTAATGGTGCACTCAGTCATGCGTGCAGTTGTCACACACAGTCACCAGAATTAATGTGCATCCCCAAAATGCTACTGACTTGTGTACAGACAATTCCCCAGTGCTGACGAAGTGAAATGAGAGCGTAACAAGAAATGCAAAGTCTCCCAGAATTAATGGTGTACTGCAAAGTGCAAACGTACAGACAGATTAAGATTGCACTGTAGACTCAAGAGATGCAGATGTAAAGGAACAACAACACCTAACAAGTGCTCACAAGTCACAAATCCAAATCTGGAAAATAATACCTTTTGCTGGTTGGGGGGGCTAGTGCATGGCAGTAACAGTCCACTACCAGTAAAGATACCACAAAGCAGTATTAAAAATTGTTGTAGGTGTGGTGGATAGCAGGTTCATACTGCTGCAATTACTCTATGGCACAATAAAAGGTGTCCAATTTAATGGCACACATCGCGCACGTGCACACACACACACACACACACACACTACAAGTAATGCATAGCAAATTGAAAACTTTTCATAATGTAACCAAATGTTTTAAACACACTGAAATTATACACTGCTGCACCTCAACAATCTGCAAAAAAATGTCAAGAATTACTGAAAATATTACTGTGTGTACATCAACACAGTTATACAAGAAAAATATAACCAAAACAGAAAGACTGCCTTTTTCTCCCAGTTAATCTACCTAAACCACAGACACCCTTCCCCTGAAGCACACTTCATAGTACACAGACTGACTGTTCTAAATTAACATTCAAAATCCACACATGAACTATAAACACTTGATGATATGAGCACAGGAGGATTTCCTGCAATCTATGTACTACATTTTTAGCAAAAAAATGGCTCAAAAAGGCTTTTTTAACAGCTTTTAGAGGATTTGAATAGCAGAGCTCTGTGAGGAAACTGTCTCCATCTTCCCCTACACACACACACTACACAGAACTGAGACTGTGCAGAACAATCTAGAGCCCATCTGACCTGCAATCCCATGAAGCACTGCAAAATGTACCTTGGAGCCCAATTACAAGGTGAAGTGATGCGAAGTACATTGATTTCAGTGTACTTCACCTTAAAATTGGTGGAGAAGTGGTTTGAGGAAGGAGGAATAACACTAAGTCCTTGGTTTAAATGGACTTTGCATTCCTCATTATAATGCGAAGTACTCCACTTCACTTTGTGGGCAATTCGCAGATTCCATGTTACCAATTGTCATCACCAGGGCAGTTTTATATTAGTGAATTGTTTGGTCATACTTCAGCCAAAGCCAACAACATGCAGAAGGACCTATGTTAGTTTAACTAAGAATTCTAATGGCTTTATACTGTAGCTAGGCCAAAAAGCTTTGGGCCACAGCTGTATTTTGAACAGGGTCTAGCCTAAGAGTAGCCAAAAGCTTATGCAGTGCTGCCAGAAGATCCAGGTGCAAAAAACAGATGCAAGGACATTCTCATTGTGTATGAAGCAAGGTCTGTGTTTTATTTGTTGAGCATTTTGACTGAAGTAATGTTGCCTGATAATGACTAGACACAGACTCATCTTTAAAACTCACACAAGCTATACAGCATGCTGAGCAGAAGGAGGTCTAGTTTCCTAAGGTTAATAACAGATGTACAACATGAAAGAGTCATTATGTTCCAGTTGCAGAAACACCTTTGCTATCCACAGGAAAGTTATTTGAATCCAGTGTTGCTATGGACTGTGCAGATTGCTGTTGTGTCTCACAAATCCAAGAACTGACTTCTGGTAAAGTGACTTTCAGCAAAAAAGTTTAACTTACAGAGTTAGGCCATGCCAAGAAGTTTCAGGGTCAAGAAAATTAGCTGACTAAGAGACCTTTTCATCAAGAGCCAGACTCAACCAAGAGTTCTAAGCTGGGAGAAGAAGAAGAAGAAGAAGAACCACCCCTACAACCAGACATTTAAGTATTAATTTTATTACTTTCACTAATTCTAATTAATAGTCTTGGTAATTTAAATTGGCTTATACTGGGAAAGTAAGAAGGGAATCTACTTTTAACTATAGAATCTGGGTATCTAGTTTAAGCTTTAAAATGAGAGATATTTTGCATGATTTGAAAAGTTAAAACTGAGTTTTATGAAAGTGTAGGAAAAAACACTAATGTAATAAGTTGTTGCCAGTTCTCATAAAAAATATATTTTAAATGCTATAATGTTTTGAAACAAGTTTTATACAGAAATAATCTGAGATATTGATCTTATGAGTTGCATGTTCTTATGCCTAAAGTTTAAGTTAAATACTAAGCATGATAAAAGTTTAGTTTAACTATTACCGTTTATCATAATGAATATTGCTTATTCATCTGCATTGCTTATTTGCTAAAATTTGTTTTAGTAGTTGCTGAATTATTGGAAACAATTTTGTTGATGTTTACAGAATTAGGCTTGATATTTATGCTAATGAGGAATATTTTGAATTATTGTATACTGTAGGTGTGAACAAAATATATATTTCTCATATAATCATTAGTGTTGAAAGCAGTGTCACTTGCTGTTATATTTGAATCTGGAGAGCATAGGATAATATATGCAAATTTTCATTATTTTTGGTAATTTATGAAATAATTTTTGGATAAGGCCCGAGGTGAATTCAAGTGCATTATTATAAAAAGTGATATTATAAGCCCCAGCTGGCCCTCTCCTTTAAAATGTCACATCATTAAGATATTTAGGAGTCACTCTCAACCCCTCCCTCTCTTTCTTTGAGTATGTCAATCACACCACATGTAGGATCTACCAAAAGTTGGGAGTTGCATGCCAACACAAACATTACCTATCTGTTGAAGCACGCCTTGCCATTGCATATGGAAACCTGCTGCCCCCCTTGACTACTGCTCCCTGGTCTACTCACACCTATCCTCCACCCTGCTCTCATGGTTAAACATGACCTACAACTTGATATGTCATTTTGTCCTCCTAGCTCCTTTCCACTCCCATCACTGCTTCTTCTACCAGACCTTAAGGTGGCTCCCATTTCAAGGTTGCTTTGACTATGCTAGGGGCCCCCTACTGGACAACTCATTCCAAAACCAGCACCTGTCCCCATATTCACTCCTACTGACAGATAGAGTCATCACAAGGAATCTCAGGGCCTCCTTGACCACCCTGCTAGAAGTACCCCACATCACAACTACTATTTGAAGTTCAGCCTTCTCAGTCACAGCTTCTTCCCTATGGAACAAGCTCCCTTTGTCCATTTGCTCATCTGCCATCCAACAAGCTTTCAAACAAAACCTGTTTTAGAGGCACAATTTGAAGAATGAGGGGGAACAGCTCAGAGTTAATGTGAAGAAGTATTTTTTCATGGAGAGGGTTGTGGATGCATAGAACAGCCTTCCTGAGGAGGTTGTGGAATCAAGAACAGTGGGGGAATTCAAGAATGCATGAGACAGACATGAGACAGTTCTAGTGGGGGTAGGAGGAAGTAGAAGTGCAGAACGCTGTGGCACATTTATTGACTGGGGCATCCAGGAGAACCTATATTACCCATGTGCTGCACAATCTTCACTGGCTGCCTATCCAGTGGTGGATCACCTTTAAGGTAGGTTTATTAACTTACAAAGCCCTACATGGACAGGGTCCTGATTACCTGAATTAGTTCCTGGTTCCTTACACCTCTTTGAGACAGCTCCACTCGCTGACGAGGGGTTGCTGGAATTTCTGAGGGTTAGTTTAAAGTCATCTGGTGCTCATGCCTTTGGGTTTGTTGCCCCTACCCTCTGCAATTCTCTGCCCCATCAGCTACATGAGTGCAGGTCAGTGGGGTGCTTTAAGCAGGCACTGAAGACCTTTCTGTGGGGGTAAAGCTTACCCTGAACTTCTGTGATTTTGTGACTTTATTGTATTTATTGTATCTTTGATTTTATCTGATTGTGCAGTGCCTTGATTTGTGAAAGGCACTATATTAAATAAAATTTATTATTATTATTATTATTATTAGGCTGTTGGTTAACTAGGATCTGCAGCTTATCCATCAGATAGGAACATGGGCAGACTAGGTGGGCTAAGCAGTCCTTATCTGCCATAAAATTCTATGTTTCTATGTTTCTATTTTAAAACCTGAAAAGCTGGCTCTTCATGGCTGCAAACTGTCACTGCACCATGTAAAGAAGCCAGATCCAACATACCATATGAACCTCTATGAATTAGCAGCACTCACTTCCTCCTTTGTTTGTCCCTCCTTTCTCACCTCTGACCTTCCTTTCAAAGCCCCAAGACTACCCAGACCCCCTGTTTTCCCCTTCCCCCACTATAACATCCTAGCCTAACCTTTCACCCCCCCCCGATCTCTCCCTTGGCTCTGATCCTATATCGCACAGCAAAAGTGTTGATCTATCAGAATCTGAATTGTGCAATGAAAATTTTGATCTATCTAAATCTGCTCTGTGTTTTGTCCTTTCCCCACCTGTCCTATCACTTACCTCTCTCTTGCCTAGCCTTACCCCTCCTTTTATCCCTTTTGTCTCTACTGTACTGCACTGTCTGGTATTGCACAATGTATTGTTGCTGCTACTGCACTTGAATCCTGTACCTTTTGTAACTGTAATTGTAAACTTGCATTGTATGTAATATGTTTTGCAGCACAAACCATATGTTATCTGTGCTACTGATATTGTATTCTGTTACTGTATGTGACCTGTACCATCTTTTCTATTGCATTGCATTGTACTGTATCTTGCATGCACTGTATGTATTGTACTTTTGCCACTGTGTGGCTTGGGTTGTGACTGAAAACAGTCCTCTAGATCAGGCATTCTCACACTTTGTTATAGTGAGCCTCCCCAAGCCTTGGAAAACATCTTGAGCCTCCTCCTAATATAGAAATAATTTGGGGCCTCACCATAGTGAAAACAACTATCATACTTTGCACATTACATGAAGAATACAACAAAGTGCATTTGAGTAGTTGAGTTTATTCTCATTTAATTGAACTTCTTATTCTCCCTCTCTATAACCCCCCTCCCCAAGTCAGCCTACTCGTGACACACTTCTGACTTTTGGACTCTATTTACCACTCATTGCAATACCTCTATGAGTCAGATTACTGTCTTTGTCAGTTTTACCCTGCTCTTAACTACCTTCTCAGGGACCATTTTGCTCCCTCCTGCTCTTGCTCCTAGTATCTCTCTGCTTAGCATTTGTATTTGTGCTTTTCTGAAACCAGTATAATGGGTCAGCTGTTACCTTATTCCATACCTCTCAACCTTTTTTCCCCCAAATGTGGAACATTGCCTGTCAAAATGTGGAACAAATGGGCAAAATGTGGAACACTTAATCAAATCTTTACCCAAGAAGCTCAAAACACTGTTAAAATGTTGCATTTATGTTCAGAAAGTCTGTTATTAATTGAATAATGTGTATCTTTGCATCATTTACTATGGATTTTTGAAATAAAATGTTGACTTTGAATGTGGAACAAGTCCTCACAATGTGGAACAGGGAGCTTTTGTGAAGTAAAATGAGGAACATTCCTCGTAATGTGGTACAGTTGAGAGGTATGCCTTATTCCTATTCATTTGCATTATTTTGAATGTTGTTTTTCATAGTTTCTAAGAATTGTATTTCCCCCATGTCATACCAAGAAATAAGTGTTTGTTGAGTGTGCCTTTTCCGGTAACCATTTTGTACATACATTTGTATGCCATTATTCATTTTCATTTTGCTGCATCCTTTCACATGAAGCATCCAAAACTTGATATTTAAATATAGTACATTTTAAGGCTTGATTGAGCCTCCCTTGGAACAGGTTGGGGCCTCCCTCAGGAGGCTGGCCTCACCATTTGAGTAACCCTGCTCTAGATCAGTGCACCTACCTGGTTATCAAACACATAAATAAAGTAAATAAAAATATGAATGCATTATGCAATAATAGAAGTGCAGAGCCCTCCATTATGCAGTATTGGGAAAGAAAGGCCATGAAGACCCTGCACTCCCACAGGGAGATGAGAGTTCATTACAATGTCTCTACATTTATGTATCTCTCACATGATAATCAGAGACAATTACAAAATGTATGCATGATGGCAGCATAGTGCCCGGAGGACCCTGTGCTCCCACAACCACATATAGGTAACATTACACTTTCTGAAAAAGAAGGGAAATTCATTGCAAAAACTCCATTAATGCATTAGTTAGGGTTTCTATTACAGTGACAAAAGTTTGGAAATTTGGTGTTAGGGTTACCAATCCACCCACCCTACTCTCCACACACCAACAGGCCTCAGGATATGCCTTGGGGTCATTGGGCCTAATTCTCACCCCATTCTCCTATACCGTACCCACTCAGCTTCCTTACAAATGAAAAGGGGTGAGAGTTAAGCCAGATAACCTCAAGGCACACCCCGATGCCTGCTGGTGTGTGGAGAGTGGGTTAGGGTGGGGTGATAGGGTTGGTAACCCTAACACCAAATTTACAAACTTTTGTCACTGTAATAGAAACCCTAACTGATGCATTAATAGAATATTTTGCAGTGAATGTATATATATAAATATATATATATATATATATATATACACACACACACACACACACACATGATGGGCAGGAGTGTTATATGGAAACTATTCTCACTCCTGCACAGTGAGATCTGGATACTCACAAGTGCTGAAGGCACAAGTGAGAGTATCCAGAGCTCACTCTGCAGGAATGAGAATATTTTCCATAGCACACAATCTGCGCATCATGTGTGCTATTTATACAATGGGGGTGGGAGCTTTAGACATATTTTTTCTGTGTACTTTCTGCTCTTTCTGTGTATAGTGTGAGTGAGTGTGATTTTTTCTGAATGGGCTGGGAGTCTTAGAAACACCATGGCACACAGGTGAGTTTCCTTTGCAATGGTAATTGAGTAACTTGCAGGCCTCAGTGAAAAAGAGAAACCAAAACAGTTTATTTTAGAATGTAGGCTGTAGTGAAGCTGATGTTAGCACATTAATGGGCTAGGGAGTCTCTGAAACACTACAGCACACAGGTGAGTTTCCTTTGCAATGGAAATTGAGTAAGTTGCAGGCTTCAGTGAAAAAGAGAAACTGAAGTAGTTTCATTTAGAATGTAGGCTGTAGTGAAGCTGATATTAGCAAATTAATAGGCTGGGAGTCTCAGAAACACGACAGCGCACAGGTGGGTGTACTTTGCAATGCTAATTGAGTAAGTTTCAGGCCTCTGTGAGAAAGAGAAACTGCAGCAGTTTCATCTAGAATGTAGGCTGTAGTGAAGCTGATATTAACACATTAATAGGCTGGAAGTCTCAGAAATACTGCAGCACATGGATGGGTGTTCTTTGCAATGCTAAATGAGTAACTTGCAGGCCTCAGTGAGAAATGGAAACTGCAGCAGTTTCATTTAGAATGCAGGTTGTAGTGAATGAGTGGTGACATCAGCACACTATGGATAATTGGCATTTATCATCACAGTTCTGATGTCATCGTCATTTATCACACTCCAATGAAGATATCTCCATTTATCACACTCTAGAAGCTCCTACCCATTGTGTGTGTGTGTGTGTGTATATATATATCTATGAAGCAAAAAACTACATTTAATGCATCAGTTAGGGTTGTTCCACAGCAACAAAAGTAAGGAAATTCAGTGTTAGGGTTGAAAACCCCCCTTGCACCTTCAGCCGCTGCCCCACCCAACTGCGTCGCGGGTTGCGTGAGTCATCGGCTCCCAACTCTCACCCCATCACATCATGAACAAGCTAAGGGGGCATGGAGAATGGGGTGAGGAGTTGAGACAAACCCAATGCACCCCAGTGCCAGGTAGGAAAACAGAAAAGAAAGTTTCAGCCTACTTTGTGGCTATACGATAAATAGATTTGTCTCTAATTCCTTTCTTTGAAATGAGACTGAAACAGAATGGAATACTGAAATGCAACGCAAGCACGTACGGAAACACAAACCGTAATGTGCACGATCACGGTACTGCAATTCTAAACAGAAATGGTAATGGTAATAACAACAATAATACCAAAGGAAACAGAAATGCGAATGCAAACACAAACACATAACGAAATGCAAACCATAATGCCTACAGGCATGGGAACGCAATTTGAAACACAAATGGTAATGGTAAGAACAACGATGATACATTGAGAAACACAGTGAAAACAAAGAATGTATGCATAATAATGGGCCTCGGAGGTGAAAACGAGCAGTTGTAATACTAAATTGCTAATATCTCAGTAACTGTATGAAGTAGAAAAACAATTAAAATTTCACATGAATCATGAGTTTCCTGGCTAGGTTTTCACTGTATGGGTAGCCCATAGGGCTACACAGTTTTGTGATGAAAATTCTGTATCTCACACCGTTTCCAAGATATGAGCCCTGAAAGGTGCGGTGGATGCCACCATGTTAATCTATAGGAAAAAATGTCAACTTTGGAGTACCGTAACTTTGCATCCATGCAATATTTTGTCACCAAACCATGAAAAGGTATATCTGCGAGATGTTGGCTGCCTTCCCTCCAAATTTCAGCCCAAAAGACCAAACCGTTCTTTACAGCAGGGTGGCAAAGAATTTCTGTCATTTGGGCCATAGTCTAGAAAAGTAGTGTTGGGATTTACAACACCTTTCGTAAAAATTTGCAAAAGTGTCTCAAGTGCGACACTACTTTGAGACACTACTTGTCCCAAAAATGTGGAAATCATATTTCTGGGGCATTTAAGCCCAAAATAAAGACATGGCTAGCATCCTGAGGGTCCGACTAGGTGAACACAGAAATAAGTGTGTTCCTAGAGGGTCCCAGTTTTAAATGGCAAGCATTTTTCTGCTCAGTAACTGAAAACAAAATGGTGGATTTGTGACACTACTAGGGACATTTGCGATACTAAAAAGCGCATTTGTGAAAGTGTCGATTTTTTTTGTTAACTTTTTCCATTGACTTATAATGGGAACTTGTTTTTTGAGTAACTTTTGAACTGTTCAATATTTTTTCATGAAATCTTCAAAAGGCACATCGGGGACCCGGGACCCACGTTCACTGATGTTTTTGGACCAGTCAGGCAAACCGTGCGACCCATAGGCATGAGTAAAGAATGCACAAAAAACCATAATTGCATGCACGAATGTTGCTTAATAGCTCTGCAGCTGTATATCTGACTGATACAGAAGTTGGTAGATCCCAAGATCTATGGCTATGCCCTAAGCCTGCCAAATTTCAGGCAAATCCGTTGAACAATGGCAAAGTTATTAAGGTGCAAAGTTTCACCATTTAACCTTAAATGGGGTACTCAACCCTAACTATGGTAGCACTACTGTGCTACCATCATGTGTATATATATATATATACACACACATATATATATATATATATATATATATATATACACATATATATATTTTATATTTTTGACCGTGAAGCCTGCTAGGATGAAATCCAATTCTGCAGCAATCTGCAGCAGAGTTACTGTAGTAAACATGGCAGTTTAAATGGAAGTTAATCTCTTTTGTCATGCAGGAATAGGAATATATATATATATATATATATATATATATGTTAGAGGCAAAAAACTCTGTTTAATGCATCAGTTAGGGTTGTTCCACAGTGACGAAAGTGAGGAAATTCAGTGTTAGGGTTGAAAAAAAACCTTGCACCCCCCACAGCCCGCCCCCAACTGGCATCAGGGTGCATTGGGGTCGTTGGCCCTAACTCACCCCATCACATGCATGAACAAGCTGAGGCATAGGAGAATGGTGTGAGAGTTAGGACCGACGACCACACACTTACACCCAATGGCGGATTGGTGAGAGACTGGGAAGGGGGGTTCAACCTAACACCAACTTTCTCACTTTTGTCACTGTGGAACAACCCTAACTGATGCATTAAACTGAGTTTTTTGTTTCTAATTTCCCTTCTTTTTGAGAATGAGGACTATAAATAATGAATGGAATGCTCCCATCATGTGATTTTGTGTGACATTGTGATGGTAACAGCAATGCAAATGCAAGCAGTAACGGTTACGCACATGGTAACTCAAATGTAAATTGTAAAGCAAACATTAATAGAAATGCAGGCGCAAAGTGACGCCAACGCGAACAGTGACGCAAATGGAGACGCAAGCACATACAGAAATGCAACTGGTAATGCGCACGGTCATGGTATCGCTATTGTAAAGGCAAATGATAACTTTAACAGCAACAATAATGCGAGAGGAAACAGAAACAGAAAAGCAATGCAAGCATGTACGGAAACGCAAA
Source organism: Neoceratodus forsteri (assembly GCA_016271365.2). Taxonomy (NCBI): domain Eukaryota; kingdom Metazoa; phylum Chordata; order Ceratodontiformes; family Ceratodontidae; genus Neoceratodus; species Neoceratodus forsteri. The sequence goes on along the minus strand of CM057451.1, from coordinate 1,070,302,852 downwards.
CCGTAATGCACAGGGTGACGGTACCGCAATTGTAAACACAAATGGTAATGGTAACAGCAACAATAACGCCAAAGAAAACAGACATGCAAACATAAGCTCATATGGAAATGCAAACTGTAATGCACACAGGCACGGGAACGCAATTCGAAATGCAAATGGTAACGGTAAGAACAACGATGACGCAAAATGAAAGACAAACACAAATGAAAACGGAAGGGTGGCCACCAAAAGAAAAGGTAATGTGCATGGTGACGCTAAGAGAAAGACAAACACAAACAGTAGTGGAGATACAAATAGTAACAGTAACGCAAATGCAAATGGAAACGCAAAGGGTAACGCATACGGTGGCGTACACGGGACTGCTAATGCAAACAGGCATGGAAACACAAGTGTAAAGCCTACGTGTAACAGTAACTGAAGTGCACACCGTATGTTTCCCCAAAAGCTCCATTGAGAAACACAGTGAAAACAAAGAATGTATGCATAATAATGGGCCTCAGAGCAGAAAACGAGCAGTTGTAATACTAAAATGGTAATATCTCAGTAACCGAATGAAGTAGAAAAAAAATAAAAATTTCACACGATTCATGAGTTTTCTGGCTAGGTTTTCTCTATGGGCTATGCATTGTTGTAACAAAAATTCCGTATCTTGCACCATTTCTGAGATATGAGCCCCTAAAGGCATGTCGGACGCTACCATGTTAGTCTATGGGGAAAAAATGTCAACTTTGGAGTACTGTAACTTTGCATCCGTGCAATATTTTCTCACCAAACCACAAAAAGGCACATCCGTGAGATGTTGCCTGCCTTCACTCCAAATTTCATCCCAAAAGACCAAACTGTTTTTTTGCAGCAGGGTGGCAAAGAATTCCTTTCATTTTGGCCATAGTCTAGAAAAGTAGTGTCATGATTTGCGACACCTTTCACAAAAATTTGCTGAAGTGTCACCAGTGCAACACTACTTTGTAACACTTCTTTTCTCAGAAATTTGAAAAACATATTTCTGGAGTGTTTAAGCTAGCAATAATACCCAACAGGGTGGGTGGTATTGGGCAATACCAGACCGCCCAGGGGCGTAATGAGGCCTGACGCTGCAGGCAGAGGGTCTTCTAGCCCCTGGAAGGTCTGATATTGCCCATACCACCCACCCTGGAGGGAATTATTGTGCTTAGAAAATGGCCACTATAAAACAAAATAAGCTGCATAAAAAAATGCTTGCAAAAAATTGGTTTAAGATATGTTGTGAAATTAAATAGTTCCTCCTCCTATACTGTCCCAGAGCCTCCATATTTGAAACTTTGTCTTGGTTGTCATTGTTACTTCTGCCCCCCCCCCAACACACAGGCACATGCATGCACTGAGGTAGAGCAAGTCTACGTGAGTTCAGGACCATTTGGTGAATGGAGAAAGTAACCTGTGTTCTTTGTGGGGATTTTTTTCCTGCATCTTCTAGCACTGTGGTGGGAAGACCGCAGTAGCAATGACACTGAAAAGGCAGCAGAACATTGGGAGCTTATCAGGGTCATTGTGCAGGACTGTCAGGTGAATGGGTAAAGGGTCCTGTGTTCCTTGTAGTTTTTTTTTGCCAGTCTCTTGTAGCATTGTGGTGGAAAGACCTCAATTGCAGTGAGACTGAAAAGGGAGCAGAGCATTGGTAGCTCACCAGTGATCATTGTGCATGACTGTTTTAGAGCTGTGGTGGTGGGAAGACTGCGAGTGCACTGTGACACTGAAAGAGGAGCAGAACATCAGGAGCAAGGTGCAACTTGTGTTTATTTTTTTTAAACATGTGGATTCCAAAACAAACTGGGGGACAGTGTGCATAAGGCTGGGAGGGCAAGCAGCTAGAGGATTTCTTGTTTAGATTGGTGAGTTGTGTGCAACACATGTAATGGCTGTTAGCTGGGGGGGGAGGTAGGATTTCATGAACTATCACTCGCTACGTAAAAGTTCGTAAAATGAGGCATGACACAGGGAAAATTAAAATTTTCAAGTTATGTGGTTTTTGTTGTTGGGCAAAAAAAAACAAGTAAATGGCAATGAAATGCATTTGTTGGGGTGTGTTGCATGTGGTCAACATGAAGGTCTCTCTAAGCAAAGAAAAAAATGGCGTCAGTTTGAAATTCTGTGCCCAGTGCTTCAGCCAATGGCAATGCAGGCTGGGCACAAGGATAGCTTGCTTTGGCATGAGGAACATTTGGGCTGGGTCTTTTTACTTGGTGGGCATCTATTGAAAATGAATGTACCCCTGTGGAATGGGTATCGGCCAATCAGATGCCTCCAAGTAAAAAGTCCATTTTCTAACCCCAAAATAAAGACATGGCTAGCATCCTCAGGGCTCAAATATGTAAATACAAAAATAATTATGTCCCTAGATGGTCCCAATTTCAAATGCCAAGCATTTCTGTGATCAGTAACTGAAAACAAAATGGTGGATTTGCGACACTACTAGAGCTATTTCAGACAATAAAAAGTGCATTTGCGACACTTTCAAACTTTTTGTTAACTTTTCCCGTTGACTTATATTGGGAACTTGTTTTTTGAATAGCTTTTGAAGCGTTCAATATTTTTTCACAAAATCTTCAAAAGGCACATCGGGGACCCCAGCTGCATCTCGGGAAGTTTTTGGACCAGTTGCGTAAATCGTGCAACCTGTAGGCATGAGCAAAGAATGCGCAAAAAAACATAATTGCATGCACGAATGATGCTTAATAACTCCGCTGCCGTATATCCGACCAGTACAAAAGTTGGCAGAACCCAAGATCTATGGCTATGCCCCATGCCTGCCAAATTTCAGGCAAAGCAGTTGAACGGTGGCAAAGTTATTAAGGTGTGAAGCATCACCATTTAACCTTAAAGGTGGACCTCAACCCTAACTATGGTAGCACTACTGTGCTACCATAATATATATATATATATATATATATATGTATATATCTATAAATATCAATATATATCTATATCTATATATATCTAAATATATTTACACAATGGGGTGAGACATATTCCAGTGAAATAAAACATGTTATTTTCACTGCAGTGAAATAAATCCTGATGATGTCAGCAGAGTTAAAATAAATACCATTTATTACACCCCCTCAAACCCGTGCTAAACCAGCACTAACCCCTAGCAAGTCACGCTAAACCTGTGCAAGCCATGCTAAACCCGTACTAACCCCGAACATGCCACGCTAAACCCACGCTAACCCCGCACAAGCTGTGCAAATTGTGTATTTTGCAACAGTGAGGACCCCATTGTAGAAACAGGACTCATGATGGGCACATCATGGAATATGAAAAATATTTTCACTCCTGCCTCATAAGCACTGTATATTTTACTCTGCAGGAATGAAAATATTTTCCATATTCCACTTGTGCTATCATATATCTATATATATATATATATATATATATATTAGAGCAAAAACTCCATTTAGTCCATTAGTTAGGGTTGTTCCACAGTGACAAAAGTGAGGAAATTCAGTATTGGGTTGAAAGCCTTGGACCCCGCCCACACCCCAACTGGCATGGGGTGCATGTTGGGGTCATCAGCCTAACTCTCACCCCATCAGATGTGTGAAGAAGCAGAGGTATAGGAGAATGGGGTGAGAGTTAGGACCGACACTTAATGCGCCCCGATGCCAGTTGGGGTGTGGGTGGGGGGTCCAATGGGGCTTAAACTCTAACACTGAATGTGTCCTCACTTTGTCGCTAGGAACAACCCTAACTAATGCATTAAATGGAGTTTTTTGCCTCTAATTTCCCTTCTTTTTGAGAAGTATAATGAGAAATAGTGAATGTAATGAGGCAGCGGGAGAGTGGATCCCTTTGGGCCCCACGCTCCTGCCACGTGCTGTCTTGTCACATAGTAACACGGTGCCCCCAAACACAAATGGTAATGTTCATAGTGACACAAAATGAAAAAGAAAGATAAACAGTACTGTAGACAGAAATGGTTAAAATAACACAAACGCAAGCGCAAATGGAAACACGACAGGTAACGCAGATGGTGCTGTAGACGGGAACAGTAAGTGAAACAGTTATGGAACCACAAGCAGAACTAGTAAGGGTAACAGTAATGTAAGCGCACAGGCTAGTTTTCCCCAAAAGCTACATAGGGAAAGACAGTGAGTACAAAGAATGTATGCATAATAATGGGTCTTGGAGCAGAAAATCAATAGTTGGAATAGTAAATTGCTTATATCTCAGGAACCATATGACGTAGAAAAAAATTTAAAAGTCATATGATTTATGACTTTTCTGACTAGTTTTGTACTTAGCCCCCTGGTAGGAGCTAAGCATTTTCCTGACAAAAAGTCCATATCTCACACTGTTTCCGAGACACAGGCCCTGAAAGGCACGGCGAATGCCATAATTTTATCCTATAGGAAAAAAAAAGAAGTTCGGAGTGCCATAACTTTTGCTCCCTGTAATATTTTTTCACCAAACCAGCAAAAGGCACATCTGTGGGATGTTGGCTGTCTTCTCTCCAAATTTCAGCCCCAAAAACCAAACCGTTATTTTGCAGCAGGGCGGCAAATAATTCCTGTAATGTGGCAGATGCTGTAATGTTATCTTATGGGAAAAAGCAATGTAATGTAATGTTATCTTATGGGAAAAAGCATCAACTTTGGAGTGCGGTAACTTTCCACCCTGCAATATTTTTTCACCGAAACACTGAAAGGCACATCTGTGGGATATTGGCTGCGTTCCATCCAAATTTCAGCCCAAAAGACCAAACTGTTCTTTTGCAGCAGGGTGCCAAATAATTGCTGCCATTGCTGCCATTTTCACACAGCCTGGAAAAGTATTCTCGAACTTTGCGAAAGCTTTCACAAATTCATTCGATACTGTCGAAAGTATGCCACAAGACATCATGTGGTGGGAGCGCGAGGCCCTCCGCCGCTGCATTACATTCACTATTTCTCGTTATCATTCTCAAAAAGAAGGGAAATTAGAGGCAAAAAACTCCATTTAATGCATTAGTTAGGGTTGTTCCACAGCGACAAAAGTGAGGAAATTCGCTGTTAGGGTTGAAAACCCCCCTTACCCCACCCCAACGGCATTAGGGTGTGCATTGGGATCAATAGGTCCTAACTCTCACCCCATTCTCCTATACTTCTGCTGCTTTACACATGTCATGGGGTGAGAGTTAGGGCTGATGATCTCAATGCACACCCCAATGCCACCACGTGTGTCATCCTTTGTGTTTTCATTTGCGCTTGCGTTTCTGTTACTTTTTTGCCATTTGTGTGCACCGCACTGTTTCTCTTTCTGTTTCACTTATGCTACCATGCCCATTGACATTTCCATTTACAGGCACCATGTTACTATGTGACAAGACATCACGTGGCACACCGTTCCCCTCTACGCCACCGTGTGGGTTACCCTTTCTGTTCTCATTCGCGCTTGTGTTACCATGTGTGCCACTGTTAGCATTTCTGTTTGCGTTGCTGCTCCTGTTACTATGCCACAAGACATCATGTGCATTACATTCACTATTTCTCATTATCATTCTCAAAAAGAAGGGAAATTAGAGGCAGAAAACTCCGTTTAATGCATTAGTTAGGGTTGTTCCACAGCGACAAAAGTGAGGAAATTCGCTGTTAGGGTTGAAAACCCTAACTCCAATTCACCCCCAGCACCACACACACACAGACACACACACACATTCAAGTATGGGAGGACCAAGTCAACACAACCAATGACAGACATCCAGCAGCAGGTGACAGAAATAACAAACAATTGTCTAAATGTACTACGAGACATCCCACCCACCTGACCAGGTATTGCATGCTCAGTGGAGATCAACAGCAAAACTGAGGCCATGTACACCAAACGTACACATCCCCTGATTGCAACTGCACACAACGTACCACATAGTAGTCATATGCCTACGATGCACACACAGACCACACCACTTGTGGTGGCCACCTGAGCAATAGAGTTCAGCAAAACCAAGGAGTTGTACAGGTATAATATCTCTGATTATAACAAGGGTTTGAGAAATGCAGCTTTCTAATTGACTGTAAACATTGTAACAGCCTTATGTTTAGTTTTTATTAACATACATGTAGAGCCTAACCATATGATGAACATGGTTTAATGTTGTTTAAAAACAGTTTTATTATGATAGCAATAAGCCACTCCCAGGTATTATGTTAATGGTCAGTTTATCACTGTCTAGCGACATGTGGCACTCGGCTATCCTCATTCAACATTAAACCCCTACAGGGTGATTAACAGACCATTTAACATAACTGTTGGTCATGCCTTATTGTAGTGTCTTTATAGTAGATACTCTCCTCTCTGCTAGGCACTGCAGCAGCTTTGCAACACAGTGTCCCACCCAGTTACACCATACACTGTCTAGTTACTGGAGAATGGCTGTGAATATGAACTCATGAAGATGAACAGTGTAACGATCATTACAGTCATCGAAACCCTAGTGTGATTATAACTGACGGAGTCAGTGATGAGAGGATAACCCCTGCTGTCCTAGTACACTTACCCCATTGTGAGTTAAATCAATACTAAAAGACATTCTGTTTATATCTACACCATACCTACTTGATTCCTGTTGTACCACAATTAACATAGTTATCACTTTGATAGCATCAGTGACAGAAGTGTGGCAAACCAAACAGTAGGCATACAGCCTGAGTATGAAACAACTGTTAAAAAATCACACTGTGTCCATAAGTGGCATAGATCACTCATTGCAACAATAGTAAATGTATTACTATTTGAATAAGTTAGTCATCACAGATGCAATGAGATTGTCTTTATCAGGTACAACATACTCAGTAAGTGCCTACAGGAAAATCTATCCTATATACATCTCCGATACAGGTACATCATTGTTGGCTCAGTAGTGCTAGGATATTTAGAAGTTGCTTGGCCTGATCCATGCAATTACAATGTTTCTTACAAAGAATATTTACTGCATCTTTAGTATTGAAACACACTGAAGGTCTATGTATGTACATCAGCAGTACACCTTCATCAGTAAGAATGCATGTGATACTGGCAGTACGAATTTCAGAGCGTTGAACAGGCAATGCTTTTCCATACGTTTACATCAGCCTCTCTATGTTGAATAAACCGTTGCAGTAAATGTACTACTATGTAAATCACCTACTAAATGTATCACTACTTTTATCTTGAGCATGCTAGTGTCTTGTAGTTAATTTATGTGCTTCTCTTAATTAATGTATACTCACTAGTGTTAAAACCTTTATACAACTGTCATCATGCACCTTCAGCATTTATATTGAATAACGGCACAGTACCAGTTGTGGTGTGGTGTGGGGCATCGGTAGGTGGGCCATGCAACTACTAAGTGTGGTAATGCTGCGTAGCTGCAATCAGGGGATGTGTACGGTTGGTGTGACATGGCCTCAGTTTTGCTGTTGATCTCCACTGAGCATGCAGTACCTGGTCAGGTGGGTGGGGATGTCTAGTAGTACATTTAGACAATTGTTTGTTATTTCTGTCACCTGCTGCTGGATGTCTGTCATTGGTTGTGTTGACTTGGTCCTCCCCATACTTGAATGTGTGTGTGTGTCTGTGTGTGTGTGGTGCTGGGAGGGTGAATTCGGAGTTAGGGTTTTCAACCCTAACAGCGAATTTCCTCACTTTTGTCGCTGTGGAACAACCCTAAGTAATGCATTAAACTGAGTTTTTTGCCTCTAATATATATATATATATATATACATATACTGTATATCTATCTCTGTATCTATCTATGTATCTATGTGTATATATATATATATAAATATTATAGTGGCATGGTAGTGCCACTGTAGTTAGGGTTGAGTACCCCATTTAAGGTTAAATTGTGAAATTTTGCATCTTAATAACTTTGCCACTGTAAGACGGATTTGCCTGAAATTTGGCAGGCACAGAGTGGTACCATAGATCTCTGGATCTGCCAAGTTTCATAATGTCAGATATACAGTTACAGGGTTAGAAAGTGACATTTTGTAGAGCATTTATGCTTTTTTGCGCATTCTTTGCTCGTGTCTACAGATTGCACGGTTTGTGCAACCAGTCAGAAAACTTCAGGGAACATGTGGCCTTGGTCCCCAATGCGGCTTTTGAAGATTTCGTGACAAAATATTAAATGGTTCAAAAGTTATTCAAAAAACAGGTTTCCCATTATAGCCAATGGGAAAAGTTAACAAAAAAACTGAGTGTCGCAAATGCAGATTTTAGTGTCATGAGTCAGCCATTTTATTTCAGTTAGTGGTCACAGAAATGCTTGGCATTTAAATTTGGGACCCTCTAGGGATGCAATTATTTTTGTGTTCACCTAGTCGGACCCTGAGGATGCTAGCCATGTTTTTTTTTTGGGGGGGGTTAAACACCCCAGTAATATGTTTTTGAAATTTTTGTAAACTGTAGTGTTGCAAAGTAGTGTCACACTTGCAACACTTTCATGATTTTTTTTGCGAAAGTGTCGCAAATGCACTTTTTAGTGTCGCAAATGGCCCTAGTAGTGTCGTAAATCTGCCATTTTGTTTTCAGTTACTGATCACAGAAATGCTTGGCATTTAAAATTGGGACCATCTAGGGACATAATTCTTTTTGTGTTTACCTATTCAAGCCCTAAGGATGCTAGCCATGTCTTTATTTCGGGGTTAGAAAATTGACTTTTTACTTGGAGGCATCCTGATTGGCAGATACCAATTACACAGGGGTACATTCATTTTCAATAGATGCCCACCAAGTAAAAAGACCCAGCCCAAATGTGCCTCATGCCAAAGCAAGCTATCCTTGTGTCCAGCCTGCATTGTCATTGGCTGAAGCACTGGGCACAGAATTTCAAACTGACGCCATTTTTTTCATTGCTTAGAGAGACCTTCATGTTGATCACATGCAACACACCCCAACAAATGTATTTCATTGCCATTTACTTGGGGTTTTTGTGCCCAACAAAAAACACATAACTTAAAAAATTTCATTTTCTCTGTTTCATGCCTCATTTTACGAACTTTTACGTAGCCAGTGATAGTCCATGAAACCCCCCCAGCTAACAGCCGTTGCATGTGTTGCACACAACTCACCAACCTAAACAAGAAATCATATAGCTGCCCACCCTCCCAGTCTTAATGCACACTGTCCCCCAGTTTGTTTTAGAATCCACATGTTTAAAAAAAATAAACACAAGTTGTACCTTGCTCCTGATGTTCCACTCCTTGTTCAGTGTCACAATGCACTCACAGTCTTCCCACCACCACAGCTCTAAAATGGTCATGCTCGATGATCGCCAGTGAGCTACCGATACTCTACTCCCTTTTCAGTCTCACTTTGTGACACTGTGGCCAAAATAACAGGAATTCTTTGCCACCCTACTACAAAAGAACAGTTTAGTCTTTTGGGCTGAAATTTGGAGGGAAGAAAGCTAACATCCCACAGATGTGCCTTTTGGTGGTTTGATGACAAAATATTACAGGGATGCAAAGTTATGGTACTCCGAAATTGATGCTTTTCCCCATAGACTAACATTACGGCGTCTGCCGCACTTTTCGGGGCCTGTATCTCGGAAACGCTTCGCGATACGGACTTATCGTCAGAAAAATGCTTAGTCCTCACTAGGGGACTAAGTGCAAAACTAGCCAGGAAAGTCATAATTTATATGAAATTTAATTTTTTTTCTACGTCATACAGTTCCTGATATATAAGCAATTTAGTATTCCAAGTGCTCATTTTCTGCTCCAAGGCCCATTATTATCCATACATTCTTTGTATTCACTGTGTTTCTCTATGCAGCTGTTGGTGAAAAAAAAGTGTATGCACTTTCGTTACTGTCACAGTTAAGCGTTCCCACTAGCGTTTCTGTAACCGTTTGCATTAGCGTACCCATCTTCGCCACCGTGTGTGTTACGCTTTGTGTTTTTGTTTCCGCTTGCATTTGTGTTACTGTTACCATTTGCATTTCCATTACTGTTTCTATTTGCATTTCATTTTGAATCACCGTGTGCATTACCATTTGTGCTTGCTTACGCACTTCCATTTGCGTTTCCTTCGGTGTCATTGCTGCTGTTACCGTTAGCATTTGCATTTCTTATTGCCATACAGTGACTGTGCATGTTACCATTTGTGTTTCCATACATGCATACATTTGCATTTCCGTTTGCGTTACCGTTCCCGTGTACGCCACCATGTACATTACCCTTTGCGTTTTCATTTGCACTTGCATTACTGTTAACATTTGCATTCCCATTACTGTTTTTGTTTGCATTTTGTTTTGCATCACTGTGTGCATTACTATTTGCATTTGCGTTCACGCTTCCATTTGTATTTACATTTCCTTTAGCGTCATTATTGCTGTTATCGTTAACATTTGCATTTCCTTTTGTTGTACATGACTGTGCATGTTACCAGTTGCGTTTCCATATGTGCTTGCATTTCCGTTTCCATTTGCATTACCGTTCCCATCTATGCCACCTCGTGAGTTACCTTTGCATTTTCATTTGTGCTTGCATTTCCATTATTGTTAAAATTTGTACTTTCATTACTGGTTTTGTTTGCTTTTTCATTTTGCGTCACCATGTGCATTTCCATTTGCATTTGCGTATGTGCTGCCATTTGCATTTCTGTTTGTGTTTTCTTTGGAGTCATCATTGTTGTTACCGTAAGTGTCTGCATTTCCAATTACGTTACCGTGCCCGTGTGCATTATGGTTTGTTTTTCCGTACGTGCTTGCATTTCTGTTTTCATTAACTTTTGTGCTTGTGTTTGTATTACCATTTGCGTTCTCATTTATGTTTGCATCACCAAGTGTGTTAGTGTTGTTGCCATTACTTCACTATTTATAGTGCACATTCTCAAAAAGAAGGGAAATTCATTACAAAAAACTCATTTTAATGCATCAGTTAAGGTTGTTCCACAGCGACAAAAGCAAGGAAATTCAATGTTAAGATTCCCACCCCCTTTGCACCCTACCCCCCAAAAACTAGCCAGGAAAGTCATAATTTATATGAAATTTTAATTTTTTTTCTACGTCATATGTTTCCTGAGATATAAGCAATTTAGCATTCCAAGTGCTCATTTTCTGCTCCGAAGCCTATTATTATGCACACATTCTTTATAGTGTATATATATATATATATATATATATATATATATATATACACACACACACATATGTTTGCTTCCATAAATGAAGTTAATTCATACATTAGAGTTGAAGACAGCAAAGCGTACAAGTAGGAAAATGAAATAACATTAGGGTTTTGGTCTCCAGAGTTTGGCAAATCAGAAGTGGGGTTTTTCTTGGGGTTGTCAACACTAATGCCAACCCTTTCCCCCAGCCCATGACCTCCTGTCCTAAGCACAAGTCACAGCTCCAAGTCAATGCCTCATACAGTAGTGATATACTCTTCACAGGTAGAGAAGTATGTCTCACCACATTTTGGCAGCAGAATTAAACCTATCTTCTTGTTTGCTTAGGGGAAACAAGCATTAGAGTTGACAACCCCAAGGAAAATCCCATACAATCCAATCAACACATTAATTCTATATCCCTTGTCAGAGTAATACATTAGCAGCCGTGTTGGCTCTGACCAGAATTTGTATGTAGTGGGACTTCATCCACCCTCATCCAGTCTTCCGGAACCACTCTTTTTTTCCCAGTGAGCTGTTAAACAGAACTGTCAAAGATGCAGCCAGCATTTCCCTGAGCTCCTTCAATACCTTTGAATGCACTCATCTGGCCCCATTGCTTTGTCCACCTTCAGATTAACGTGTCCCTTCAGGACTCTCACCTCCAAAAAAGGACTAGTGTCCACCCCCTTTCCAAAGCTTCCATTACTTGTTTGTGGCCCCCTCCTATTCTCTTCCTCTGTGAATACTGAACAACAGTATTTGTTCAGGATGTCTGCCTTTTTATGGTTCCCCTCTGCACAGTCCCCCCTTCCTTTTTAACCTTGCACTCCAACCCTTGGTCTTCCTCTTTTCACTTACATACCTAAAACATGTCTTGTCCCCCTTTCATTACCTCCTGTGCTGTTCTCTCTTCTGTTTGTGTCTTTGTGCTCATTACTGAGTTCCTTGCTTCTCTCAGTTTCTCCTGATACACCTCCCTATCTTTCTAACATTGCATCTCCTTATGCATTCTGAATGCTTCCCTTTTAGTCTCAACCTTTTAGTCATCTCTTTTGAGAACCATAGTGATCTCTTTTTTCTCTTGCTTTTGCTCACTTGTTTGATGCAGAGTCTTGTTGGTTTTACTATGCTGCCTTTAATTTTGCACACTGTTTCTCAACCCCATGCAGGCCATCCCCCTGACATGTCATTGCTGAGGAATTTACCCATCTTTACAAAATCTGTCTTCCTGAAGTCCAGGACCATCACCCTTATGTGGTTTGATTCTGCAGCTGTCCTTATATTAAACCACATCATACGGTGTTCAGTGGTCCTTAAGTGGCCTCCCGCCTTTTCCTTTTTATGTATATGTTTTTTATTTGGTAGTTTAGTGATACAACATAAGTTAACAATACAACAGTAACAGTCAGGAACAGTATAGTATATCTGCAATAATTCAAAGGGCAGAGTGTTACTAGAGCTATAGGGTAGGAAAGAGATTGCTCATTAAGAATAGAAATGAATTAGCAATAGAATCAGAACAGCATACAGGATATGTGTATAGCATGGTGATAAATTCCATATTTATATTAATTAACAGTAAGAGAAGAGCTGGGCAGACCAGGCCCCAACCAGGCAAGTGTAAGCTACCCAGAAATCAGCATCCCAGGTAAAGACATCAGTTTCACAGAGGGCTTTGGTAAAAAAAAACAGTTTCCATTCATTGGGCCCTATTCACCAATGGTGCGGATGGACTATGCACCACATAACCCAGGCGCATAGCCCACCCACACCAGTGCGCACCCACCGTGGCATTCCCAAATGGGTTACACCCTCCTCCGGCACCAGATCCTGGGCTGAAAGAGAAGCTTCACTTGTGGGCAGGCCAGGGACACTGTGGCGGGGGGAGTGCCAGCACACTGCCCAATGCATGAACGGGTGGAGTGCCCATATGCAGGGTGCCAGTGGTGGCACATCTGGACACCAGCAGTAATGGCTATACACCCCTTCCAGTTGCAGCCTGACCAACTGGTGCTGGTGGGGGGGCATCGTACCCCTGCAGGAAGGTGTATTGTGGATGGAGATGGGGATCAGGCTGTGGGCAGATTGCCAGCACATGCCCCCCCCAGACTGCATTGCCGGTGCTCTACACCCCCGTCAAGATGGAGCCATACCGGCACAAGGGATCCACTGTGGGCCTGGGTAGGGCAGCCGATTGGCTGCCACCCAGGCTTGCTTCCCTGTTTCCATGCACCTCCACACCTGGGGGGCGGAGACGTGGATGGGAGCCGGGTGGAGACCGCTGCTTCATGAATGTGGTCCTCATGTGGTTCTCCCATGGGTGCGGAGTTGTGCGTGCCTTGCGCACTTGCTCCGTGCCCTTTAGTAAATAGGCCCCATTATGAGGAAATGGTGTGATATTATCTATTTTCCAATATTTTAAAAAAAGTCCTTTGACTGCGATAATATTGGCTTTGACTATTTTGATATCTCAGACAGATAATATGCTTCTATTAAAATGCTCTAAAATAATTGAGCCAATGTCTAAACTGACATTTATTTAACAATTTTGTAGATAATTTTAAATGAGTCAGACCACCATTAGTTAATTAATACACAGGACCAGATAGCATGTTGCAGACCTGCACTTTTCTTTTGACAATTCCAACATCTAGAACTGTCCTTAAACTTAGCTGTGTGTAATATGTAACGGGTAAAACAGGATCTATTAATTACATAAACTGCATTGATCTATTCCTGGATGTATTATATTCATTAATTGTATACAGAATATGGTTCCATTCGGTCTCAGAATATGAATATCCTAGGTCCCTTGTTAATTTTTATTTAATATTTTTGTAAAATTGGTTTTGATTCATGTAAAGGTGCAACATTAAAAATTTAAATGTACTTTTCCAGTTGTTGACTTTAAGTCTGCTCAGGGCCTCCTCCACCTTAACACTTTTAAAATAATTTGGAGCCCTTCCCATGTTATGCAATCCTTCAGAAATATGTTGCACAAATCTACATATGTGAAGGAAACTGAAGAAGATGAATCAAACTTTTCTTTGGAAGAATTCCAGGTCATATATTTCCTACCATTTAATAAATCTGCCTAATTAAATATGCCTTTCTGTTGCCATGAATAAAAGCAAATTGATTTGCCTCTGATTTTAACATTAGGGTTATTCCAGAGTTTATTGGATTTAAAAAGCTTTGTTTTATTGTTAGTTTTAATCTTATAAGATTTAACCTCTGAGCTTTTATTCTTAATGCTCACACTATTACTTTTTTTGGAAATAGGTGGGAGCATACCATGACATGTCAATGGAAAGCTTCATTTCTGAATTAATATTGATGAAGACATTTTCATTTTCTAACAGAACATCAGTTTGCTGGGAGCTGGCCACTGACAGAGCATACGTAACAGTATGATTGGTGTTCATTTTTTGGGTCCAGAAATGCCAGGCCACCCTGTTGTTTTGGCAGACGAAGTGTTTGCCAAGTTAACCTTGGCTGCTTAGAGGTCCATATAAAAGATTTAAAGAATCTGGTCATATGAATAAACCATTTATCAGGAACATCCACCAGTAGAGCCTCTAGTAAATAAGACATTTGAGGAATAAGTACCATTTTGAGTACTTGGAATTTGCCCATTATTGATAAGGATAGTTTGGACCAGCCCATAATTTTATGTTTCATAATATTATAATTTTATGTTTCATAATCTCAGTCAGAGGAAAATTATGTTTATATAGATTGTCTATGATTTAGACACTTTCCCACTAGGTAATCCATATAATCCAGTGTGACTGTGGCTTCATGGATTGCATTAATTTCACATGCAGCTGGAATATTACACATCATCATTTCTGACTTTGTTACATTTATTGTATAACCTAATACTGCAGAATAGCAGGAAATAACTGCCTTACGTTCTAACGGAGTAAAATAAATCATCTGTGTATGCTTGACGTTTGTTCATTTTGTTGCCATTTGAAGTACCTCTAATTTTAGGGTTTTGCCTTATTTCTATCAAGAGACCTTCTAAAGTCAGAATAAACAGGGTGGGAGATATGGGGCAGCCCTGCTTGAGCCCCTTAAAAAGTTCAAAACTTTCACTGAGTGCATTGTTAATATTTAATCTTGCCACAGGAGAGGCATACAGGGCCTTAATCCATTTTATAAATTTATTTGGATAGCTCCATCTTTGAAATATCAAAGCGATTCAGTTCAGTTCAGTTTATTGTGTAGGGATAGCTTCCATTGAACATGCTCATTCACAAAGAGGTCCTTGATACAAAGTACTCAACATCACAGACAATCAATACAAGCTACATCATAGTAACACAGCAGGTATGTCATGGTACATAGAGTAGATTAGTCATAGCAAATACGT
This sequence comes from Neoceratodus forsteri, assembly GCA_016271365.2. NCBI lineage: Eukaryota > Metazoa > Chordata > Ceratodontiformes > Ceratodontidae > Neoceratodus > Neoceratodus forsteri. The sequence goes on along the minus strand of CM057451.1, from coordinate 1,070,287,362 downwards.
AGAGGCAAAAGCATCATGACAGTAAGTTTGCCACCACCTAATAAAAATCATCACAGACAATCAATACAAGCAGTACATCATAGAAAAACAGCAGAGATATCATGTTACGTAGAGAAGGTTGGTTACAGCAATACATAGAGGTAAATTAGAAGCATCACTTAACAGTAAGTTTATCACACCTAATAAATAAGGGAGATAACTTAGGTAGATGGGAGGGAGGGAAGGAAGGAAGGAAGGAAGGAAGGAAGGAAGGAAGGAAGGAAGGAAGATGCATGCCAGTATACACATGAATCTACAAAGACAATAGGAGAGGGATGGGGTATTGCCATTCAACCATGTTAAATGCCTTGGGTGCATCAGGGCTTCGAATAACTGTTTTTTCATAGTTTTTTTGGAAGAGTTCTATAATATATTGAACTCTGTGACTACTATTATGATTTTGTCTAGACTGAATGAACCTATTCTGATCTGAATGAATAATGCTGTTCAAAAAGGGAAATATTCCGTTATTCAAAATCTTTGCAAAAATGTTATATTCATTATTCAATATTGCAATTGGTCTCTAATTGTATGCATTCATAATATATTTTTCCTATTTGGGTATTAAAGTAATACTTGCAAAAAGAAAAGAAATTGGCAATTCATGTGTTTCATCCAACTGGTCTTCCACCTTGATGTTTGCAACACTGTCCGTGTTAGTGAGTACCAGGTCCAGTATTGCCCCCTTCCCGAGTGGGTTCACTAGCTTGCTGAGTAATGCCCCCTGCAGAGAGTCCAGGATGTCCCTGCTTCTAGCTAAAGCTGCTGCAGTGATGCTTCAATCTACATCTGACAGGTTGAAGTCTCCCACCATCTTGTCAATGGCTTCCGCCAGTACCTTATCTAATTCTTCCCCCTGTGCTGGAGGTCTGTAGATCACTCCAGTTTGAATAGCAGCTCTGTTCCCAACTCCAGTGTGACCCACAGTACCTCTGCCTCCCCCTGTATTTCATGTATCTCCATCACTTTTGTGCTTTCCCTCACATCCTTTTTCCCTTCCCATCTGGTCCTTCCTGAACAGATTATAGCATGATATGGCCATGTCCCAGCCATGGTTTTCAGTGCACCTAGACTCAGTAATGGCCACAATATCTAGGTTGGCCTCTGTCATGATGGCCTCTAGGTCTGGAATTTTATTAACTACATGTCTAGCATTCACACACATGGCCTTCCAGAATTTATTTCCACTCTGCTTGTTTCCCCCCTTTTTCCTTTATGCCCTCCCTCCTTCCCTACTCTCTTTTTAATGCTCCCATTCCTTTACTACCCTGCTTCCTTTATTAATTTGCACCCTAGGGAATTCTTCTTTCCTTGGTTTCTCCTTACTATCTACTTCAGCCTCTGGGGAGGGCAGATTCTGACTCCCAAATCCATCCTGCCACCCTCATTGGCTAGTTTAAATGTTCATTGAAGTAACATTTAAACCATACACTGAGGGCTGTTGTTCCCCTCCCGGATAGATGCAGACCATCTCCCCTGTATAGGCCCTTATCCTCCCAGGTGGTACCCCAGTCCCCAGTGTAGTCAAACCTTTCCTCTCTGACCATATCTATGTTTGTACCCTTACCCCTGTTAGGATTTTGCTAGTTTTTCCTTTTTTTGTTTGTTTCCATTTGTGTTCTCCTGTGCCTTGATCTAATCTTTTTATAGCCTAGATTAGTGTTGCTCTAATTCCCAGTTTTGGCCTACCTTTGAGTTTTCTCTTCCCAGCAGTGACTGTTACACAGTAGTGAACAGGTGCCTTGCCTTAGTTGACTGGCAGAGTCTCCTGCTTCTCCACGTCCTTCTGGTGGGGCCTGCCAACACCGACAACACCAATCAGCTGTTCCACTCCTTTGCTGTTCCATTCACTCACCAGTCAGAAATGTGTGGGACAGTGCAGCCACACAGGATTGATTCATGAAGGGAAGGTGCTCGTCAGTCCTGCTGCAACTCAATGAAAAAAAAGAGGGACCCAGCACTCATTACCTTCTGTTACAAACTGCAATACTCGCCAGTCTCTTAGAAAAAATTGTTGTTTTTATTATGAGACAAACACAGATATCGAAGATGTGTAGCCCAGGGAGACTTCCACACAAATTACCAACGTTTCACGTTCCTTTTGAATGCTTTGTCAAGGTGTATTGCACCACATAGTGTTCAATATTTATACTACAATCCATTAACACCATTATTTAAAAAATGTACAAATGCCTACATTTTTAATCCCTACTACTCATCAACCATTTCACATAAATTCATTAGACAAACATCTTAAAATATGGACAGGACTTACTTACATATAATATTCTCTTAGTTAATTAAAGTTTTCATTAAAGGTGGGGAAGTAAAAATGTATATAAATATAAATATCTAAATGAAGAAAAGGGAAAAAGGGAAAAAAAATTGAAAAAAGGAGGGGGGTTCAATTCTAATATCCTATGCAACAATCAAAATTCCATCTTTTTATAGTATCTTATATTTTATACAATGATTAGATTTACTTCCTTTCAAAAAATATTTTTTATATACTATAACAATCACGACAATTCTATTTGATCGTTTAGTCCTGGCCACTCCAGAGCTCCCAACTGATATATCCAATAAGCTTCCCTATTTGCTAGCCTATTTTCTGTATCCCCCATCTTAGTCCTAAAGACACCTTATCTATACCTATAAAAAGAGGGATATGTTTTGAACCTTCTCTCACACTATTTATATGTTGTGCCATTGCATATTTCAAATCTTTATTTTTTATTGCCCGCATATGGTCCCCTATTCATTCTTCAAATTTCCTTTTAGTCCTGCCCACATAATATACACCACAACTGCATGATAGAAACATAGAATTTGATGGTAGATAAGGACTGCTTGGCCCACCTAGTCTGCCCATTTCCCTACCTGATGGATAAGCTGCAGAGTCTAGTGAATCAACAGCTTACTTCCTCCTACCCCCCTAGAATTGCCTTATGTCTGACCCATGCATTCTTGAATTCTCCCACTGTTCCTGAGTCCACAACCTCCTCAGAAAGGCTATTCCATGCATCCACAACCCTATCTGTGAAAAAATACTTTCTAACATTACCTCTGAGCCGTCCTCCCTCTATCTGTGACCCCTTGTGCCCCCTTGTTCTTGCACATCTCTTCTTCTGAAAGATGCTACCCTCTTGTACTTTGTTAATTCCCTTGAGATACTTGAAAGTTTCTATCAAGTACCCACTCTCCCTCCTTTCCTCAAGAGTATACATATTAAGCTGCTTTAGTCTCTCCTCGTATGTCTTCTGGTGCAGACTCTGCACCATTTTGGTTGCCCTCCTCAGAACAGCCTCCACTCTGTCTATGTCTTTGTGGAGATGGGGTCTCCAGAATTGCATGCAGTACTCCAGATGGGGTCTCACCAACTGTCTGTACAGAGGGATACCAACTTCCTGTTTTCTATTGTTGATGCCTCTCCCTATGCATCCCAGTACCACCCCCCCAGCCCTCCTTACTGCCTTCTCACATTGCTTGTCCACCTTTGGGGCATCTGATATAATTACTCCTAGGTCTCTTTCAATTTTTGTTGTTGTTATTAACTCACCCCCCCATTGTGCACTCTTCCCCTGGGTTTTTGTCTCCTAGATACATTACCTTGCACTTCTTTGCATTGAATCTGAGCTGCCATATGTTTGACCATTCCTCCAACCTTGCCAAGTCCCTTTTCATTCTTTGCACTCCACCTTGTGTATCAACCCTGTTGCAGATCTTTGTGTCATCTGCAAAGAGACATACTTTTCCTTCCAGGTGCTCTCCAATGTCACTTATAGAGACATTAAAGAGTACCTATCCCAGTACCGCCCCCTGCGGTATCCTACTAGTTGCCCTCTTTTCTTCACTGTGGACTCCATTTACTATTACCCTTTGCATCCTGTTGTCTAGCCAGTTTTTTTATCCAGGCTACCACCTTGGGACCCACTCCAAGACTTTCTAACTTGTATATTAATCTTTTGTGTGAGACTGTGTCAAATGCCTTGCCAAAATATAGGTAGGCCATATCCACAGCCCCTCCCTGATCTACTACTTTGGTCACCCAGTCAAAGAAATCTATTAGGTTTGTCTGACATGACCTTCCTGCTGTGAAACCATGCTGACTTGGGTCCTGTGCCCCACTGGCCTCTAGGTACTCAACAATTCTTTCCTTCATAAGTAATTCCATCATTTTCCCTACCACTGAGGTCAAACTAACTGGTCTGTAGTTTCCTGCCTCTGCCCTGCTCCCACTTTTGTGAAGTGGGATCACATTTGCCTTCCTCCAGTCCTCAGGTACCACTCCATCCTCCCATGATTTGTTAAAGAGAGTAGTCAGTGGAGTTACTTGTTCTACTCTTAGTTCTTTTAGAATTCTTGGGTGAATCCCATCAGGCCCCATTGCTTTGTCCACTCTCAGTTTCAAGAGTTCTTTCAAAATCCTTTCATCTGTGAATGGACTGGTATTGATCCCCCTATTCAGAGTGTTTCTCTTGTTTGGTTTAGGTACCTTCCCCTCCTCTTCCGTGGTGAATACTGAGCAGAAATACTCATTCAGTAGTCCTGCTTTTTCACTGCCACCCTCTGTCCTCATTCCCTCCCCTTTATTAAGTCTCTGTATCCCTCCTTTGGTCTTTCTTTGCTACCTAATGTACCTATAAAAGGTTTTATCCCCCTTCTTAACAGAGTTGGCTATCTTTTCCTCAGATTGTGCCTTTGCTATTCTGACTGCCTTCCCTGCCTCCTTCTGCTTTAACTGATAAAGTTCTGTGTCCTGCTCCTTCTGTGTTTCCTTGTATTTCCTGAATGCTAACCTTTTCTCCTTAATCTTCCCTTCCACCTCTTTTGAGAACCATAGTGTTTTTTTCCTTCATTTTGTTTTGTTGATTTGCTTCACATGAAAGCTTGTTGCCTCTGCGATGGCTGTTTTGATTATTCCCCATTGTTCCTCCACCCCTCCTTCTTGCCCATTTGCTAGTGCTTTTCTGAGGCAGTCTCTCATTTTCCCAAAGTCAGCCTTCCTAAAGTCCAATACTTTTGTTTTTGTAGGGCTTGATTCTATGGCTGTGTTCATTGTGAACCTCACTGTTTGGTGGTCACTTGTTGCTAGATGGCTACCCACTTCTAAATCTGAGGTCTTTTCTCCTTCCCCATTTGAGAGTACCAGGTCTAAGATTGCTCCCTCCTGAGTGGGTTCCAACACTAGCTGTCTGGGGCATGCCCCCTGTAGGGCATCAAGAATGACCCTGCTCTTGGATGTGCCTGCAGTAAAGGTACTCCAGTTAACATCTGGCATATCCAGGTCCCCCATCAACAATATCTCCCTTTTTCTGCAATTTTAAGGATGCCTTCTATCATTTCCTTGTCCATTTCCTTCCCCTGAAATGGGGTCTGTACACAACCCCCATGCGGATTATGGTGCAATTTCCTCTGTCCAGGGTGACCCACAGTGACTCATCAACTTCCTGTTTACTCTTTAGTGCTGTTATTTTAATCCCTTCCCTTACATAGAGAGCTACTCCTCCTCCTCTTTTACCCACCCTGTCCCTCCTGTAGAGTGTGTGTCCTGGTGTGTTGATATCCCAGTCACGGTTCTCTGTGTACTATGTTTCAGTGACTGCCACAATATCCAGGCATCCTTCTTCCACCAAGGCCACTAGTTCAGGGAGCTTGTTACACAGGCTGCGGGAATTGGCACTCATCACCTTTCATTTTTTTTGTGGCCTTACCCCTTTTAGCCCCAACCCCATCCTTACTGCCTTTTTCTGCATTTACCTCTGCCCTGCTCCCTGCTGACTTCTCTACCTTGGTGTTTACCTCACTAACTACTGTGTTTTATGGGGGGAGGCTGGGATTTTTCCTGCTCCTTTTCAGTGCCTCCCCCCTTGGCTAGTTTAAATGCTTGCCAATGAAGCATTTAAACCTATCACCTAGGTTCCTGGTTCTCCCCAGACAGATGCAGACTATCACGCCAGTATAGGCCTGCATCCCTCCAGGTGACTCCCCAGTCCCCAAAGAAGCCAAAACCCTGAGTTCCACACCAGTTTTTCAGCCATTCATTGAATCCTATGGTGCGGAGTACCCTAGCATCATCCTTACCATAGACAGGCTGCACCTCAGAGAAGGTTACCATACATGCTACTTGTCTAAGGCCCCTCCCCAACTGTACAAACTCCTCTTACACTGCTCTGATCCCATTCACAGCCAGGTCATTTGTCCCTAGGTGGACAATGACATCCAGCTCCCTCCCTCATGCAGCAGCTCCCGCAATCCTGAGGATTCTCTTCCTATCCCTCCAAGCCATTGTGCCAGGCAGGCACCTTACCTCCCTATCCTCTTCCTCCCCCACTTCTACCCCTAATGATTGAGTCCCCCACTAGGAGTTGCTTCCTTCCCCTATGGGGTCTCATGCCACCCTCCTGTGGGTCTCCTTTGTGGAGGTTCCCAGCATCCTCCTTGGTCTCCACCGCAGATGCTTCTATGGAGGAACCCCTCTTCACCAGAACAGCATATGAATTGTGGAGATGTACAACTGGAAGGATGCACTTCTGTTCCACCACCCTCTCCCTCCCTGAGCCCACCTTGGACAACCGCTTCTCTTTCTTGGCAACTTCTGAGGTAGTGGTGGTGGCCCTAGTCATCCCTGGGTGAGGGAAGAGGTTTCATGAATCCTAGCCAAGTCATCCTGGAGACAGGCAACCTCCTCTCTCAGACCAGAGAGGTGTCTGCAAACAGGGCAGCATCGCAGCCTGCACCACTCCCATTTTGACTTATTTTGTGTCCCCTCTCCTGTTATTTTGTATGCTTACTGTCTCCTCCCTCTATGTATTTTTACACTTACTTTCCTACTGCCTATGTGCCCTTACAATTCTTGCCCTCCCTGTTCTGGGACAGGAACTTCCTGTAGTCTTCAGTAGTCTCCTTCTTCTGTGCTTGGATTCAGACCTCTAGCAGCCGGGGGGAGAAAGAGCTTTTTTTTAGGTTCCTTCAAGGTTGATGAAACTAATGTGTCTCAGTGATCCTTCCCTTCCTACTGCCAAACAGGAAGTTCCTGTTGTCAGTCAAATCCAGTGACTATTAAAGTAGAACTGGCTTTGGGTGGGAGGGTGGAGGGATGGGAAAGAGGGCAATTGGTAAAAGAGCTGTAGTTCTAGACTTCTGTTACTTGCTCTGACAGCAACGTTCTCTTTCAAAAATAGCAGGAAGCTGTAATTGGAGACTGCTGCTTTTGTACTCCTAAACTCCTAAGCCACCCCCCAATAAGCCTCAGCCTCTGCTCCTGACTCAGTAAATTAAGCTGATACAGCCCCCTTCCTCAGAGAAACACACAGTGACTTTCTTCTTTTTATTTATTTATTTTTAATATTACATTCTGTGTATCACAAGTTATTAAATGCAATATTTTAAATTGTTTTCCATCTTTCGGACTAACAAAAAAGTCTGTTTTACTCAACACTTGATAATATTTGCACCTACCACATCGTGTGCAGCCCGGGGATGGTGAATCAAAAAAAATATTATTCTTTTACTCTTCTACTGGTTGTACACTATGAACAACCCAATCCCTGATATTTTGCACCCTTCTGTATGTAACTAAAGGCAAATTACTCACTATCTCCTTAAGACGCGGTTCCATTCTTAATATTCCCCAGCTACTATGAATTATGCTTTTGACAATATAGGCACCATCAGAGAAAGTTGTTACAAAATTTAACTTGTTTTGTTCAGTTGTATTCTTTACTTTTTTCTGCAACAACTGTTCCCTCAGCATCAGATCCACTTCTATTTTCAATTTTTATATGACCTTTTGACCATACCCCCTTTCCCTTAAGTGATCTGTCAGATCTGTTGCATGTTCAAAATAATCCCCTTCTTTTGTACATTTCCTTTTCAACCTCATATATTGTCCTTTGGGGATATTCTGTATAGAGTGTTTTGGATGACAGCTACAGGCCTTCCAATGCATATTTATGTTTGTGGGTTTTCTAAGAGTGAGGTCACAATTTCACCTTCCATCATTCTAGTAATAACCAAATCCAAAAAGTTAATTTTCTCCACATCATACTTAAATTCAAAATTAAATCTTGGTTCCTGTTGTTCAATATATTCTTTAAAGTTTAATAATTCACCCTCAGATCCATTCTAAATCATAATACAATCATTGATGAAACGTTTATAGAGTTCAATTTTATTTCTATATAGATTCTTTTCTGTATATATATCACTTCTTGCTCCCAGTAGCCCATTGCCAAATTAGCATAATTTGGGGCAGACATGGCCCCCATTGCTATTTCCTTCTTTAAACTTCTGTAAATAATACCATCCCACAAAGCTAAAGGCATTACATTCCAATACCATTTTAGACATTTGTGTCAATATTTCTGTTTCTGGAATTCTATTTTCCTTCTGTTCCAAAAAATAGGCCATACTTTGTAACCCATAATTGATTGGAGGGGTTGTTAAAACCCTACTTGTACGAGCTATCTTTATAATAATGTTCCAAATCCACCATACATGCTTTATAGAAAACATTAACAACTGGATTCATTGGAGGAATGAAAGTGGACCTTTTTTTCAGACCGAATCCTTGTATATTACTTCTCCTCCCGAGTCATACAAATTCACCAAACTTTGTGAATCATGTTGTTCTTGCTTATATTCCCCAATTATCCTGTTATCCCTTTCAAACTGAAAGACATGCTTTAAATTAAGTAACCTTCCCATCATTCTAGTAATAACCAAATCCAAAAAGTAAATTTTCTCCACATCATAATTGAATTCTAAATTAAATCTTGGTTCCTGTTGTTCAATATATTCTTTAACGTTTAATAATTCGTCCTCAGATCCATCCGTGAAAACTTTAATTAACTAAGAGAATATTATATGTAAGTAAGTTCTGTCCATATTTTACGATTTTTGTCTAATGAATTAATGTGAAATGGTTGATGAGTAGTAGGGATTAAACATGCAGGCATTTGCACATTTTTTAAATAATGGTGTTAATGTATTGTAGTATAAATATTGAACACTATGTGGTGCAATACACCTTGACAAAGCGTTTGAAAGGAACAAGAAATGTTGGTCATTTGTGTGGAGGTCTCCCTGGGCTACACCTCTTCAATAACTGTGTTTGTCTCATAATAAAAACAAAACATTTTTCTAAGAGACTGGCGAGTATTGCAGTTTGTAACAGAAGATAATGAGTGCTGGGTCTCTTTTTTGCATTGTGTGGGACAGTGGCTGCTTTTATACAGAATCTGCTTCCTTCCTGGTGGCATGCTATTGGCTGTGGGAGGTCAATTATCAACTAGCTGAGAGCCTGGGTCAGAAAATTAGCACCTCTCCCCCAAACTACAGGGCTAGACACAATTCTTATAATATGGCCCCTAAATGTGGGCTACTCTGGCTGGTCTCAAATTTACAAATGCAAAGGCTGGTGAGTCCCTTTCAGTTTCAACACAGAATGTGGCTTGGAGCTGGTTAAGTGAGATTATTCCAGAAAAGAAATAGAAGAATACCAGTCATATGACACAATTGTGCTTAAGCCAGCTTTACTTACTGCTTTATTTTCATCAAGCAAGAACCCCCACAGTCCTAGCACAATGTTTCACCCACATGCAGGCTTCATCAGGGAAGAGGATCTGAGGTTGCAGGTTTTCCTTTTTGAGTGTCTGTTTCTTTAAATTTTCCTAGGATCTATATGCATACATGCTCTTAGTGTATTTCTGAATTTCAGCAGTGCTTTACTCAACTGGTTTTGCAGAGGGGGGTTCCTTTCCTGTTAGAGTTCTGATGTGCCAGGCTACAGCTGTAATAGCCAGAAACAAGCCAGAAACAGATCCTAAGAACATTTAAAGAAACATATACTCAAAAAGGAAAACCTAAAACCTCAGATCCTCTTCCCTGATGAAGCCTGCATGCGGTAAAAACATTGGGCTAGGACTGGGGGATCTTGGTTAATGGAAATAAAGTAGTAAGAAAAGCTAGATAAAGCACCATTTTATCATGTGACTGGTATTCTGTTTCTTTTCAGGTCTCAGATTTACCCTTCATGTAGTAATAAATACGTTAATTCAAACAAGTTTCACCACAACACACCCCACCAATGTTGTCTCCAAAAAAACACAAGCTTTTTTTTGTCCCTCCTGTGGCAAACGCAGGTAGACTCTGCTTAAGATCTGGAGACAGAGGCATGGAACAATCACTGTACACATGGACTGGGCTGATAACTGCCTATGTCTGCTAGAGGTGGATAAAATCTTTATAGAAAAAAAGATTGCAATGTGTATTTTATATTGAATCTGGATTGAGTGTTACAGGCAGTGTTGAGAATCTAAACAGGTATGGTAGATACTGTTTTGGAGAAATTCACAGTATGGTAGTATAATATACATAGGGAATTCAATGTGCTGTATACTGTGTCGGGTGGTATGATGTGTGATTCAATTTGCTTTTTTTTTTAAATTTACTTTTGATGTATTGTTATGTTGTAATGCTGAAAGGTGAACAATATAATTGATGATAATGAAATGGTGCCTCCACCCAGAGTTAAGTATGTGGGAGTATCTACTTAACCTGGTATAGCCCTCTGGGAAGCTATAACCTTCCACAAGCCTGCCTAATGTCCATGTGCCTTGCAATGGGAAACGGCCCTTCACAGCTGTTAACGCACATTAGCAGTGAACATTAATAACAGGTACACACCGCTTACACTTACCACCAGGGTCTGATCTTCGGCAAACACCATAGAGCCAACTGTAAAACAGTTTTCAAAACAGGCATGCACTATTAAATACTTTTCCGGCCAGACACATTAACCTTAAACCAGGCAATGAGATATTCGTGAGTCAGTTCGACAGTGAAACAACAAATCTGAATTTATTGAGGGGATGTGAACAAGGGAAGGGGCAAATCTAGATGAATGATTACTATACTGGATTAAGTCAGGATGCTATGCATGCATGCTTTTAGTCCCTTTGTAACAGTCTCGTAACTACTGGGTAGCCAGAGTGTTGGTGGCTAGCCAGAATGGTGTCTGGGGTTGCAGCTGTTGTTGGTGCCCTTGATAGAAAGAAAAGGCAGTTAAACATGTATAAACAAAGACCTTGGTTAATTGTATCCTCGGCTGTTTGGCCTAGTCCACTGTAACCCTATAAACACACTGAATGAAATCAGATGACAGCAAAGAATGATTTAAGGAACTGTTGCAGGGAGCTACCCTGAGTTTACTCACAACACCAATAGGAAGAAGTTGGCCTGGCGAAATGAAGACCTTTTGCAGAGCACTGAAGAGCATGGGGAAGCTGTGCCGACACGACTCACCTCCACTTCATGGCCTTTCCATCCAGGTGGCTGCAGTCTGCAATACCATGCTGTGCAGGGGCTGGATCCCCAAGTAGGTCTCTCATCATGATAACTGTAACCAGTGCGGGAATAGATGGCTTGGGCAGGATTTGGCATGAGCCCAAGATCGGACACAACACTTCTGACAAGATTCAGTTCTTTTGCTGGTGAACGCCTCCAGCTGACTGACAACTTGGCCAAACAAGGCAACTGGCTCCCAGTGGCAAACAGGCATTCCTGATTAATAGGCCTTGGCCCACCTCGAGCATTCACACATTAAACGGAAACCACATCCACTTCTCTGATCGGCTTCAGGCCAGTTCTCAATTACAGCTGCTCTGCTGTGCTAACCTTTAAACCTGCAGAAGGCAGCCTCTAGATCAATTCCTGAACTCAGGACCGCAGACACCCACTGGAGGAAACTAGGCTTTCCCTGGGCCAAAACCCTGCAAGCTTGAAATGGCTTCTACTCCATGGAGTCTTAGGATGAACTCTCCACAGAACCTCCTCTGAGTTTAAGAGCTCGAGCCACACTCCCTTGTTTGAATATCAGCTCTCAGACCAGTCCATTTTTTCTGCCTCCCCATTGGTCAGGGGGATCTGTCAGTCACAGTTTTGTACTCACATTTATTCCTTTAGGTGCCAAACCTTAGAGTTAACAGTTTCTCCCACAAGGCACCTGAACTAAGACCCCCTCGAGGTCCCCTGTGTCCCAATTAGTCCAATTCTTGGAAATCCCAGATCAAACATGGTGGCTCCCATTGGGATGCATAAGCTACAAGAAGGCAGGCTAATGCACTGTAGTTTAACTACACCGACAGATTAGAAGTACGTTTTTACAGTACAAGCTAGTGTTCCCTCTGCTTTGCTATCAACTGCAGAGTGGGGAAAATCAGGATGATGCCTGGCCAGTCGTGAGCTTTGAAGCACTCGGACCCTTAGCCCAGGCCATTTACAGCACACCAGCAGTGTCACTTACAGGGACAGGCATGGAGGCACATCATGGCACTCTTACAGAGATCAGTAGACTTACCAAATAACTATGGATTTATTGTTTCCAATGGATGTCTGCTTGGCAGTGGGCATTGCAGGAGCCCTGGGAGGCACTTAAAGTAAGCCCCAAATTGGGGATGGGAGGCGCTACATACAAATTAATAAGTTTATTGGCCATGTTAAACAAAACAGAACTGGAGATAACCTGGCACCTCCAAATGTGGAATTACTGGGGGTGTGCAAATACATAAATTGTATATTCATCAAATAGTTGATGAATACGCCAAGGGTATTCAGGTATTTAACTGTATTTGGGTTTTCGACTATACTGGTATTCTACCATAATGTAGTAGTAACATACTAAAATGCCAGCAGAATAGGCCTCACGGTCTTTCGAGTCTGCTCGATTGGTCAGCCCCCACCCTGGGTGCTGACCTTGCTGCCCCCCTCGCCTTCTCTGGCTTCTCCCTTCCCAGTTCCGGATATTCTTGCTGCATTGGATTTTGCTTCCAGAACCCTTCCCCTGTACCTGTCCCAGCCCCTCTTGAACCCCTCCACCATCTCTGCCTCCACCAGCCCCTAGGCAGTGCATTCCATGGCTCCACCACCCTCTCAGTGAAGTAGCACCTCCTCCTTTCTCCCTGAATCTTCCCTCCAGCTTCCACCCATGCCCTCTAGTGGCCCCTCCTCCTTCCTTCAAGCACCCTGACTGTTCCTCCCCTATTTACCCTCTTCATGTACTTGAAGACCTCTATCATGTCCCCCGTCCCTTCTCTTTCCAATGTGTACATATTTAGCTCTTGCAGCCTCCTCATAGGTCCTGTCCCCAAGCCCCAAATCATTTTGGTTGCTCTCCTCTGACCCTCTACAGGAGTTTAATGTCCTCTTTAAGTGTGGCCTCCAAAACTGCATGCAGTACTCAAGGTGTGGCCTCACCAAGCAGTTATAAAAGGAGCATCACTTCCCTCCTTCTGGAGGTGATCCCTAGTGATGCATCCCAGCATCCTGTTGGCCTTGGCTGCCTCCTACAAGTCTCCGAGTTTTCATTTTGACATCCACCACCACCCCCAGGTCCCTCTCAGCCATCGAGACTTGTAGCATTTCCCCAGGTGTATGCTTGGCCTGAGTTTCGAACTGGTGGAGTACCTACATTTCCCTGCATTGAACCTCAGCTTCCACTTTCTAGATCATCTTTCCAGCGCCTCCAGGTCCCCCTGTAGGGCCACCCCCCTCCTCCCCATCCACCACCGCCCCTAGTTTTGAGTCATCCGCAAAGAGACTCATCTCACTCCTGATTCCTGTCCTTATGTCAGAGATGTAGGCGTTGAACAGGAGGGGCCCAAGGACTGATCCCTGTGGGATCCCACTAATGACCCTGCTTGGGGATGAGACTATCCTGCAAACTACAACCCTCTGGGTCCGGTCCTGGAGCCAATTGCCTATCCATCTGATCATCTGGTTCCCTACCCCCATTTCTCCCAGCTTATCCAACAGGCCCATGTGAGGAACCGAGTCAAATGCCTTGCTGAAGTCTAGAAAGAGGATGTCCACTGGTCTACCCAGGTCCAAGGCACTCGTCACCCAGTCATAGAACTCCACAAGGTTTGTCTGACACGATTTCCCCCAGACAAATCCATGCTGTCTATCTTCCAGGCACCCTGACTTTTCCAGGTCCCCCCTAGCCTCTCCTTGATAATGCCCTCCATCACCTTGCCCACCACCGATGTCAGGCTGACAGGCCTGTAGTTCTCTGCCACCTCTCTTGATCCCCCCTTGTGGATAGGCACTATATGCACCACCTTCCAGTCCTGGGGCACCCGCCCTGTTCTCAGAGAGAAGGTGAAAAGCTCCACCAGGGGTTTCGCCAGGACATCCGCAAGTTCCTTCAGCACTCTGGGATGTAATTTATCTGGCCCCGGTGCTTTCTCCGTCTTAAGGGAGCTGAGGGCTTCCCTCACTCTCTCTGCTGTGATTTCCACTTCCAGTACCTCTTCTCCTTGCTTAGCCCTCCCCTCCTGCCAGTGATGCCTCCCCCTCTCCCCAGACCTGCCGATTGGTAAGGGTCCCCCCCCCTCAGTCTCTCTGTCTCCTCCCATGTATGATGCAGCACCCCCATTTTCCTTGGTGAAAACTGAGGTGAAGTACTCATTTAGTACCTCAGCCTGCTCCCCCGCGTCTTGTGCCCATCTCTCCCCTGATTTAGTCCTGCTAATCTGCCCCTTCACCCTTCATTTTTCCCCAGTGTTCCCTCTCCTGATTTCCCTGGCTAGGTTCTGCTCATTCCTTGCCTTAGCAGCCCTCACCACCCTAGTGGCCCTTCTAGCCATCAGCTCATACTCCCCTCAATCCCTTTCACTCCTTGAGCACTTGAATTGCCTATAGGCTGCCTTCTTTCCCTGCACCACCTCCTGGACCTCCCTGGTCCACCAGCAGGGTTTTCGGGCCCTACCGCATTTTCGTCTTACTCTTGCACAGGTGCTGGTAGCATCTTGCACCCCTCTTCTGATGATTTCCCACCTACTATCAGCGTCCATGTCTGACCCAATCCCATCCAAATGCTCCTTAAGGATCCTTCCCATTTCCTTAAAATCCGTTCCCCTGAAGTCAGTTACCTCGTCTTTGTGCAGCTTTCTAGCCCTCCTAGGTCCAGGCAGAACCAGACTGTGGCATGGTCACTCCCCGCCAATGGGTCCCTTACCTCCAGGCCCCTAATCTGGTCACTGTCTGCCAGGACCACATCCAGTACCTGCGCCTCCCTGGTCAGTTCCCCCACTTGCTGAGTTAGGAATGCGTCTTGAAAGACATCCAACAACCTCTGTTCCCTGGTCACAGAAGATGTCATAGTCTCCCAGTCTGTTCCTGGCATATTTAAGTCCCCCAACACCACCACCATTCCTCTGCCCAGTCTGCAGTGTCTCCCAACATCTGCCACCAGACTATCCTCCAGCTCCTCCGCCAGGGCAAGGGGTCTATACACCACTCCTATTTTTACTCTCTTGCCCCCCCCTTGTTATCAAGGTGACCCAAATTGCTTCCACGGTTACCTCCGCCTCCTCTACTCCCCCTATACCAATGCAGTTTTTGACTATCATTGCTACCCCTCCTCCCCTTCCCTCTCCCCTGTCCTTCCTGAACATAGTGTAACCCTCCAGGTTCAGGTCCCAGTCGTGTCCTGCAGTGGCCTAGGTCTCAGTGACCGCTGCCACATTTATTAAAAATGCTGTAGATATGAAAAACACCACCAAATAGACAAATAAGAAGTTTTCAGCTCAGCATGGGTAGAGGGTAATACTAGATTGTGAAAACACACTATATTGATGCAGAGTCAGACAGCATAAGCATAGTTTAAAGGAAAATACCAGTTTACTTTTCTGCACTCTCCTGCTAGTTCATATTTATGCCACACTGATTAGCGTTTTTGTGCAAAAAATATATTTTCTAACTGCATTTTGTCTTTAAAAACTTCAGTTTTAAAAAAGTACTTGACAACTTCTGTTTAGCTAGGCTGCTGCCCACCAGTTGCCATCTCATGGGGGCTGCTCATTCCCTGTCCCAAGATGTGCTAATGTGCCCCTACCAGCCAATGCACCTATTGACAGGATCACGTTAATATATCCTGGGCATGGGAGCAAGTGGCTCCCATGAGATGGCTGCCTGCAGCCTTACTAAATGGAAGTTTCTGAGCACTTTTTTAAAACATAAGCTTTAATGCCAATATGGTGAAAATACATTTAGAAAAAATATACTGTTACACAGAAACAGTAATCGGGGCATATGCAGTGACAAGAGAGTGCACAGAGGTACAGTAACTGGTCTTTTCCTTTAACAGATTAGGCTTTTTTTATGTTACACAGAAACATAGAAATTGATGGCAGATGAGGATCCCAAGATCCATCTAGTCCACATAGATAAAAACCTACCCCCTCCTCAGTTGCTTATGCCCCGACTGAACCCTTCTGCCTATCCCAGACTCCCTGGAATACCCCTACTGTCTTGGAACTTGCAACCTCCATGGACAGGCTATTCCATTGATCAACCACTCTGTCCATGAAGAAATACTTTCTCACATTGCCCTTGAACCTCCCTCCTCATAGGCTCATGTCATAACCCCTAGTCCTTGAGGAAATATAGACCTGAAATAAGTTCTGTGTTCATACCTTGTTTAATCCTCTGAGGTATTTATTTATTTAAAAGTTTTACCAGAAAGGCATACTGATCAGACTACTTCTCGATTCCAGATGTGTCCTGGGGGAATGGGGGTAAGGGATAATTTATACAGAGTACAGTGTACAAGCATAGTTGCATACCACCAGGATAAATCTATTACCCTTTTTACTTTTGTCTAAAGGACCAACCACATCCATTACAATTCTCTCAAAGGGCACATCTATCAAGGGTAGGGGCACCTTGTCTTTTCTAGTGACTGGGGCTACTTTCTGACTCTCAGCAGAAGAAATGCAATAGGTAGCAATATCTTCATGAATTCCAGGCAAGTAAAATCTCTATAGCAATCTGGCAAGGGTGTGATCCCTCCCTGAGTGACCAGCCATAGGACTATCATGTGCTACTATATCTGTAACAATTCTATTCTATACTTCTGTGGTATAACAAATTGTTCTGTCTGTTCCTGTGTCTGAGCTTTAACCCAAACTCTATACAGTAACCCATTACATTTTTTAAACATTGGTTCACCCTGTTTTGGTTTCACCCCCAGCTGCTTCAAATAACCCTGGAGAGAAACATCATTAGCTTGTTCTGAAAGAAAATCACAATCAGTGATCAGTTTAGTTTCAGAATTTTCACGTTAACCCATTATGTCCATCAGTCATTTGTTGCCACAGTTTCTTCAGGCATCGTCTTTCTTTCTTGAATTTCTGGATCTTGGAGCTGTGCTCAAACAAGTCTGAATCAAAGTCACTGAAAGGAAAAGTGTCCCCCCGTTTGAGATTTTCTTTGCCTTAGCTCTTGTTACCACTGCTGTTGAACTGCAGGGTTCAGTTCCCCTGAGATTAACTCAGTAAATCCTGAATAGTCATTTCCAATGATCATTCGTACAGGTAACTTAGGTACTACCACCACTTTCATTTGGTGTGACACACCCTTAATGATCAGTCAATTGGGTGGTGGAATAGGATTGAGTGCCCCCATGGATGCAGATGACACATGTACCTGGTCCTTTTGCATAGTGTTTTCCCAGTACTTCAACATGCACTAGGGTCTGTCTGCTTCCCAAATCAATGAGACCCTTTACAGTCTTATCCCCCCCTTCACATCTGTTAAATACTTGCCCCAATTTGCCAAGGACAAATCTGCCCCAGTGTCACTCTTCTTATGGCAATTTCTTGCAATATGACCTTATTACAGTTATAGCAAATATTGTCTGTGGGCACAGATTTGTTACTCCCACCACAGTTCTTATCAGACTTGGAGTTTAAATGGGAAAAATAGTGTCTTACCAGTGTTTGGCTGTTACCTCACTGCTGTGGCATCTGCCCGGCCATTTGGTAGTCTTTGGCCAAAGAAACAGTCTTTTCCCCATTTTCTGGACAGGGTTCCTTTACCCAAAGCTGCACATCTGTAGGGAGGATGTTGATGAATTGCTCCAAGGCAAATGTGTCTATGATCTCTGGGACTGTTTTGCCCTCTTGTTGGAGCCATTTAATCAGGAGTTCTCTGAGTTGGGTGAAGGCTTCTTGAGGATCGTCGACTGAGTTGTACTTCAGAGATCGAAATCTCTACCTGTAGGTCTCTCCGGAGATGTCATACCTTTTCAGGATTTCACTTTTCACCAGGTCATAGTTTTCTAACTGTGCAGTGTCCATATTGCTGTAGGCATGTTGGGCTTTCCTTGTCAGGTAGGATACCAGTCTGATTGTCAATTGCTGCTCTGGCCATTGGAAGGCTGGGACAACTCTTTCAAAAGTTGTCAAGTATCCCTCAATATCATCTAAGGGACACAACTTTGAAGTTTCATGGCTTTTAAGTTACTTGTGTTTTGTTGCATGTCTGGATCTGTGCCAGGTCCTCTGATTTTGATAGCTTGCAAGGCATCCAGCCATCACTGCTCCAGTCACTTCATCTCTTGTGTCATTTACTGCTTCTCCTCTCCCCTCTGCTGTTCCTGTTGCTGCATCTCTTCTCTCCTCTGTTTCTTCATTTCTTTTTGTTGTATAGTCCACCATTTGAAAAAGGCAGTCAGGCTTTCAGGTTCTGTCACTGCCTGTTCTTTTTCCATAACCTGTGCTGGCTGTACAATCTCAGCTTGGACTTCTGTCTTTGCTAGTTTGGCTGCCATTCTCCTGGTAACCACTCCTGGACTTACTGCTGCAGAATTCATACTTTTCTCTATGCTTCCCTGGTATTAGGTCCAGTACCCATGCACAAAACTCCTGACTTAGAGTATGCATGGTGTAAATCCCACTTAGGCTGACACCATCTGTCATTGAGGCACAGGTCAGGAAGCATAGGAAAAACCAGGATCAGTTGTAGAATTTGCAAAAAATGTTCATTAGTACTAGCAGTAACATAAAAAAAATAAAATGGTTCAGAATAACTATTTACAAAGGCAGAATAAACAGAAAAAATAAATTTGTGTTTTCCTTCAATCTCTGTGTGTCTCCCAAAACATTGCAGCTCAGCTCTCTTATAAGTCTTTGCAACTCCCCTCCTTAACAAGCACCATGTTTTTTCTACAATGTTTTTGTCAATTTCATGGAAGTGCAGCAAGAATACAATGTCCCAGAACTGAGGCCCTTTCTCCACAGATTCTGAAAAAGGTTTGAAAATTGCTCTCAGGTTAACCCCTTGAGTTCCCAATAGCTTTTTGCAATCATCTCAAACTATAATTAGATACATTTCAACAGTAACACTATATAATTTCTAAACAAAGGGATCCTAATATCAGTTACATTTACACATAACAATTTGCATGTATTTTTATACCAGCAGATATGCAAGGGAGAAAAAAAGACAGAACAGCAAGTGAGGGCTGAGAGACAGTAAGAGGCAAAGAACTGTGAGACTGTCAGAGTGATCAAATTCTAGATCTCACAGGAAAATTTGGTTGCACAACCAGACAGACAAGAGACAGGAAAGTAAAGAACAGGACAGATCCCTGCATTCAAACTCTCCATAACAACTGGAACACACATGACAGTGGAGCCTCCAGCAATTAGGATAGGGGTGGGGAGCTGGGAAAGGAAGGGAATAGTGTTTTCACTACCTTCCAAAACTTGCCGGGGTGGTTTAGGTTAGTGTGGAAGGAGACTTTGAAATAATTAGCCTTTGCCTGGTGAATTAGTCTTGTGCAGATATTTCATAGTATGAGATACTTTAGGTGGGCCTCGGGGGTACCTGTAATTTTGTGGGTCTTCCAAGCCTGGTCCCTGGCTCTAAGCTGGGCCAGGATGTCAGTGGAGATTCTGGGTAGGTGAGTGCCTCTCATCTGAGTCCTCCTTAATGGGGCATGATTGTCTCAGACAGTGATGGACCTGGACTTGAAGTACTCAACAGACAATAGAGGTGGCCTGGGGGATGAAGGACCAGTCTGTGTTTGTAAGGTCATTTAGTAGTGAAGTAAGGTCATGCAATTTGTAGGGCCTGGTCAGGAGGGTTTTAGGGGGAAGAGCCTTAGGCTTAAATATTTTCCTTACCTAGTAGATCATATGGTGATCACTTAAGGAGTGTGGTAAGAAGCCTGCAGCAAGCAACTGATGTGGGTGAGAGGTAAGGGACCAGTCCAGGAGGGAGTGGTTTTGAGATTTGTGGTTCAACTGAGTGGGCTCAGAAATCTGTTGATACAAATTTAGTATGACTATCTGGTTATGAAACTTGGTGTTAGTACTGGAGAGCCAATTTAAATTAAAATCCCCAAGGATATGGAGCCCCCCCTCACAGCGTGTGCCTTTAGGGAGCCCAGGTGATCCAAGATATAGGGCACAGATGAGTCAGGGGGCAGTAGGATCCTGCTATAAATATGGAAATGGAGTCAGGAAGGAAAGAGTTTTATCAACAAGGCATCAATGAACTGTGTGGGCAATGATAGCAGGACAGAGGTAAACTGAAGTGAGGAAGAGATATACATGGCTATGCCTCCACCTTTTTTCTTACCAGGATGGTCATGACGAATGACAGTGTAGCCAGGTATAGAGATTTTGGTGTCCAGGTTGTGAGGCTTTAGCCAAGTCTCAGAGATAATCAGGCCATAGGGATAGGACAAGTGGTTGCAGCAGAGTTATTTTATGTAGGAGGCTGCAGATGTTTAGGTGGACTAGTTTCAAACCCAGAGGGAGTTGAAAAGGTGAGGAAGGGGTTTGGCCCGGGCTGTGGTTTGGTTCCGGGGGGCAGGTTGGTTCAGGGCTTGGCTCAACACACCCTGCTAGTAAGAGCAATAATGTTATCAGAATTTGTGTTTTGGGTAAGGTCAACAGAAGTGTCTGGTGGTAAGTAGGTGATTGGAAAGTGTGTGTTGAGTTGACTTAGGTGGGGAATTTTAGAGCTAGCAGCCTAGCGTGGAAGGTGTGTGGGAGGATGGCAGGTCCAACCATTTGAATGTAGGGCAGAGTTACAGGTGGAAGTCTACCCTGAGACATAGAAGAGGAGGGCAGTAGGACTGATAGGGTGCTGATTGCATGAGAACAAGTCTGTGGTTTGGGGTAGATGGAGTGAGGGAGGTATGCCAGACGTGCAAGAGACAGTATTACTATGCACAGAGATGTCATGATGCTGTGCAGAAGTTGAGCTTGTAGTGGCCACTAGTGGTGTATGAGGATAAGCTACAGATGAAAAAGTAGACTGATTGTTTTCAGTAACATGTGATCCTTGCTATATAAGTGAAAGTTCACCAAGGGTGGTGGTGGGGGGCCAGAACTCTGTTTGAAAAATGTCATCTGCTTCCTGGCCAGAACACTGTACCAGTTTTGCAGTGGTCTTGCAGCTTGGGGGAGGGTAGAATCTGAGTAGCCCTCATGACCGCCACATGGGGAGAGCTGGGGAAAGAACAAAACAGCATTATAAAGAGGAGGATGGGCTGAGCAAGATGTGGTGATCAGCATTTGAGGGTTTAAGCAGAAAAGCAAGTAGTCTCCCTTCCTTGTAGCATGAAATTAAATAGCTAGGGTCTGAGCTAAGTTAAATTAATCACTTACTAGCAGCACCAGAAGGTAAACTGCAAGGGTCTGTGCCAGGAATTAAATTAATTGAATATTTGAAGGTTTCGATCATGTTTCCCATTTCTCTTAATTGTTTAAGGGAATACATGTTGAGTTCCTTCAGTCTAATTTCTTATGACATTGTGTGCAGACCTTGGACCCTTTTCTATTGCCCTGCTCTGTACTGTCTCCAACCTGTCGATGTCCTTCCTGAGATGTGGCCTCCAGAACTGGATGCAATACTCCAGGTGGGGTCTCACCAGAGATCTGTACAGCAGCATGACCACCTCTCTTCTGCTTGTAATGCCTCTTCCTATACAGCCCAACATCCTGCTGACCTTTTGCACCACCTTTTCACACTGCTTGCCTACTTTTAGGTCATCTGCTATGATGACTCCTAGATCACACTCCTATTTTGAGGCCAACAGTTTCTCTACCACCAGGTAGTATTCTGCTTCTGCATTTGCCTACCCAAGTGCATGACCTTACACTTTTCACTTTAAAATTTAATTGCCACATTCTTGACCACTCCTCCAGTTTGTGCAGGTCCTCTTTCATGGTACTCACCCCTTCAGAAGTGTGGACCCTGCTGTAGAGCTTTGTGTCATCTGCAAATAGACATACCTTACCTTTTAGCCCCTCTGCAATGTCACTAATGTAGACATTGAAGAGTACTGGTCACAATACCAATCCCTGTGGCACCCCACTAGTCACCTCCCTCTCCCCTGATAGTGCTCCATTGACTAGTACACTCTGTGGTCTGTTGCTTAGCCAATTTTTCACCCATGATATCACTGTCTGCTCAACTTCCATGTTTCCTAGCTTGTTTAGTAACCTTGTATGTAGCACTGAGTCAAAGGCCTTACTAAAATCCAAATAGACTACATCCACTGCTCCCTCCCGATCTACTACTCTAGTGACCCAGTCGAAGAACTCAATCAGGTTTTGTCTGGCAGGATCTTTCTGCCATGAAGCTGTACTGTCTGGGGTCCTGCTGGCCACTGGCTTTCAGGAATGTTAAAATCCTCTCCCTGAGTAGAATTTCCATCATCTTACACACGATCGAGGTCAGGCTGACCAGCCTGTAGTTCCCAACCTTCTCCCTGCTTCCCCCATAATGGAGAGGAATCACCACCGCCCTCCTCCAGTCTTCCAGAACCACTCCTTCTTCTAATAATTTATTGAAGATTTCTGTCAGTGGTGCTGCCAGTTCCTCTCTAATTTCCTTTAGTATCCTTGGGAGTATTCCATCTGGATACATAGTTTTATCAATCTTTAGTTTATTTACTTCATCCATAACCTTTTCCACCATAAATGTGCTCATGTCCACTTTCGTATTCTGGATGTCCTTCCTTTTGAGGGCAGGCCCTCTGCCGTCTGCCTCCTTCATGAACACTGATCAGAAGTACCCATTCAGGACCTACACCTTCTCCCTGTCTCCTTCCACTCGCTCCCATCCCCTTTCACAAGTCTTATAATTCCACCTTTATTTTTCCTTGTCTGGTTCTATCTGATAGGTGTACTGAAAGAAATGAAGAAAACATCTGAGGCAAAAACCAGGAGGGAATCACCGAAACAAAGGGTTGCACAGCATGCAGAGGAAGGAATTAAAAATGAAAGACTATGTTTTGGAGACTGGAAATCAAAGTTGAGTTGCACAATGGAGCAAATATTGAGATTTTCATACATTTATTATTTTGTTAATATTTTTGGTTTTTTATTTTATTAATTTTTTTTCTTTTTTCTTTTTTCTTTTGTATGTTTTTATTATACTGTTATTTTGATTGCTGTCTGGCCTGAAAATTAAGGGCATAATAAGAAGTAAATTTTGTAGCCCAGTGCTTGGATATACTGTACTAGGATAGGAGAAGTCACATTACAAAACAAATAAATAAATACATAAAAAAATAAATAAAATAAAAAAAAATAAGAGGAAAACATTCATTAATTGTAGAAGATCATTGTCATTTTAACAGCAACAGTCGTTATAAAGCCCATAAGGTCAGTCAAACCTCCATGCAGATAAGCACAATGACATTCAACATCTTTATTTCAGAATCTTTGTAAGTAAAACTAAGAGCAGAGATCAGAAAGCCATAAGTATAGTGGTCAATTCAGTATTCATATGGACATACATACAAACATTTGAAATGTCAGCAGAAACAGGCCTCACAATCTATCAAGTCTGCTTGCTTGTGAAGCAAGCTCCTTAACTTGTTGCTGCCCCACCCTCCCCTCCTCTTAACCACCTTCCCTCACCCTGTTCCACCCTCTCTTAAATCATCCCACCGTTCTACATGATACCACCTTCTCAGGCAGAGTGTTCCACTTATCTGCCACCCTTTCTGTGAAACAGTGTCTCCTGATTTCCCTACTGATTCTCCCCCCTCCAATTTCATCCGATGCCCTTTTATGTCCCTCCCACTTCTGATCTGAAGAATCCCTTCTGTATTCATTCTGTTAATGCTCTTTAGGTACTTAAAGGTTTTGATCATATCCCCCTATCCCCCCCTCTCTTCCAGGAAATAATTTGCAGTGCTCCCATCCTCTCCTTGTAGGATTTTCCCTCAAGTCCCTGTATCATCTTCGTTGGCCTACGCTGCACCCCCTCCAGCAATCTGATGTCCCTCTTCAGGAATAGACGCCAGTACTACATGCAATATTCCAGGTGCGGCCTGACCAGTGACCTGTACAGGGGTAGGATCACTTCTCTGTGCCTGGAGGAGATTCCCCTTGCTATGCTTCCCAGCATCTTGTTTGCATTTGCAGTCACCTTCCTGCACTGAGCTCAGTGGTTCATACTCCCTGTTATTAGTACCCCTAGATCCTTTTCCTTCACTGTACTTTCCAACTGTACCCCTCCCAGCTTATATTTCCTCCCCGGTTCCTTGCTCTGAAGTGCAGTACCTTGCACATCTTGGTGTTGAACCCCAACTGTCATGTCTGCGACCATTCAGAAAAAGAGATGTGCAAAAACAATGGGGCACAATTTGACGATAGAGGGGGGATGGCTCGGAGGTAATGTGAGGAAGTATTTCTTCACACAGAGGGTTGTGAATACATAGAACAGCCTTCCTGAGGAGGTCATAGAGTCAAAAACAGTGGAGGAACTCAAGAATACATGGGACAGACATAAGGCAGTTCTAGTGAGGGGTAGGAGGAAGTAGGCTGTTGGTTAACTAGGATCTGCAGCTTATCCGTTAGGTAGGAAAATGGGCAGACTAGGTGGGCCAAGTGGTCCTTATCTGCTGTCAAATTCTACATTTCTATGTTTCTATGAAACTTTAAAGTACTTTAGTGGAGTCAACAAAGTCCAAGAGGGTAGCATCTTTCAGAAAAAGAGATGTGCAGGAAGAAGGGGACACAATTTGAAGATAGAAGGGGGATGGCTCAGAGGCAATGTGAGGAAGTATTTCTTCACAGAGAGGGTGGTGGACGCATGGAACAGCCTTCCTGATTAGGTTTTGGGGTCTAAAACTGTGGGAGAATTCAAGAATGCATGGGACAGACATAAGGCAATTCTTGTGGGGGGTAGGAAGAAATAGGCTGTTGGTTAACTAGGATCTGTAGCTTATCCTGTAGGTAGGGAAATGGGCAGACTAGGTGGGCCAAGCTGTCCTTATCTGCTGTCAAAGTCTATGATTCTATGTTTCAATGTCCTACCTCCCCCCTTTACTCTTTTCCCCTACACACTACCTGTCCTCAAGCTTCTACATCTCTTTGTACCTCCCATTTCCCACTATTACATATTTCAGTCTCTACAATCAACCTCTCCCCCATCTCAACCCCTCCCTTCCTCTCCCCCCTCCAATCCCTACTGTCTCTCCCTCCCTTTCCCTCTCTATCTCCTCCCCTTCTCGCTCCCCTCCACTACTACCTCAACCCCAATCCCACTGTTCCGGCATCCACTTCCTCTCCCCCATTGTCTCCACTATCTTCCTCCTCCTCACCCCTTACCCTGTTCCCTTCACTTGTCCATCCTCCACATCTCTATACTTGCTACTCCCAACCCTAATCCATCTTGCCCATCTCTTCTATCCCTCAGCCTGTCTTCCACTCCTTTCTTCCCTTCTCCCTCTCCTATCTCTCTATCCTCCCTCCTCTCTTTTTCTCTCTCATGTACTTCTCCAGTTGCTCATCCCAGTGGCCTCCTCCTGATTTAATAATCACTTCCTACCCTGTTCTGTTCCTGACGTAACAGCCTATGAGTGCCTGGTACCTTACATTCCTGATGTAATCAATTTGTATTATTATTAATGATGCCATTATGATAATGTGTATCACTGTACATTGCTGTGCCTTATTGCATTATTATATTACTGTACTTTCTACTTGTTATTATGTACTTATGCCCTCCCCCCAGGACACATCTGGAAATGAGTTGTATGGCTCAGTAAGTCTTTCATGGTAAATCACTTTTAAATAAATAAATTAATTAATTAACAAATAAAGTCGTTAGCTGCCTTAGTAAGGCAGTCCAAGGCCTATCAAGGTATTCAGCGTAATGGGGAAGAGTTTTACCATAGCGCTTTTCGACAGCACTAGCACCAATATCCCCTACAGTGACAGCTACCATGCCGACTGTCGGCATTGTAGCCCTGGTGATGTTGGTGCATACAATTGTGGGGCTGTGTCCCCCAAACCTCCTCTTGTGGGGAGCTGTGCCCCCCACACTGCCCAGTCTCTAGGATTCCTACTCTGAGTCGGAGCTGGACCGGGGGGGCGAAACACCCAGTGAGGCTGTCACAGTCACTGCACAGACCATCACAGTGATGTGCGGGTTTTGCCCAATTCCTGTCGCTGTGATGGTCTTCGCGGGTGATGGTATACCATGGGGAAGATCTTTGGGTGTCTTTGTATGCAGATTACACTTTATTGTATCTTTCCAACACTGTGTGGACGTTGCCTGTGGTGATAGAGTTGCTCCATTGGTTTGGTCAGGTGTTGGGGTTTAAAATTAATAAATCTATGATGGAGGTTTTGCTTATGGGACCCCAGTTAGACTTGCTTCCCCATAATTTCTGTGGTTTAAAAGGTGTTACTTCTGACTTTCATTATCTTGGTATATGGATTCCCTGGGATTTCACTAACCTGTTTCAGACCAACTATCGTAAGCTCCTTATGGTCATTCAAGCTGATTCTAAGAGGTGGAGAGAACTGCCCCTTTCGATGTGGAGACGGGCAGAGATCATGCAAATGAATATTCTTCCCAGAGTTTTATTCTGTTTTTCATCTCTGTCATTACAGGTTCCTACTTCTTTTTGGAACAGGTTACGATGTACTTCGTCTAAATTTGTATGAGGAGGGAAGAAACCTCGACTTTCATGGTCTATTCTCACTGCTGGAAAAACTGCAGGTGGAATAGGGGTCCTGGATTTCCAGATATATTATTGGGCAGCCCAATTTCAATGTTTTGTTGCCTACATGTCTGGTATGGAAAGTCCTAGTTGTTTACTTTATTTAATTTTATTTAAACTATTGGTAACCAGGTAAAAGTTATGAGCCAATGCCCTTTTTCAAACACGACCCAGGACCATAAAAATATAGTCATGATGTTACAGAAAGAAAGAAGCATACAAACAAAAAAAATCATAAAAAACATACATACATGTCAAGACACAATACATACACTACATTAACAAGTACATATAAGAGTATTGGCATAACATTTCTTAAGAGAAGTTGTAAACATTTCATGACTCATTTGTTGCATATTCAGAAGTAAATTATTCCAATGAAAAGGAGCAGAGCCAGAATAGGCTCTCTTTCCCACATTTGTTCTTACATTTGGGACCTTAAGTGCAAAAGAAGCACTGGAATGAAGATGCCTATCTACTTTTCTTAGATGTAGCAAAAAGAATATAAGCGAGACAGGTCTCAATCCCAACAGATTTTGGGTAAGACAATTTAGAGTATAGGAACAGCTCAGGCTGGGAGAAAACCATCCTGTTAATTGTTATAAGATGCAATGATGTGTGTGAAAAGTTTTTTTTAAGGTGAATCTACATATTGCATGAAAAGTCACTGTAAGCAAAGTCATATCAGATTTAACCAAATCCAAAAAATATATATATAGTTTAGAATTGATAACAAACATTGCTAGCAATTGCAAATCTTGCCTATTCCATAAGGAAACTTTGTAGTTAAGCCCCCAGTCATGATTAATATTCCTACCAACCAAATTTATGTGAAGAGAGTGAGATAAACAGGGATCCAAAGTGATTCTTAGGTATTTAAATTGGAAAATTTGTTCCTGCACAGTCCACTTTGTATTGTGAAAAGCTGGGGTAACCATTGCCTCAGTGCTAGCACGTAGAGGTTCTTTGTTTTTTAAATATTTTTTTTGTTTTAATTGGGTTCACCACAACATAACCCAAATAGACCATCTTTGGGTAACTGGTTCATTCCACTGGGGTGTCAAACAGATGAGGCATACTGATGAGTCCTGGTAGGACAAAACACATGTCTATGTCTTTTGTTGGCACCCTTTGCAAACTGTGTGAGAGGCCTTTTGGCACCGTGCATTTCTGCTTAAAGTTGAACCAGCATAATATTCTGTGCTGATTTGCATATGCAGCCCATGATGCTTTGCATTGTGGGGGCATGTGTGATTTTGTATCAATAGATGCTGCCTTACAGGATTAAGATAATTTCCTCACTTAAACAAGGTTTGTTTTTTTAAAACACCCAGAACTTTAACATTAACTGAAAGTGATTTAGTTGAGTTTTATAATAGGTTAGAATATAAAAATTCTCCTTAAAGTTCACCCAGACCTACCTGTTTCCAGTCATGTTTGTCACTGATATTAGTTGGCAGAATAAAAACCCCATAGTCTATACAAGCAACAGCAAACAGTATACAGCAAACGTCTAAATGGATAATCCTCATTCTAAATGATTCAAGTAACTAGGTACAGATTAAGTACGACAAACAGTAGAGCCAATCTATGAAAGAAAAAGCACTGCTGGATAAGACAGACAACTACCTTATCTCTAACCACTGTAATACCACAGCATATGTCAATTCTTATAAGAGTAAAATACCTAAAACAAGACCAATTTGGTCCCAGGGTTAAAAAACATTTTAGTCCTGGAAAATTTCCTTGGAGTGGCACTTGTGCCACAGTGCTTCCACTGTGTGCAGTGCAGCATTTTAAACCCTGACACCCCTACTCCATTTATGTTACTCCCATGTGCTCCTCCCCACCAGTTCCATTCTTCAGATTACTCACCGGGATGGGGGGGCTCTCGTTACCAAGTGCAGTGGGATTTGGCAATAGCTCAGGTCTGGTGGCAAAGAATGTTTAGTGCAGCAATTTAGTAAGCAGACCAGCACAGTTCTTGTATGTGCAGCAACAGGTGTAGCAGGCAGGGGTCTGGAGATGCTGTGTGCAGCATGGAGTTTTAAACCCTGACACCCCTCCTCCATTGATGTCACTCCCTTGTTTTTCTCCTAACCAGTCCTGTTCTTCAGATTATTCACTGGGACGGGGGCCTCATTACAGAGTGGAGCTGGTTCCTTTAGAATAGGCCACCCTGACTTCTGCCAGGGTGGAAGATGTTGTTTTCATGGACAATTGTAGTCTTGGGTCCTCAAGGATATCTAACCCCTGGGCAGCACTAATGGTGGTGGTCTGGAAGGAAGTTTGTTATACTTATAAAGTGCATGAGGGTCCCTGCAAATTAACGTTGATCCATTCTTGTTTAGATTTTCAACCCCTTCAATTCTGATTTAGTTTTTGGAGATGGGAGTGATATGGGCTAGCCTGGATTGTGCATTTTTTTTGATGGGAACATTCTTAAATCCTTTCCTCACCTTAGTTGTGAATTCAGTTTACCCCCAAGGATCTTTATTGTTACCTGCAATTTCATCATTATTTACTGGACTAGCCCTGACAGGAATCTCTTCAGAGGGTGGATAATCCTTTGAGGTCACTTTTAGTCTCTATGGCCACTCGGGTCCACTGTCCCCTCCCCACAGATATTCACCATTTACAGTAAGCTCTGCAGTTCGGAGTCAGATCAGTTAATTCATGTTAAGAGTAGATGGTAAAATGAAATAGGTTCACCTAATCAGGAATGGGAGTGGGTCACAGTATGGAAAGGAGCAGACTGTATGGACAGCTTCCCCCTCCTGGTAGGAATTGCATTGTCAGATGGTACTGCAATATTTTTGTACCCCAATAATTACTAAGCATTTTGGGCTTAATTTGTCAGATTTATGTTGGGGTGTGTGTGGCATGAGATGGACTTATATCCACATTTATTGGAATTGCCCTTTCATATGGGAGTTTTGGGAACAGGTGGCTTCTGCTGCAGGTCAGATTTTGGGAATGTCGTTACCCTGCGGTATTCAAGTCTGGATTTTGGGGATCCTTCCTCTGGGTCTTTTAGAGAAAGGGAAAAATACTTATATTTTGGTGGCAATAGCAAACAAAGTACTTACAAAGTTATGGCTTACTCCTTTTCTTCCTTCTATATATTTCTGGTTTAAGAATTGCTGTAGAATACAAATTATGGAGCAGGTAATGGCTCAGCTGAGGTTACAATTAGAGCAGTTCAAAGCTGCTGGCTCCCTTTTTCATTTCTTTGGTGGAGACTGAAGGTCAGAATTTATTTATTTATTTAGTTACTTGAATTTTGGTAACCAGGTAGGCCCACTGAGATGGAATGTCCCTTTTTCAGGGGCAACCGGGGAAAAGGGTTACAAAGGTAGGAACAGTGATACAATAAATAATAGCACATGGTAAGTATATGCAGAAACTTTTACAAAAACATGCATAATAAACAAAGCAAAACATCACACAGACAGTAAATTAAGTTACATCTTCAAAACTGGTATGGTGATGAAAGTCAGAGAATGATTACTAAACAAAGCATATGTACAATTAGGTATAACTGAAAACAGAGCATATAGACACAGTGAGAAATTATTTACAACTGAGATCAACCAGACAAAGCACGACTTGCATAGCATCAGAAAACAGCATAGTAAATAAAGGGAGAATAAGAAGGCTTAGGTAAGGAACCCTGAAAAATGGCAAGAGAGAGGAGAGTGATGAGAGATAAGATGAGTGGTCAACAGGAGCAGGTACACAGTTGAGTGGAGGCAAGGTGAGATTTGAGAGAATGCTTGAACAGGTGAATAGAGGTACAGATCATGACAGTGGAGGGAAGAGAGTTCCAAACAGAGGGACCCGAGAAGGTGAGGGCACACCTACCCACTGATAGACGGAGTTTAGGGATAGAGAGCAAAGACTGTAAAAGTCTAGTTACCGGTTTACATTGAATGATGGGCAGGAGGCAAGGAGGAGTGTAAGTATGCACAAGTTTAAAAGTCAGGCACAGGGTGGGGAATTGCAGCCTGGCTTCAAAAGAAGGCCAGCCCAGTGAGCCAAGGACAGTGAAGTGATGATATGTGGCATTAGCACCAAGGGCAAATCAAGCTATCCTGTACTAAGACTGTTTTAACTTGTTAAAGGGGGAGACCTGAGCATAGTGGAGGATCAGGGTACCGTTGGAGATAATCAGAAGAAGGGAGGAGGAGGCAATGACAAGGCGGGAGGCAGGCAAAGATAGGGTTTGAGGTGGTACGGCATTCCGAGTTTCTGATGGAGGATCTTTACCACTGAGGAAACATGGGTGTTAAAGGTTAGGTGGGAGTTTAAGGTCAAGCCCAGATATTTAAAGGACTGAACCATTTCAAGAGAGTCACCTTGAGAGGAGTAGATTAACAGTGGGGGTGGGGTGGGAGGCTTGGGGGTCCAATGGGGGTCCAATGGAGGAAAAGCATAGATTTAGTTTTCTTAGTATTAAGCAGCAGGAGGTTATTAAGAAACCAAGTCTTGAGGTTTAGGAAATCCTGCTGGAGAAAATGGTTTAACATGGCATGGTCAGAAGAGGACCTGTAGAGGATGGCATTGTTGGCATATTTTATTTATTTATCAAGTCTAGGATTACAAATACCTTTGAGCCATGGCTCTTTTACAAAGGTTCCATGTCAGATAAATACAAATTATGGGGAACATCAAGACAGGCATTACAACAATGTGGACATTGCAAACAGAGTACAGATTAATACAGTTCAAGGGTAATATTGTAACAAGGCAGCCAGCGGCATTTGTCAGAGAAAATAGACAACAGATAAGAAGTGCCAGAGTCATAGGGAGAGGGAAGAGGGTAGGGGGGAGAAGGAATGTAGGAAGGGTGGCAAGAGGGTGAAAAGTGCAGCATTGGGTATACCAAGATGTGAGGGTAGAATCCAGTGAGGAGGGGGGGGGACAACTAGAGCAGAAAGGGAAGTGGAGAACAAGGTTAAGTTGGGCAGTCACAGGAGCTGTTGGTAGTGAGATAGTCCCAGAGCCTAGTTTTAAACATACCAATAGTTGGGGCAGAGGAGATGGTTGGGCTGAGGCCATTGAACCAGAGTGGCGCTCGATAAGCAAAAGAGCGTTGTCCCTGTGAAGTGTGACAGTGGGGACTTTCAGTAGCTGTGCAGCGGATTCCCAATGTGCCATTTGTTAATTCCGGTGTTGTAACAGAGTTGAGACCCCAGAAGGTGCAAGACCAAGGTAGATTTTTTTCACCATGGAGCAGGTGAGAAACTTTATGTGGTTTGATAGTTGGAGCCAGCTGGTCTGAGTGTACAGGTCACATGTGTGGGTGAGACTGTGAACACCAGTGATGAGCCGACATGCTTTATTTAAGGTAGTTGAGAGGCATCTAAGGGTTGTGGTTGTGGCTGAGCCATAAATGATGAGACCATAGTCTATTACAGAGATCAAAGAGCTCAGGACTGCAACATTCAAAGCTTCTGGCGTGAGGTGTGGTCTGTGTTTGTAGAGGAGACCAAGCCGTGTATTAGCAGCTCTAGCTACATTATCTACATGAAGTCCATAGGAGAGATTAGGGTCAAGCTGTATCCCTAAGTATTTGAAGGACCCCACCTGATCTAGAGTGTTCCCCTGGGTGTGGAGATAGCCAAGTGGTGTAGCTTGTGGGTTATGAGAGCTGCAGAAGAGCATAAATTTGGTTTTCTGTCATTGAGGACCAGTTTATGATTAAGAAACCATGTCTCTACAGAACTGAAACCAAGTTGAAGGTTGTGTTGAAGAGTTGCAGGATCTTTGTGAGTGGAGAATACAACAGCATCATTGGCATATAGTATGATCTGCTCAGAGCAGTGGTAAGGGAGGGAGTTTAAGAAAAGGCTAAAAAGGAGGGGTCCCAGTATGGATCCCTGTGGGACACCCGAGCGAACAGGCAAGGTATTAGAAAGAGCGTCCGCAATTTTTACTATCTGTGACTGGTTTTCTAAGTAGCTTTTAAATCAGAGAGAAGAGTCAGGTGATAGCCCGGCATAATGTAGTTGGTGTATTAATAATCCATGGTGTACTGTATCGAAGGCCTTGGAGAGGTTGATGAAAATGACCCCTGTGAGAAGGCCGCTGTCAAGGAATTTGTGCAAAGCTCCAGTGAACTCAAGAAGGGCTGTGGTGGTGCTGTGACCTTTCCGGAAGCCGTGTTGTTGTGGACAAGGTATATTGTATTTATCCAGGTGGTCGGTAAGTTGATCAGCCACGATGCGCTCAAGTGCCTTAGAGAGTGGGGGCAGTATGGAGATAGGGCGATAATTTGAGTGAATCGTCTTGTCCCAACTTTTATGGATGGGTGTCACGGTGGCTGTTTTCCATAGGTCCGGGAATTTTCCACAGCTGAGAGAGAGGTTTAGGATTTTTGTTAATGGATGAATTACCTCATCGAGGGTGAGCAAAAGAAGCTTAAGGTCCAGGGTGTCGCTACTAGATCTAGATTTAGAGATAGCTGCAGTAATATAGCAGCTAGCTTCATTCAGCCTTACCTTCCTGAAGTAGAAGAGGGATGGTTAGACTGAAGGGCTGAGGTATTTGGGAGTAGGCCCTGTTTTCTAAAAAGTCATGGGGTAGAACAGCACTAAGGTCTGAAAAAGCCGAAAGATGTTTTATATCACCTTGGGGTCAAGGGTTGAGGATCCATCAACCATTAACATGGCCGGAGAGGTTTTTGGCTGCTTCCCTGTGACATCCTTGATATTGTCCCAGAAAGCACGACCATTTCCCCATGTATTGGTGAGAGCATCTTTGTAATAGGTGGATTTCATTAGCCATATGGCTTTTGTGCAGGCATTTCATGCTTGTTTGTAATTCTGGATGTCCAGTTGTTTGCCAGTGGCCCTGGCAACTGCCCAGAGGTGATCCCTTAGTTTCAGCTGTGAGAGAAGAGCCACGGTGACCCATGGGTTGGAGAGAGATTTTGTTTTGCGCCCTTTTAGCAGGGGCAAAAAAGGTCACAGGCTTTGTTGAAAATTGAGATGAAGTGATCAAGAGCCAAGTTAATATCTGTTGCTTCATAGATGGGTAGCCAGTCTTGTAGAAGCAGGTGTTGTTTGAGATGTGGAAGTTTTCCATTAGGAAGGACTCTGCTAGCGATAATTTTGGGAGGGGGCTTAAGGAATTTGTTAGACCATGCACACATGACTGGGGAGTGGTCACTGAGTGAGTCTGGGAGAATGGTCGTACGAGAAATCCTTGTGGGGTGAGTGGTGAGGACCCAATCCAAGAGGGTACTGGTGCCAGTCTTGTAGTTAATCCTAGTATATAATTGAACAGACACACCTTGAAATCCTTACTCTTTCCCCTTGAGGGGCCCACCTTTTTTGAGGAGTGCCCTCTAAGTTATGAACAGATTCACTTGGTTATGGTCCTTGTAATGTTTGATTCTTTGTCTCCCGATCTCAATGTTAGGGATTTATGTAGGTTTTGACAATTTCTCTTGTTCTGAATTGGTGTTTATTTTGAATTAATTACCCCCCCCCATAGATACTGTGGTTTTTCTGTTGTTTCATGTTGTAGTAGCATGTTATGCATGATTTATTTTTTGTACTTTTCACTTACAAGTCACTATAATTTTCTATGGTATTATATAGTATAGTGTATACATTTGTGGATTGTGTTGATGTGCTTTTGTTGTGAGTTTCTAAGTTGTGATAAACTTTAGTTTAAAAACAAAGGAAACTACTAACCACATCGCCACAAGATTCAGAAGAACTGGAAGTGCCATCATCATTATGTGGGACATAGCCTGGGCTTTCTTATTACCAGTCCCCACTATCACCATCATCTCTATTAGCATTTGCTGCCTCAGCATCTGAGCTTATATTTAAGGAGGATGCCTCCTCTCATGCTGCTTGAGCAGCCAGAAGTCTCCTTGCATATGTGGCAAAATGTTCAGTACCTCTAAGAGCAACTCCAGTCAGTTCTTTCTGAAACTCCACTATCATTTAATTGCTAATATGCTTTTTAGGTTCAGGAGATTTAGTGACAGTGCTGGTGATGTTATTATTATCGTTTCTATGTTCTTCATTACTGCTAGGATTCCTATTTATTTATGGCATTTTGATAACCAGGTGAGCCCACTGAGACCAAAGGTCCCTTTTTCAGGGATGATCCAGAATTAGTTACATACTGTGCTAACAGGCTGTTCAGGTCATAGCAAATGATAGCATACAGAAGTAAAAACATTGAGGAAGGCATAGGATTGCAAACCAGTACACAGGGAAGAAAACAGTTACAAACTTGGCAGAAAACACCAGGAGAAAGGACTGCTGTTTGACTGAACTTCTCTGCTGGGACTAAAGTAGAAGAACTTTTATATTTGGACCTTTAATTTAGGGTAAAAAAACTCACATACAAAACAAAAAAAAAAGTGTGTGTTTGGGTTAACTGAACTGAATGGGTAACTGAAAAGTCATCTAGGTGTAAATCTCAGGTGACTGAAAGGACTTAACTGCTGTGAGGTTTAAATTACTTGTAGAAAGTATGGTAAGTAGGGGGAGTGGCTTAGCTAGAAGGAAGCTACATTTAAAGACTGCCTTAGAAAGATTCTGCTAATAGCTTGGCAGAAAACACCAGGAGAAAGGACTGCTGTGTGACTGAACTTCTCTACGTGGACTATATTGCCCTCCTTCCCACCCAAAGCTAGTTCAATTTTTATAGGCACAGGATTTGACTGACAACAGGAACTTCCTGTTTAGGGGCAGGAAGTGAGTGATCACAGAACCACCAAGGACCCACCATCCTAGAAGGGCAAGAGTAGCCTCCGCCCCTCTAGCTGCTGGAGGTCTACCTCTGAACAAGTAAGTGGTCTACTGAGAAATATAGGATATTCTTGTCTCAGAACAGGACAATCAGGAGCTTAAAGGGAACACAGGCAGAAAGTAAGGAGAGAGAAAAAAAACAGAGGAAAGAGTAAGGATTGCAAACATTTAAGGGGCCAGAAATAAGACATGATTGGAGTGGTGCAGTGCAGTGGCTGTGGAGCAGCAGTCTTCCAGGAGATGTTCTGAGGATGCGGTGTTGTCCCAACTGCAGGCACCTCTCTAGGCTGAGGGAGGAGGTTGCTCATCTCCAGGCTGAGTTGGCCAGGATTTGTGGGACCTCCTCTTCCATCCAGGGACCACCAGTGCCACTGCCATTGCCTCAGATGTTGCCAAGAAAAAGGAGCAGTTGGACCACAGTGGGCTCAGGGAGGGTGAGGGTGGAGGAACAGAGGCACATCCCTCCAGTTGTACCTCTTCACAATTCCTATGCCATTCTGGCAAAGTGTGGTTCCTCTATGGAGGCACCCAGGTGGAGACCAAGGAGGATGTTGGGAACCTCCACAAAGGAGACCCACAGGAGGGTGGCAGGGGACCCTGCAGGGAAGGAAACAACTCCTGATGGGGACTCCATTGTTAGGAAGGAAGAACTGGGCAAGGAAAGGAGAAGGAGGTAAGGTGCCTGCCTGGCACTATGGCTTGAGGACAGGGAGCGAATCCTCAGGATTGCTGGAGCAGCTGCACAGGAGGGAGCTGGATGTCATTGTCCACCTAGGGACAAATGACCTGGCTAAGAAAGGGATTAGAGAAGTGCAGGAAGAGTTTGTGAATTGGGGAGGGCTCTTAGTCAAGTAGCACGACGGTAACCTTCTGGAGGTGCTACCCATCTATGGCATAGGAAAGGCTAGTGTTCTGTACCATGGGATTCAATCAGTGGTTGAAAACCGGTGGAGCTCAGGGATTTGGCTTTATTGGGGACTGGGGGTCCACCTGGAGTGATGCAAGCCTATACTGGCATGATGGGCTGCATCTGTCTGGGAGGGGAACCAGAATCCTAGGTGATAGGTTTAAATGCTTCATTGGCAAGCTTTTAAACTAGCCAAGGGGGGAGGCACTGGAAAGGAGCAGGAAAATCCTAGCCCCCAAACAATCACGGTAGTAAGTGTGGCAAACATCAACATGGAGGTGTCGATAGGGAGAAGGGCAGTGGTAAATGGAGAAAGTGACAAAGGCAAGAAGGACAGGGATGGGGCAAAAGGGGGTAAGGCCATCAGGAAATGGAGGGTAATGAGTACCAATGCTCGTAGTCTGGGCAACAAGCTCCCTGAGCTGGTGGCCTTAATGGAAGAGGGATGCCTGGATATCGTAGCAGTCACAGAAACATGGTACACAGAGAACCATGACTGGGATGTTAACATACCAGGGTACATAACCTACAGGAGAGACAGGCAGGGGAGAAGGGGAGGAGTAGCTCTCATAAAGGAAGGGATAAAAGCAACTGAACAAAAGAGTAAACAGGGAGGAGAGGAGGCACTGTGGTTCACCTTGGAGACTGGAAAGGCACCATAATCCGCACAGGGGTGTGTACAAACCCCATGTCAGGAGAAGGAATGGACAAGGATATGATGGAAGGCATTCTTAGAATGGCAGAGAAAGGGAGATACTGTTGATGGGAGACCTGAATATGCCAGATGTTAACTGGAGCACATTTGCTGCAGCCACATCCAAGAGCAGGGCCATTCTTGATGCCCTACACGTGGCAGGCATTAGACAGCTAGTTTGGAACCCACTGCGTGAGGAGCAATCTTAGACTCGTGCTCTCACCGGGGGCAGTGAGAGGATCTCAGATCTAGAAGTGGGTTGCCATCTGGGAACAAGTGACCATCAAACAGTGTGGTTCACGAAACTCAGCTACAGAGTCAAGCCACAAAAATGAGGGTACTGGACTTAGAGGGCTGACTTTGGCAAGATGGGAGAGTGCCTCAGAAAAGCACTAGCAAACAGGCTAGAAGGAGGTAGAGCAACAATGGGGAATTATCAAAACTGCCATCTCAGAGGCAACAAGCCTTTGTGTGAAGCAAATAAACAAATCAAAATGAAAGAAAAGCCACTATGGTTCTCAAGAGAGGTGACTGTGAAAGTCAGGAAGAAAAAGATAGCATTCCGCAGTATAAGGAAACACAGAAGGAGCAGGACAGAGAGCTGTACCAGTTAAAGCAGAAAGAAGCAGGAGGGAAGTCAGAATAGCAAAGGCCCAAACTGAGGAAAAGATAGCCAACTCAGTTAAGAAGGGGATAAAACCTTTATAGGTACATCAGCTGTAGAGAAAGACAAAGGGAGGATAGTGAAGCTGAATAGAATGAACGTGGGTGGGCAGAGGGGACAGTGAAAAGCAGGAATACTGAACAAATATTTCTGCTCAGTATTCAAAAGAGGAGGGAAAGTGCCTAATCCAATTAACAGAAGCACTCTTGATAGGGGGTCGATCCCAGTCCTTTCACAGAAGAAAGGGTTCTGCAAGAACTCCTAAACTGAAGGTGGACAAAGCAATGGGTCCTGATGGAATTCACCCCAGAATTTTAAAAGAATTAAGGAAGGAACTAGTGAAACCACTGGCTACTCTTTTTAATAAATCATGGGAGGATGGTGTGGTACCCGAGGACTGGAGGAAGGTGGATGTGATTCCCCTTCACAAAAGTGGGACCAAGACAGAGGCAGGAAACTACAGACCTGTCAGTCTGACCTCTGTGGTAGGGAAAGTGATGGAGTCACTTCTGAAGGAAAGAATAGTTGAGTACCTAGAGGTCAGTGGATCACAGGATCCAAGGCAGCATGGGTTCATAGTGGGAAGGTCATGTCAGACGAATCTAATAGATTTCTTTGACTGGGTGACCAAAGTAGTAGACCAGAGAGGGGCTGTGGACATGGCCTACCTAGACTTTAGCAAGGCATTTGACACAGTCCCACACAAAAGATTATTAGTCAAATTAACCAGCCTGGGAGTGGGTCCCAAGGAGGTAGCCTGGGTAAAACATTGGCTGGACAACAGGACACAGAAGGTAATTGTAAATGGAGTCCACTCTGAAGAAAGGGCAGTTACTAGTGGGGTACCACAGGGTTCAGTATTGGGTTCAGTCCTTTTAATGTCTTCATCAGTGACATTGCAGAGGGACTGAAGGAAAAGTATGCCTTTTGCAGATGACACAAAGATCTGCAACAGGGTTGATACACAAGGAGGTGTGGAAAGGATGAAAAGGGACTTGTAAGGTTGGAGGAATGGTCGACGTATGGCAATAGGATTCAATGCAAAGTAAATAATGCACCTGGGAAACAAGAACCCAGGGAAGAATACACAATGGGTGGGGAGGTAGTAACAACAACAAAACAGGAAAGGGACCTGGGGTAATCATATCAGATGACCTTAAGGTTAGCAAGCATGTGAGAAGGCAGTAGGGAGGGCCAGGGGTATACTGGGATGTATAGGAGAGGCATCAGCAGCAGAAAACAGGAAGTTGT
This sequence comes from Neoceratodus forsteri, assembly GCA_016271365.2. NCBI lineage: Eukaryota > Metazoa > Chordata > Ceratodontiformes > Ceratodontidae > Neoceratodus > Neoceratodus forsteri. The sequence goes on along the minus strand of CM057451.1, from coordinate 1,070,248,203 downwards.
TATCCCTCTGTACAGACAGTTGGTGAGACCCCATCTGAATACTGTGTCCAGTTCTGGAGACCCCATCTCTGCAAGGACATAGACAGGATAGAGGCAGTCCAGAGGAGGGCAACTAAAATGGTGCAGGGTCTGCAAGAGAAGCCGTATGAGGAGAGACTAAAGGAGCTTAATATGTATACCCTTGAGGAAAGAAGGGAGAGGGGGACATGATAGAAACTTTCAAGTACCTCAAGGGAATCAACAAAGTCCAAGAGGGTAGCATTTTCAGAAAAAGAGACTTGCAAGAACAAGGGGACACAATTTAAAGATAGAAGGAGGGCGGTTCAGGGGCAATGTGAGGAAGTATTATTTCACAGAGAGTGTAGTGGATGCATGGAACAGCCTTCCTGAGGAAGTTGTGGGGTCTAAAACTGTGGGAGAATTCAAGAATGCATGGGACAGACATAAGGCAATTCTTGTGGGGGGCAGGAAGATATAGACTGTTGGTTAACTAGGATCTTCGGCCTATCCTGTAGGTAGGGAAATGTGCAGACTAGATGGGTCTAGCGGTCCTTATCTGCCGTCAGAGTCTATGTTTCTATGTAAACATTAGTTACACTTTAGCAGTTTGCCAGATAGAGCAGTGCAGTGAGATAAAGACTATGGATAGTGAGATTCATAGGCTTACAGACAGTTATAAGTATATATTTAGCTTAAAATAGCAAACCTGATGTCAGGTAGAAGGAAAAGATAACGGTTCAGCAATAGCAGCTGCAATGACAGCGTTCTGGGGTATAAACCTTTAGCCCGACCTTGAACTCTTCAATAGAAGTGACATTAGTTAAGTTTTCAGGAAGGGAGTTCCAGTGGTAAGGGGCTTAGTAAGTGAAATACCTTTTTCCTAGGTTAGTCCGTACCCTGGGGATCCAAAGCAAGCTGTAGTTAAATGAGCGGACGTCGCTATTGTCCATTGTGAAACTTGGACAGCTGGTTCTGATCACTGTATCATTTTTTGCAATGTAAAAATGGGTTATGGACTGTCTCTCTTAAGAATTGCTGAAACAGCATGTGAGATCACACACACACACACACACACACATATACACACACACACACACACAGATTTTAGATACAAGGTGTTACCTGGAAGGCCAGAAGCTAATTACAGACTTTTCTAAGTTAATTATAGCTTTAACTGCAAAGAGGGAAATCAGTATCTCTTTTATGATGTTTCGAGGGGAAAACCAGGTTTAGTACACTGGTGCGAAATCATAAATGCTTTGGTGTCTGTGTGAGAGGGAATACTGCTCACAGATCAAAGAAATGTCATTTGAAAGAGAAAATGAGTTGTGCTGAGGATTACAGAATTTAATACTTTGAAAGGACATCCTGTTTTTGTATAGATTTTTTTTATATATTCTGACAGAGGAGGAGCTAGGTGACCTCACACAAAGGGGTTGGCAAATACAGTTTTCTTTAAGGAATATTCTGTTTTACTTCAGAGAGACACTTCTATCTAGACTCTGACAGAGAAACATCTATGAGCACTTTAGGCAGGTATTTAGAGAAAGAGAGAGACAAATCTAAGTAGGAACTGCACTGTTTAAACCTTGTTCTTTTAAAAGATTTGTATGGTTCTTGTGATATTGGTTCTGTATTTTATGTTTTACATATTTTGTTTCTTTTTTAGTAAAACTCTATTTTTGGAGCCTACTTGGTCTGTCTTTGATTTCTTTCCTTTTGCAAGTGGAGTATATATGGTAAAAGCAGACACTGTACATAAGCTTGAATGGTGATATCAAACTGGAAAAAGCTAAGCATTTTTAATCTGAGGTCTTTTATTACAGTTTTCAAGGGTTCATGTCTGTACAGGTTAGATGTACATAGGCAAAGATATCTGGCCACCGGAAGACAGAATTGTCTGAGCCTGTGCATTGGGTATGCTAGCAAGAGGTTCACAGTTTGAATCCCTCCAAGACTTGAGATCAAAGGTTGATTTGAACCCACCAAACAGACAGGAGGGTTACCATGTTTCTGTAAACTGTTCACAAGACTGCGCTCAGAGGTTGGTGCTATGGGAGTAGAGGGCTGACCTTGCTGAGTGGGTTTGTAACAGATTGGTTGGCAGCGGTGGGATAATTTTGGTATCACAAGCTTTCATTTTTCAGCGTGTCAGCTTGAGGCCGTAAACTCACTTGCAAAGAAAAAAAAGGCAGTGATTTTTTTTAAAAAAAGGAAACAGAACTATATCACTTGGTGTACAGTCAAGTTCAACCTGTTTTATTTTTTTCTTCTGTAACCCTTGGGCGGCACCACCCCCAGTGTTACACCCCTGCCTACTACCCCGAACATAGGCTAAGAGGGTTGGGTTCACTAACTTATAAAACCTTTGCGCAGTGCCTCCACTCAGGGTGCTTTACGTGGGTGAGAGGCTACTGGGTGTAGCCCCCTGAGCTGCTACACCACCCACAATGACCAGTTACCTTTCCCAGACATGCCCCAATACACAGTTCCTCACATTTCCACATTTTGAATTAAAGACTCTCTCTAATAATATGCTCACACAGGATTTCAAACAACAACAACAAGATATTTATTTTGGGGGTAATAAAGGAGCTAGGAAAGGGAAACAGGAGGAGTAGAGGTTATCTTACCATATTTACACATGTACAGAGATCATTTCGGAATTTTGCTGGTGAACCCTCCATCTGGGTGGCTACATATTAAAGGCAGACATAAATCACATTTTACCATTCGACTTAAGACATCCAGAGCCCTGGCTATCTAGCTGCTGATAAATCAGATGTTAAACATAATTATTAATAATACCCACACTGGTACCAGTCCCAGATACATCAGAAACCCCACAATCTCATACCATACTGGTTAAACAGATACCACAGTCCAAGATGCTGCAGGCCTGATAGAGTTGCAGCTGGTCGAGGTGGCCGGCTATTAATTTGAGGGAGGGGGCAACTTGGAAACAGATTTTTGTAAAGCAGCAAATTACTATTTACAGCCACAGCAGGGATTGCCCTGCACTTGCAGACTTCCGAACATTCCAGAATAAACTATGTGGATCTTACATCCAGAACATTCAGCACAATATTTGGAAGTCCCATAAGAAGCAATAAGGGTGATGCTTCTGTCAAGCATCCTAAATGCAGTTTAAACACGGTCACATCCAGTACTTTATATACCAAAAGGCATCCATGCAGAGTAAGTTGGTAATAACACTTTTATTAAGCATCCCATACTTTAGTCACAGGCAGTCACATCCAGTACATTCTATATACCAAGAACATTATCCACAAGTTGAGTTCTATCCAGCACGTCTAGCCATTTAACACTTATATCAAACGCTCTTAGATAAAATTCTGTGCAGACACAGGTACATTCTCTTTAAGGTATCTTTGACATTAACATGCTCTAGGGCCTCCTGTCTCATGAAGTGGCAAGCTCGTCTTGGCAGACAACTCCATGATGGCAGGACTCTAACCCATAGCTACATATTTATATGATTCACTAAGCCCAGCACCTTGCTGCATTTGCAACTTAGCCATTTGGGCCACAGACAAGATGCATCAATTACTTGAACTAGGCAGTCTCTTATGGGGTTAGTAGCCCAGACTGATGACTTCAATACTTCACACTTAACAGCACACATTCCTTAATGGAGCATGGAGCCCCTAAGATTACTTGCTTAACTTCTCCCTCACACCGGGGGTATGAGGGTACTCACTCAGGTCCTCCACGGGTCTCATCCACAATCGAAAGCATCCTGAAGACTTCTTCAGCTCTCTCACCACTGAGGTACTTGGTCAGTGTTCTCACCACTGCATGATGTCATCTGGTATGGTCATCACTCTCACCGCTGCTGGACATCTGATTCTTCGGTCCACATCTTTCCCAGACATGGAAGGGAAGGCTAGCCTCTGGAGGACAGTATTGGCAACCTCCAGACTAGCTGTTACAGAAAGTACAATTGCTGTAACTAGTTAACTTTTAATTGAAGAAAATAACAAATGCCCTCTGAAGACTGAAAGGGCTGAATTAAGTGGCCCAGGCCTGAGGCATGGCTGGAGCCTCAGCCCTTCCCCCATGGGGGGCTCCCAGCAGGCTGGAGCCTGTTCTGCTGCTCTCTCAGCTCTGCATCTCTGAATGAATCTCCCAGACAAACTGGCAACATTGTCTCTTTATAGAGCTCCTAGCTCGACTCCTGATTGGTAGCAGGGATGGGGTGACATGTTTCCAAGTTGCTGAAGAACCTGTCAATCAGAACACTTGAGGCACAATTGGGTTGTGGAATTTGTGCCAAAAATAATGTCCCTGTAAGCCCCCATAAGCACTTGAGTGCTTTCCCATGAGATGCAGTGAATGTCCCACAAGTCCTGGCTTTCTGTTGCTGCAATTCCAATTGACTGTACTGCTGGCAATGGCTGCTTAACCCACTGTCCCTTATAGCAGATTAGATACAGTCCTGAATAATGTCCTAGTGCAGCCAGAAAGAAGTAATTATTTGCCCCAAATGCCACACAGTTCTATAGCTTAAAGGCTGCACTTGCAGTCACTGCACAGATAAAGAATGTGCTCCTTTACTTTTTCTGTCGCTACTGCGCTTTTGCAAGCTCCCCCAGCAGCAGCTGACAGACTGACACATAGAGTCCCACAATACTGGAATTGCCAAGGAAACAGTATTAGTTTTAACTTTAAACACTTTTTCCCCACATGTACAACATATTCCCAACAAGCAGCAACAGTTCCATTATTTAAAACATTTTAATTTTTTACTTTTCAGCTGGAGCTGAACATAGCTACCCTGGAGGCAGCCAGAAAAAATGGAAGAAGCGTCAGGAGAAGGACAGATCAAAACGGGCTAAGGTAAACCCAGACTGGCATTTCTAGGAACCAACATTTGCAAGGGGGTTACACTCTCCTGTGGCCACAAACCTTGCCGGCTGCACCAAGGGTAGGCCAAGCCTGGCACACAAGGGTACCATCACACAATAACTATTAACATACGAAAACACTTTTTTCTTATCTGGGGCATATGGCTTCCTAGACCTCATTGGTCACCAAACATCCTGATCTAGACAATTGCATCCTATTCTAAATCAGCAAAATATTTTATTTTAACCACTGTGAGCATTACCAGATGTTACATTGTACAGGGACCCTTATATAAACAGTTCTTTTAGTTACAAAAACATAACAGGTGCAATTCTACTTTTGGCCACTAGGGGGCATCCTCCCTACCTATTGTCACTGAGCCAACAGTGAACAAACAGCTTAGGCAGTTTTGGCACCAAAATACACTCCTGAAGCTAGGCGGTGGCAGACATTTAAAGAGTCTCCACACATACAAATTGGGGGGTCCATGCTGGTCTTGGCGCGTGGCTTAAAACATAATCCCAGTGGTGAGCCTCCAAGTTGTAAAACCTGGGTGGCACCACCCCCAGTGTTACACCCCTGCCTACTACCCTGAACATAGGCTAAGGGGGTTGGGTTCGCTAACTTATAAAACCTTTGCGCAGTGCCTCCACTCAGGGTGCTTTACGTGGATGAGAGGGTACTGGGTGTAGCCCCCTGAGCTGCTACACCACCCACAATGACCAGTTACCTTCCCCAGACATGCCCCAATGCACAGTTCCCCACATTTCCACATTTTGAATTAAAGACTCTTCTAATAATATGCTCACACAGGATTTCAAACAACAACAACAAGATATTTATTTTGGGGTAATAAAGGAGCTAGGAAAGGGAAACAGGAGGAGTAGAGGTTATCTTACCATATTTACACATGTACAGAGATCATTTCGAATTTTGCTGGTGAACCTCCATCTGGGTGGCTACATATTAAAGGCAGACATAAATCACATTTTACCATTCAACTTAAGACATCCAGAGCCCTGGCTATCTAGCTGCTGATAAATCAGATGTTAAACATAATTATTAATAATACCCACACTGGTACCAGTCCCAGATACATCAGAAACCCCGCAATCTCATACCATACTGGTTAAACAGATACCACAGTCCAAGATGCTACAGGCCTGATAAAGTTGCAGCTGGTCGAGGTGGCCGGCTATTAATTTGAGGGAGTGGGCAACTTGGAAACAGATTTTTGTAAAGCAGCAAATTACTATTTACAACCACAGCAGGGATTGCCCTGCACTTGCAGACTTCCGAACATTCCAGAAAAAACTATGTGGATCTTACATCCAGAACATTCAGCACAATATTTGGAAGTCCCATCAAAAGCAATAAGGGTGATGCTTCTGTCAAGCATCCTAAATGCAGTTTAAACACGGTCACATCCAGTACTTTATATACCAAAAGGCATCCATCCAGAATAAGTTGGTAACGACACTTTTATTAAGCATCCCATACTTTAGTCACAGGCAGTCACATCCAGTACATTCTATATACCAAGAACATTATCCACAAGTTGAGTTCTATCCAGCACGTCTAGCCATTTAACACTTATATCAAGCGCTCTTAGACGAAATTCTGTGCAGACACAGGTACATTCTCTTTAAGGTATCTTTGACATTAACATGCTCTAGGGCCTCCTGTCTCATGAAGTGGCAAGCTCGTCTTGGAAGACAGCTCCATGATGGCAGGACTCTAACCCATAGCTACATATTTATATGATTCACTAAGCCCAGCACCTTGCTGCATTTGCAACTTAGCCATTTGGGCCATAGACAAGATGCACCAATTACTTGAACTAGGCAGTCTCTTATGGGGTTAGTAGCCCAGACTGATGATTTCAATACTTCACACTTAACAGCACACATTCCTTAGTGGGGCATGGAGCCCCCAAGATTAGTTGCTTAACTTCTCCCTCACACTGGGGGCTACGAGGGTACTCACTCAGGTCCTCCATGGGTCTCATCCACAATCAAAGGCATCCTGAAGACTTCTTCAGCTCTCTCACCGCTGAGGTACTTGGTCAGTGCTCTCACCACTGCATGATGTCATCTGGTCTGGTCAGCGCTCTCACCGCTGCTGGACATCTGATTCTTTGGTCCACATCTTTCCCTGATGTGAGAGGGAAGGCTAGCCTCTGGAGGACAGTATTGGCAGCCTCCAGACTAGCTGTTACAGAAAGTACAATTGCTGTAACTAGTTAACTTTTAATTGAAGAAAATAACAAATGCCCTCTGAAGACTGAAAGGGCTGAATTAAGTGGCCCAGGCCTGAGGCATGGCTGGAGCCTCAGCCCCTCCCCCATGGGGGGCTCCCAGCAGGCTGGAGCCTGCTCTGCTGCTCTCTCAGCTCTGCATCTCTGAATGAATCTCCCAGACAAACTGGCAACATTGTCTCTTTATAGAGCTCCTAGCTCGACTCCTGATAGGTAGCAGGGATGGAGTGACATGTCTCCAAGTTGCTGAAGAACCTGTCAATCAGAACACTCGAGACACAATTGGGTTGTGGAATTTGCGCCAAAAATAATGTCCCTGTAAGCCCCCATAAGCACTTGAGTGCTTTCCCATGAGATGCAGTGAATGTCCCACAAGTCCTGGCTTTCTGTTGCTGCAATTCCAATTGACTGTACTGCTGGCAATGGCTGCTTAACCCACTGTCCCTTATAGCAGATTAGATACAGTCCTGAATAATGTCCTAGTGCAGCCAGAAAGAAGTAATTATTTTCCCCAAATGCCACACAGTTCTATAGCCTAAAGGCTGCACTTGCAGTCGCTGCACAGATAAAGAATGTGGCTCCTTTACTTTTTCTGTTGCTACTGCGCTTTTGCAAGCTCCCCCTGCAGCAGCTGACAGACTGACACATAGAGTCCCACAATACTGGAATTGCCAAGGTAACCGTATTAGTTTTAACTTTGAACACTTTTTCCCACATGTACAACATATTCCCAACAAGCAGCAACAGTTCCATTATTTAAAACATTTTAATTTTTTACTTTTCAGCTGGAGCTGAACATAGCTGCCTTGGAGGCAGCCAGAGAAATTAGAAGCCAAGTCAGGAGAAGGACAGAACAAAATGGGCTTAGGTAAACCCAGACTGGCATTTCTAGGAACTCCATTTGCAAGGGGGTTACACTTCTAAAGTGCAAATCAGAGTTGCAGTAGTGAGGGAAGAAGATGACTTCTGACTACAGCAGGCACACTGTAGACTCCTTAAAGCAGTTGTGCGGGGACAGGGGAGTCCCATTTGTGGTGAAAGCCAGAAAGCAGAACCTCATAGATGCCCTGATGGTAGCTGATACCCAGAGCAGTGAGTCACAGACCGTGACTGAAAAGGACCAAACCTTGAGTGTGGCAGGGCTAGCGGCCAGTGCAGTGTCCAGATCTGGTGAGGATGACAGCAGGGCCACTGTCTGTGAAGGGCCACAGCAGCAGGGGATGGTCACCAGTATCCTGCATCCATAAGTACTCAGGCTGCAAAGTGAGTTGCGCAGGATGGAGCTGGAGTTCCAGAGAAAGAGAGGGACCATGAACAAAGGGAGGCAGAGGAGAAGAGGGAGCAAGAACGCCAAGAGGCAGAGTGAGAACAGAGAGACACAGACCAATAGGAACGTGAGCATCAGCGAGCTGCAGAGGAGAAGAGGGAGCGAGAATGCCGAGATGCAGACCGTGAGGAGCAGGAGCAGCAGAGACAACATGAACTGGAGAAGATACAACTCTGACCAGCAGCACCAGAGCAGGTAAGTGGCTTGGGTTTAACTGGGACTACAGGACTGTGTTACAAATTGAATTCCAAATTAACACCCGAATTTAAAGAGGGGGAGGATATGGATGCCTTTTTAAATTCTTTTGAAAAAGCTTGTATTCAGGCTAAAATTCCTAGAGGGTCCTGGAGCTTCCAGCTATCCTTGCTACTTACCGAGAAAGCTCAGGATATATCGGGTCAAATGGACAACAAGGATAGTGATGATTACAGAAAACTTAAAGCTGCACTGTTAAAAAAGTTTGAGTTAACTGCTGAATCATACAGAGCTAAATTCTGTAAGCTCAGGAGAATCCCTGATATGAGCTATGAGGAGCTAGCCAAGAAACAACGTCAGCTTTTAAAATGTTGGTGGGAAGGAATTAAGGCAAACTCTGTTGATAAAATTGAAAATGTGATTTTATTAGAACAGTTTTATTAGGCATGCCCAGCCGAGCTAAAAACATGACTAGAGGACTGAGATCCCAAAACAGTGCAAGAGGCTGCTGAACTCTCAGACCGCTATGCCAAGAGCAGACTTGCTCTAAGAGCAAATGGGGTGGGCATGGCAGCACAGAAGGGGAAAAGCACACCTTCGGGGCAGCTAAAACCCTCACTGCCTCCACTGAAACCAGTTAGCCCCAGATTTCAGAGAAAAGATTTCTCTGAGAGAAGAAATGAATGCTGGTTGTGTAAAGAAACTGGGCATATTGCCAGACAGTGTCCCAAAAAGGTGAGCAATACACAATAGGGTGCTGGAAAGGAAGTAGGTTGTTTGTGTGTCCCTGAAAGCATGCCAGTGAACATGAGGGAACTCATTCACCTAGTCATAGTGAATGGTGTACAGACACAAGGGTTAAGGGACACAGGGGCATCCCTGACCTTGGTAAAGGAGGATCTGGTAGAGCCTGGTCAGCTTATACCCAATAAATACGTCACTGTACAGGACTTCACTGGTGAGTCAAAAACATTGCCCCTCGCTAGTGTTCTCTTAGACTGGGGTGAAACAGGGGGAACTGTGCAACAGGTGGCAGTAGCCAAAATCTTAGCAGTGGATGTAATCCTGGGTAACAATCTAAAACAGGGGATGGTATTTGCAGTTACCCATAGCCAAGTGGCAAGGGCAAATTGTAGTTCCTGAACACCACAGTAGTCATTGTGGAAACCACTGAGAGGCTGGATCCTCAGACTGTGTCTCCAGATGGGGAGACTAATGAAAAGGGGGTAGAAATTTCCCCAGTAGCAAGTAACCACACAGCTATAGAGAGTTACTCCGAAAAGGGAGAGGTGACCCATTGTCAGAGGGTTGGGATTGACAGTGATCCTGAGTGCCCTGATGCTAGTGCTAGGGACCCTAGTTTAGTGATTGAAGAGGACCTGTCCCATGCCTTGGGAATGTGTGAAGGGTTTGCAGCTGCTCAGAGAAGTTACCCTAATTTAGAGAAGCTGAGGGCTTGGGTAGACTCAGATGCGCACAGGGAGGTGACGGCAGACATAAGGCTTATTGGGAAAATGGACTTATGTATACTCAGGCTGTGCAGACAGAGGGAGGGGTGCTAGGCAGGCAGCTTGTCATTCCCCAGGGGTTTCATGAGCAGTTTCTCAAGATTGCACATGATATTCCCTTGACTGGTCATCTGGAAATTGCGTGCATGATGCAGCAGTTGGCCCAGAATTTCTACTGGCCTAACTTCACCCAGCAGGTGAAGGAGTATTGCAGATCTTGTCACCAGTGTCGAGAAATAGGGAAGGCGGGCAAGAAAACCCAAGCTGCCCTGATTCCATTGCCCATAGTGGGGGAGCCATTACAGAGGGTGGGAATGAATATTGTGGTACTTTTAAATACCCCCAGCTCCTCAGGGAAGAGATTCATTCTAACTGTGGTGGATTATGCCACCCAGTACCCAGAGGCAGTCGCCCTAACCTCACGGCGGATGGACAAAGTGGCAGATGCCTTACTTGGGATTTTCTCCTGTGTTGGGTTTCTGCAGGAGGTAATCACCGTTCCAGGGGGGTCCTTCATGTCAGATCTGATGAAATGTTTATGGAAGAAGTGTGGGGTGGTGCAGAGATGCACGACACTGTATCACCCACAAGCCAATGGACTTGTGGAAAGATTCAATGGTACCCTAAAGTCAATGCTCCATGTGTTTGCTGAACAGCATGGGAGGGACTGATAGAAATACCTTCCTCACCTGTTGTTTGCATACAGGGAGGTGCCCCAAGAGTCAACAGGATTTTCCCCCTTTGAACTCTTATATGGACGCTGGGTATGTGGGTCCCCTAGACTTGATCTGGGAGGACTGGGAAGGCAAGCACACCACCCAGGGAACTCCCATTTTGGATTACATCCTTAGGTTTAGTGAAAGTACAACTGCAGAGCCAGAGCTCACTCACACATGGTGGATCAGGAAGTCATGGTCCTTATTCTGGTCTGGAAAGACAAGCAGCAGGCTGAGTGGACAGGACCATACAAAGTGGTTAGGAAGGTGAATGACGTGAACTACATTGTGTAGTTACCTGACAGAAGACAGACAGAAAGGATGTACCATGTCAACATGATGAAGCCATATGCAAATAGGGCTGACATGGTGTTTGCAGTGTGTAGTCATGGGGAGGGGACGGATGAAGGAGACCCCCTTCTGGACTTGCTGGAAGAAAGTAAGTGGGAGTCCTCTGTGGAGGCAGTAAACTTGTCTTCCTGGCTGGACCCGGACCAGATCCAGAAAGTAAGGGAAGTTTTAGCAGACTTTGCCCCATTGTTTAGCGCCAAGTCTGGACTATCCCCTTAGTGATGCACAATGTGGAGACAGGGACACAGACGCCCATACGGCAGACAGCATATCGGGTGTCAGAGGCTGTCCAGAAGGACATTAGCAAGGAAGTGGAGGAGATGCTGGATTAGGGGTAATCCAGAGTTCCCACAGCCCCTGGACCTCACCCACAGTCCTTGTGCCTAAGCCAGATGGCTCTACTCGTTTCTGTGCAGACTATCATGGATTGAATGCAGTCACGAAGTCAGATGCCCACATGATGCCCCATATGGATGAACTCCTGGACAAGTTTGGAGGGGCGACCTACCTTACTACCATTGACCTGACAGAGTGGTATTAGCAGGTAGAGTTGACAGACAGAGCTAGGGAGAGGTCAGCCTTCATCACTCTGATGGACTCATTTGAGTTTAAAGTAATGCCTTTCGGAATGAAGAACGCCCCAGTCACTTTTCAAAGGTTGGTGAACCAGGTGTTAAATGGTAATGAGGAGTATGCCATGGTGTACCTGGATGACATTGCCATCTTTAGTACCTGCTGAGAGGAACACCTATCCCACCTTAGGGAAGTGCTGGGCGGAATACAGAGGGCTGGGCTCACTGTGAAAGCTTAGAAGTGCCCGTGGCCATGGGAGAAGTGGCATACCTTGGGCATGTGGTAGGCCGGGGATAGCTCTGCCCTAACCGAATAAAAATAGAGATAATCCAGGCATGGCCCAGACCAGAAATGCAGAAGCAGGTGAGGAGTTTTCTAGGGACAGCAGGGTACTACAGAAAATTTGTACCCAATTACAGTGCCCTGGCTGCTCCCCTATCTGACCTGACAAAGAAAAAGATGCCCAAGAAAATGACCTGGGACCCAGCCTGTGAGAAAGCCTTTACCAGATTAAAGGAGGCACTGTGCAGTGATCCTGTTTTGACAAGTCCTGCCTATAGCAAAACCTTTATAGTTCAGACTGATGCCTCAGATGTGGGTATTGGGGCAGTACTAAGCCAGACATCCAGCCAAGGGACAGATCACCCAGTAGTGTACCTGAGTAGGAAGTTACTTCAAAGGAAGCAAGCATACTCCACGGTGGAAAAAGAAAGTCTTGCCATAGTGTGGGCCCTAAAGAAGTTGGAGCCATACTTGTATGGGCAGCATTTTGTGTTACAGACTGACCACAATCCCCTGTTTGGGTGATGCAGATGGAGCAGAACAATAGTAGATTGCTAAGATGGAGTCTTGATTTGCAAGGACATGATATGACAATCGTACATAGGGCTGGAGCCAAAAATCAGAACTCAAATGGGCTGTCTAAGGTCTATGAGGAGTGAACTGATTTAGGAAGCTCATCCCATGCAGGGGATAGAGCCCCCAAATTCAGTCTAGGTGGGGAGAAATTGTGACACTTGGACAGCTGATTCTGATCACTGTATCATTTTTTGTAATATAAAAATGGGTTATGGGCTGTCTCTCTTGAGAAATGCTGAAACAGCATGTGAAATGACACATACGCACACAGACAGGTTTTAGATACAAGGTGTTACCTGGAAGGCCAGAAGCTAATTACAGGCTTTTCTAATTAATTATAGCTCTAACTGCTAAGAGGGAAATCAGTATCCCTTTTATGATGTTTCGAGGTGGAAACCATGTTTAGTACAGTGGTGCAAAATCATAAATGCTTTGGTGTCTGTATGAGAAGGGATACTGCTCACAGATCAAAGAAATGTCATTTGAAAGAGAAAATGAGTTGTGCTGAAGATTACAGAATTTAATACTTTCAAAAGACATCCTGTTTTTGTATAGATATATTCTTTTATATATTCTGACAGAGGAGGAGCTAGGTGACCTTACAGAAAGGGGTTGGCAAATACAGTTTTCTTTAAGGAATATTCTGTTTTACTTCAGAGAGACACTTCTATCTAGACTCTGATAGAGAATCATCTATGAGCACTTTAAGCAGGTATTTAGAGAAAGAGAGAGACAAATCTAAGTACTGTAGTAGGAACTGCACTGTTTAAACCTTGTTCTTTTAAAAGATTTGTATGGTTCTTGTCATATTGGTTACATATTTTATGTTTTACATATTTTATTTCTATTTTAGTAAAACTTTCCTTTTGCAAGTGGAGTATATATGGTAAAAGTAGACACTGTACATAAGCTTGAATGGTGATACTAAACTGGAAAAAGCTAAAAGTTTTTAATCTGAGGTCTTTTATTGCAGTTTTTGAGGGTTCATTTCTGCACACCTGGTTAGGTGCCCATAGTCAAAGATATCTGCCCCCCCAAAGACAGAATTATCTGAGTCTGTGCACTGGGTATGCTAGCAAGAGGTTCACAGTTTGACTCCCTCCAAGACTTGAGACCAAAGGTTGATTTGAACCCACAAGACAGACAGGAGGGTTACCCTATTTCTGTAAACTGTTCACAAGACTGCACTTGGAGGTTGGCACTTTGGGAGTAGAGGGCTGACCTTGCTGAGTGGGTTTGTGACATCCATATCATTAACAGTTGCTCGTGCAGAAGCACTATGTTTCCTTTTAGTAGACTTAGACTGGGAAGTACAAGGCATAGTGGACACAGCCATGAAAAGATATTGTTTTACTAACTGCTGGGCAGACTGTGTAGGTAAGTCACAGTAACAAATGACAAGGCTCAGGGGCACCTAACAAACAGTGTAATACAGCCATAAAAGGCTTTCACTATGTTGTAGAGAGAGAGACAGACAGTGTATCTATGTCAGTAATAAAATAACAGGGGCTCAGGGGCATTCAACAGTGTGATACTACCATTGTTGTAGAGTGTGGGATTTCACACACAAACAGGCAGATAAAACGTTCGGTGCATAAAAAACACATAAAAGCGTTTAGCATTTTATTTTTGTAGAAAATTTAAATAATAAAATAAATCTTTACAGAAAAGAAAATACGTTGTTAATTCAGCACACCTGCATAGCTTGGTTATAGCTTTCTTCAGCCATACCACTTCCTAAATACTCCTCTCTGGTCTTAACTTAGCTTCAAACTTAGTACAGTGAGAAAATACACACAACTTCTCTCTCTCTGAGAACAGCTACACACTGACCCTTCTATCTAAATCTCACCCCTGGTGGCCAGTTTATATATTCTGCTACTCATGGCATCATTAGTCTGGTGGTTAGGTGCTTAAGCTGTTTCTCTATCTTTCTATCTCTAACTTTATAACATCAGGCAGGATAACTCAGGAGCATAAACTCTTTTGTATTAACTGTAACATCAGGCAGGTAATGTGGTAACAACAAATATCTAGGACTACAAAAATAGCCATGAATAACTAATTAGGGTATAATGAGCTGTAGCCCCACCCATTCTCCTGAGAGTGACAGCACTTTGTAGTATAAAGCAGGGCATTACAGGGTGCTCCTTCCTTACAAGAAATCATTCCATCAGCTCCTGACTACAGGTAAGTCTTGCACAGGTGAATGGGTAGGGTGCAGAAAAATGGATGGTTTGCAGCAAGACATTTTATAACACAGTAAAGGGGGGTTTAAATGCTTAAATTACGTATCACATGTTCAGAAGCCTTTGACCCTTATCCCTGTTCAGAGCATAGCTAATTATATAGCTCTTGTACCTCTTTACTTAATTATTTATACACCAAAGGAACCTTATACTACTTATTCACAAGCTGCCTTATTTGCTGCTTCATACTGAACACTGGCAAACAAAATGAGGCATTTGTGTTTTACCGGTGGTTGCTATTGCAAACCGTTATATCTAAATTTCATTTTGGCCCTTCTTTTGAACATGGGCCAGTTTTCAACATTAAAATAAACAACCTCCATTTATGGAGGAGGGAACTGGAAGCATTAAAACAGATTTCTTAGTGAGCCAGGTGATGCTTTTCCAGCTCCAAACTGATGCCAGGTTGTCTGGAGACTTTAGGGCCGGGATATACAGACTGTGCTAGGCAGTGACGCAAGCCTAAGCGCAGTGCAAATGTGATGCGCTGGGGCCAGGTCCAGGTGATATTCAACGGTGCTGCACCATGGCGCAGCATCATTGAATATGGCATGGGCAGTGCTCAAACTGACCATGGTGCAGTGGCACTGCACAGGCACAAGCCACAGGTAGGGAGCACGGGGATGTGCCAGTACAAGTGCAGTTGCACTAGGTGCATCACCCATGATATTCATCAGGGGGCATGCAAATGAGGCCATACTATATGCAAGGCACAAATGGGTCAATTTGCATGTCATTATGGCCCCATTTGCATGCCATGCACAGGGAAGACCGGTGACTCATGCCTGGTGCCCTGCACAGCATTACATGTGCTGTGGGGGATCCCGAGGCATCCCCGTCCCATAGCCACGATTGCACGGTATATGTGTATAATGAGATCCTTGGTAGTCTAGTGGCCCCCCCTTCCCGAGTCCACGATGTGTGAAACATGACCAACCCTGGTGGTCCAGTGGTCCCCCCTCACCTGAGTCCCTGATACCCCGATACATGACATTATGATGTCCCTGGTGGTCTAGTGGAAACCCCCCACCCATTGCTGCGATTGCGGTAAAATCCCATCTTGAAATGCCCTGGTAATCCAAGGCACCCCACCCACCCACACAGAACTCCTTGCCCACCCCTTTAGTAATGTTTGTTATGCATAACATTTGTATGTATTTTACATTTGCACATAAACACCTGACACTTTATTGCTGCACATGCATACTTTATTTAATAGCGCTTTCAAAATGCTATACAGTACTTATTTAATCAGCCAGCACATAAGTCTGGCAAGTTAGCCATCTCTGTGCTTTCTTCACTTAAGACAATGTTATAGGAGGTCAGGGTGAGGGACAGAAGGAGAAAAAGAACTATAGTAAGATGGAAAAAGATCTAGAAGGAATAAGTAAGAACTGTCATAGGTGGCCAACCTATGTCAGTTGTAGAAAAGAATAGGAAAGTTATTCAGGAGCTCTGTTGCTCAACAGGTTTATATAGGGAGAAGAAAAAGAGGATAAACAAGACAACCCTCCTCCTTGGCATACGGACTGGTAGAACATAGTTCTACCACAGCCATAAAAAGCTTTCACTATGCTGCACAAACTGACAGTGCAGCTATGTCATAGTAATACATAAATGGGCTCTGGGGCACCTAACAAACAATGTGATACAGTCATAAAAAGCTTTTGCTATGCTGCGCAGACAGACAATGTAGCTATGTCATGGTATTAAATGGGCTCAGGGCCATTCAACAAACAGTGTGATACAGTCTTAAAAGACTTTCACTATGCTGCAGAGACAGTGTAGCTATGTCACAGAAATGACAGGGGCTCAGAGGCACCTAACAAACAGTGTGATACAGCCGCAAAAGGCTTTCACCTATAGGAATTGCCAGGCCTTGGGGATAGTCAGGAGAAGGAAGAAGCGGGGGAGAACTGGGCCTGGTGAGGGAATGGAGAGGGGTGGTCGGATAGAGGTGGTAAGAGACAAGGACACAGCCTGGGTGAAATGGGACCAGAATAGGGGTTCTCACCGTCTGGTTCCCATACCTAAGGGCTCTGCTGTGTGCAGGCAGGTTGTGTGGTCTTTCTTGATGACTCATCCTACTTGGGCGGTGTTGTGCAATGCCAGGTCTATTAAAAACAAGACTGCTGGGACAGCCACTAGAGGCACTAAACCAAGCTGGCAGCCTAGACCTCCAACTCCTCAGCATAGGGGGCTAAATCCTGCTGAATCTGACAGAATTAGAGGCAACTACCAATTTTTGGCTGAACAGGGCCATGCAGAGCAAGATCAGCTCCCTCCAGGGACAAAGATTTATTTGGTACACTACTGGACTGCCTGGCAAGCTAAAGGGGAAGTGTTCTCAGGGGAGCGGTGGCCTAAATATCCAGCAGGGCTCAAATACCCCAGCCTGCAGTCTGGGACTCCTCTTCCATGGAAGGAATGTTTGGACAGCTGCTGGCACAGATGGCACAAGTAACCCTTGCAACAAATCACATTACTCAGGTGCTGCAGTCACTGGAAACCCACATTTGGCAAATGGAACAGAGGGTCTCAGCAGCAGAGTGTTCTATGCATGACCTGTCCATGTCCCTCCGTGCACAGCAACAGACAATACAATCTATGCAAGGCAAAATTGACGACCTAGAAAACTGGGGTTGCAGAAATAACCTCAGGTTTCTAAGGCTCCCAGAGTGGGCCAAAGGTCATAATACTGAACTGCTTCTTCAAAATGTCATCGCAGAAATGCTGAAGATGGACATGGATAGGTTGCTTAAGATGGGGCATCCCCACCGATCCCTTGCCCCCATGCCAAGGTCCCAAGAGAAGCCCTGACCTATTATTGCCAGATTCCTGGATTTTAGAGATAAATCATAATGGCAAAGGCAAGAGAGCTGAAACAACTCACTTTGCACAATCATAAAATCAGCGTCTTTGCAGACTACTCTAAGGACTTGTTGGGCAGATGTCGGGCTTATACAGAGGCTTGACACATCATGCACCAGGTCAGATTAACTTTTTCTTTACGATATCCCACCAACATGCAGGTGGATCACAATGGCATGCCACTGAACTCTGCAATGCCGGAAGCCCTTATGGACTTCCTAAGGAGGAACTGGCCTAAAGCTTACAGGCCCCAGGACTTTCAGGTCAACACATCCACGGAAGCAGCAGAAGCTCTAAACAGAAGATCCCCCTTGCATGAGGCCAGACCTGATAACTGGCAAACCACCCCCAAAAGCTTGTGGGAGCTTCTCCCCAGAACTAATAGAAAAAGACACACATCTCACCTACATGGGGAAAGGGAGCACCCTACATACAGGGCATGCAGAGGCAGCCTGATTGACAGCAGGATCAACACAGAGGACACTGATCTGCTCCAGGACTTCCATACAGAGAACCACTTTACACAACTGAGATCCAACTACCTGGAGCTGCATCTGAAGACCTCCGGTAACGCAAGTCAAGCCAGACAGCTACCCCTCCTGCAGTCAACATCTCCTCCTAGACCAAATTTCAAGCATGCAGCAGCTGCCACAAGGTCTCTTTCTCTGGAATTTCTGGGAGGCAGCGCAATGGAAACACTTACCCACAGAAGCAGCAGTGCAGAGCACAGCCTGATGCCAGCCACCCTAGAGAAACTCCACACATCACGCCCAGCAGACCCAGGAGACATCGTGCCATTGCTTCAAAGGTTGCCAAGAAAAAGGAGCAGTTGGACCACAGTGGGCTCAGGGAGGGTGAGAGTGGTGGAACAGAGGTGCATCCCTCCAGTTGTAACTCTCCACAATTCATATGCCGTTCTGGCAAAGTGTGGTTTCTCTATGGATGCACCCACAGTAGAGACCAAGGAGGATGCTGGGAACCTCCACAAAGCAGACCCACAGGAGGGTAGCATGGGACCCCACAGGGGAAGGAAGCAATTCCTGGTGGGGGACTCCATTATTAGGGGGGTAGAACTGGGAGAGGAAGAAGAGAGGGAGGGAGGTAAGGCGCCTGCCTGGCACCAGAGCTTGGAGGGACAGGGAGCAACTCCTCAGGATCGCTGGAGTAGCTGCACGGGAGAGGGAGCTGGATGTCATTGTCCACCCAGGGACAAATGACCAGGCTGAGAAAGGGATCAGAGCAGTGTAGGAAGAGTTTGTGGAGTTGGGGAGGGCCTTAGACAAGTAGCATGCACAGCAACCTTCTCAGAGGTGCTGCCTGTCTATGGCATCGATGAGGTTAGGGTGCTCCACACCATGGGATTCAATCAGTGGTTGAAAAACTGGTGCAGAGCTCAGGGATGTGGCTTCATTGGGCACTGGGGGTCCACCTGGAGTGATGCAGACCTATACTGGCATGATGGACTGCATCTGTCGAGGAGGGGAACCAGGATCCTAGGTGATAGGTTTAAATGCTTCATTGGCAAGCATTTAAACTAGCCAAGGGGGAGGCACTGGAAAGGAGCAGGGAAATCCTAGCCCCTCCCAAAAAAATTCAGAGTAGTAAGTGAGGTAAACACCAAGATAGAGATGTCGATAGGAAGAAGGACAGAGATAAATGGAGAAAATGACAAAGGAAATAAGGACAGGGATGGGGCAAAAAGGGGTAAGGCCATCAAGAAATGGAGGGTAATGAGTACCAATGCCCATAGTCAGGCCAACAAGCTCCCTGAACTTGTGGCCTTGATGGAAGAGGGTTGCCTGGATATCGTAGCAGTCACAGAATCATGGTACACAGGGAACCATGACTAGGATGTTAACATACCAGGGTACACCACCTACAGGAGAGAAAGGGAGGGTAGAAGAGGAGGAGGAGGAATAGCTCTCCCCATGGAAGGCCTCAATGCCATAACTGGCTGGCTCAGACCCCCCTCCCCCACAGGCAGAAGTTTATGACTTCCACTTAAGAGAGGGGACACCTTTAATCGATACCAGCACTCAGGCCCCCACCCCCTCGTCCGACTATATTACAATTTTTGCCTTCCGATTCGAGCTGGTAAGGTCTATCAAGACCTAGGGCTCGCATCTGGTAATGAAATGTGACCCTGGGGTTCTTACCCCCTGGGTCCCTGTCCAAGGAGCTATAGGGGGCAATTCTGAACTTTGCTCCCAGAGCACAGAGGTGGGCCTTCAGTGTTTTGCTGTGGCCACGAGACCACCTCTAGGTCCCATATCTTTACTTATATGCTGTATTGTAAATAGTTTAAAGTTTGATGCAGTTTATTTTGTTTGGTTGACACACACACAATTAATGTTGGGTAATGGTTGCACTGTTATTTTTTAAGCTACTGCTGTGCCACTCACTGTATGCTTTCCACGCTTTGCTGTGCTTCTGACCCTGATATTCCTGTCGGATGATGCTACCCGGCACTCAGCCCAAGCTTTGTTTACTGTCTGTTTCAACATGCACTTTCTAACCATTCCTAATGGGTGATATCACTTGCCTGCAATGAAACGTGTGGGAGTTGAATATCCCTGCTAAGCAGAAGCTGGTACTAACCCATTGAAAGAGGCTGAGAGCAGGAGTGGCCTTTCTCCAGGAAACTAAACTAACCACAGGGGATCATGCCAGACTGAAAAAAGAATGGGTTGGTGTGGTACTGCATGCCTCCACCCCAACACAAAAGAGGGGGGTTTCGATTCTTATCAACAAGGGCCTGCACTGGTCCGCACAAAAGATGGTTAGGGACCCCAGTGGGAGATGGGTCTTGGCTCTGATGACCACAGCAGAGGGGCCCCTGCTGCTGGGGAATGTTGACGGCCCAAATAAAGACAACCAATCCTTCTTTCATGTGCTGGCACAAGTCATCGGGGACACAGTGAGGGGTAATACCCCAACCCTTATAGGAGGAGACTTCAACCTTATGATTGATCTGTTCCTAGACAGAGCCCCCTCTAACATAGAAGCCCACTCCAGCGGAGCCAAGGCTCTAGCCCAGCTCTGACGAGACCTGGAAATCACTTATATCTGGAGAACCCTGAACCCTAGAGAGCATGATTACTCATTCTACTCCCCTGTCCATAGTTCCCACAGTCAAATAGACCTATGGCTCACTTCCCCAGACATCACAAAAGCTGCCTTAGAAGCTATCATCCACCTCTTAGTCATATCAGACCATGCCCCGGTGCAACTGAGCTTTGCCTGGGACCCCTCCTGCCTTTTCATCCCTACTGTAGAGGCTAGACCCCCTACTCCTCAGAGATCCTGAATTTGTTGACTGCCTACAAAAGGAAGCCAAGCTGTTCTTCCAAGAAAACCCAATCTCAGACACATCTGTTGGTAACACCTGGGAGGCTTTTAAAGCCACCCTGAGGGGGGCCATCATCGGGTTTGCCCATAAGAGATTAATGGAAAAAGTGCAACATCTTGAGAAGCTGGAGAAACAGCTGAAAGAGGTGGAAGCCCACTTTAAGACTCTCCATAAACCCTCCCTCCAATCTCAGGCTGGCCGAAAGGTGGCTGCTGTCAGAATGGAGGTAAATGAACTCCTCTCCAGGATGGTGGAGATTTCAATCCTATGCCTTAAACATAAATACTGGGAAGGGGGAGAGAAAGGAGGGAAAGTGCTAACCTACCGCCTAAAAAAACAGCAGGCAGAGAGGCATATTGCTGGGTTAGTGAACAGACAGGGGAAGGTCCAATCCCAGATGGAGGATGTCAGCTGCATAATGGCAGAGTTTTACTCTAAGTTGTACCCATCTTCTAGGAAGCCCAAGCCTTAACCTTCCTATGCTTACAAGTGTGCAAGCCCAGACATTAGATTCTCCCCTTACAACCAAAGAGGTGATAGCAACTCTCAAAACTCTTATGGCTGGGAAGGCAGCTGGAGGAGATGAGTTCCCATTTTAGATCTGGCAAATTGTGCAACATATAATCGCCCCCATCCTTCGGTGGGTATATTGTGAGGCCCTGGAGGAAAGCTCCCTTCCCCCCTCCTTCAGGGAGGCATTGATAACTCTCCTCCCCAAGAAGGGCAAGGACCCCCAAAAAGCGTCAAGCTACAGGCCCATTTCACTCCTGAACACCGACAGCAAAATACTAGCCAAACTACTTGCCACAAGGCTCAACCCCTTCCTCTCTGCACTCATACGTTCATCACAGGTGGGTTTTGTGAAGGGCAGAGATAGCTCAGACCAAATCAGATCCCTGATCAATTTGATCCACGAGGCCAAAATACTCCCTTCCCCAGCAGCTGTGGTAGCGATTGACTTTGAGAAAGTGCTTGACTCCTTGGAGTGGGATTTTGTCCTACAATTCCTGGATACAATGATGTTTGGTGACAAGTTTAAAGCATGGGTTCAGGTGATTTACTACCACCCTGTGGCTAGGATTCTTACAAATTCTATGATGCTCCCCCCATTCCATTGGGCAGAGGCATGTGTCAGGGATGTCACCTATCACCGCTGCTTTTTGTTCTAGCGGTGGAACCCCTGGCTGCCTCTATCAGGCAAAACCCTTTTATAAATGGGGTGACCATAGGCGGGGTTACATATTCCACCCTTATGAATGCACATCCCCTTGACCAACCTCAATCTCTCCATCCCACCTCTACTTGGTGTTCCCGTGGACTTTGCCACATACTCGGGGCTACGACTGAAACAGATGAAAACCGAGGTCCTCCCCTCAATAGTAGGTGCACTTCCAGTATAGCCTCTATGCAAAGTCTGCACTGGGCACCGAGTAGCATTGCATATTTAGGAATAAAAATCACCCCAGTTCTTAACAGTATCTGGGAGGCTAACATCAAACCACTAATGACTACCATTTGTACTGAGCTAGACAGGTGGGGGGCCCCTCAACTGACACTAACTGGGATAATCTCAGTCCTAAAAATAATTACTGCCCCCAAGGTGATGTGCCTGCTCTCCCACATCCCCTTGAAGCTCCCCCCTAGCTGGCTCAGAAAAATAGACAACATGGTGGGGGCCTTTATCTGGGAGAGGAAAAAGTTGAGGTGCAGTTGAAATAAACTGCAAACTCACTGATCAGAAGGAGGTTGGTGTCTGCCTTGGTATGGAGGGTATAAATGGGCTTTCCAAGCTACACAAACCCTCAAATGGTTTGGAAGGTCGGGATTGGAAACTCCACAATGGCTAGGCATGGAACAGTCACATAGTAAAGTGGCATACCAACCCCTACTTCTGTACAGTAGCTCCCCCAAGGGATACAGTTCCACCCCATGATAGGGCCCTCACTAGAATACTGGAAGAAACTCCACAGGAGACTGAACATGGACCCCCTCCACCTTGGCCTCATCCCACTCTGGGGCAAAAAGCAAATCACAGTGGATGGCACACCCCTACACTGGGCTAATTGGTCCAATGCAGGCTTGTTTTGTCTGCAAGACACATACGGACCCAGTACCTCTATCTTAGACAAGCTCAAGGGCCTGTGCGACAGTAGGGGTATTCTCCCCAAGGAATTCTGGTGTTATTTACGCTAAGAAGTGCACTGGGGGAGAACACTCGCAGGCACCCCCCCATCAAGCTTACATCTATTCCGCACTGGCTTACTATTAAGAGGGGCCAGACCAGTATTATTTATGTGGCCCTAAGGGCAAGAATCCCTTCTCAGTCACTAGAAACCAGAGTTAAATTGGAAACTGCACTCGGCACTTATATAACAGATCAGGAGTGGCAGTCCTGCTGGAAGTTTGAGCACAAGGCTTACCCAGACACCAGGAGTGCCCTAATCCAAAACAAGATCCTTTGATCATGGTACAGAACTCCAGTGATTCTCCACAAGGCCGTGCTAACTCAGGACGACCTCTACTTGAGGTGCCAAGCAGGCAGGGGGGACCTAATCCATATACTATGGAGTTGTCCCAAAATCCAATCACTATCCCAGCAAGTCTGCACGCTAGGCTCCTAAATCCTACAGAAACCACTGCCCTTCACACCAGAGGTAATGCTGCTGAGCATTTACTCTGCCGCACTTCACTTGTCACCCCAAAAGCGTAAATGTACCACCATTCTCAGCATACATGTAAAGAGACTCCTGCTCTACAGATGGAGATCCCAGGAGGTCTCCTCGCACACAGAGGTGCTCAACACCTTAACACAGGTGGCTAATCTAACACGAATAATGCTTTTTTATGGCGAACACCCCGGTTACCAAAGACTAAAAAAAACACCCTCTCCCAGTATGTCACCCTATGGCATCCCTTCATTACCTTCCCAAAACCTAGGGCAGGGATTGGGTGAGGAGCTCTTCTGAATGTTTCTATTGTCCTCCCCTCCTCCCCCCACCAAGAGAAGGTGCATAGCAGATGGTATTCATAGTGGATTTGATAAAGATCTTCCAGTACTGTACCATAAGGCAGCATTTTTGTCTATTTTCCCAACTTAAAACAAAAATTAAAAATCTCCAAACTCCCTAGTTACTTTGTGTGTATTTGTGTTTGTTTGATTGCAGGTTTAATCCAAAAGGCACCTTGCTCCACGGTTCCCTAGGTACCACAGAAACATAAAACATAGAAGCATAGAAAACAGAAACATAGAATTTGATGGCAGATAAGGATAGCTTGGCCCACCTAGTCTACCCATTTTCCTACCTAATGGATAAGCTTCAGATCCAAGTTAACCAACAGCCTACTTCCTCCTACCCCCCACTATAATTGCCTTATGTCTGTCCCATGCATTATTGAATTCCTCCATGGTTTTTGACTCCACTATCTCCTCAGGAAGGCTGTTCCATGCATCCACAACCCTCTCCATGAAAAAATACTTCCTCACATTACCTCTGAGCCATCCCCTCTCTAACTTCAAATTGTGCCCCCTTGTTCTTGCACACCTCTTTTTCTGAAAGAATCTACCATTTTTGACTTTGTTGATTCCCTTGAGGTACTTGAAAGCTTATATCATGTCCCCCTCTCCCTCCTTTACTCGAGGGTATACATATTAAGCTCCTTTAGTCTCTCTTTGTATGTCTTCTGGTGCAGGCCCTGCACCATTTTGGTTGCCCTCCTCTGGACAGCCTCCACCCTGTCTATGCCTTTGTGGAGTTGAGGTCTCCAAAACTGCATGCAGTACTCCAGATGGGGTCTCACCAACTGTCTGTACAGAGGGATAACAACTTCCTATTTTCTACTGGTGATGCCTCTCCCTATACATCCCGGTGTCCCCCCAGCCCTCCTTACTGCCCTCTCACATTGCTTGCCCACCTTTAGGTCATCTGATATAATTACCCCCAGGTCCCTTTCCATTTTGTTGTTGTCAGTATTTCACCCCCCCCATTGCGTACTCTTCCCCTGGGTTTTTGTTTCCCAGGTGCATTACTTTGTACTTCTTTGCATTGAATCTAAGCTGCCATACATTTGATCATTCCTCCAGCCTTGCCAAGTACCTTCTCATCTTTTCCACCTGACCTTGTGTATCAACCCTGTTGCAGATCTTTGTGTTGTCTGCAAAGAGACATACTTTTCCTTCCAGTCCCTCTGCATTGTCACTTATAAAGACATTAAAAAGGACCAGCACAACCCAATTTCCTGTTGTACGTGGCAGAACAAAAGCATTTTCTTTCTCGGAGATATCTTGGACCAGAATTCATTCACTCTTAGGTCATTCTCGAACTTGCAGGCTTCATGGAAACTTCCTAAATAGGACTTCTGTAAGTTCAGGCAACTTATAACTCTCATTGTAGTTTAGTGTATAAGCATACTCTTCTAAACCCATACATTTTGCACTGGACTAATTTATCAGTAAAATTGAATAGCTCCATTTACAAATACATTATTGATAATCTACCTAATCAGTCTATACAAGCCAAAAATAAATGGAGTAACATAGAAACATAGAAACATAGAATTTGACGGCAGATAAGGACCGCTTGGCCCACCCAGTCTGCCCATTTCCCTACCTGATGGATAAGCTGCAGATCCCAGTTAACCAGCAGCCTACTTCTTCCTACCCCAACCCCCTAGAATTGCCTTATGACTGTCCCATGCATGCTTGAATTCCACCACTGTTTTTGACTCCACAACCTCCTCTGGAAGGCTGTTCCATGCATCCACAACCCTCTCTGTGAAAAATACTTCCTTAAATTACCTCTGAGCTACCCCTTCTATCTTCAAATTGTGCCCTTGTTCTTGCATCTTTTTTTGAAAGATGCTACCTCTTGGACTTTGTTGATTCCCTTGAGGTACTTGAAAGTTTCTATCATGTCCCCCTCCTCCTTTCCTCGAGGCTACATATTAAGCTCCTTAAGTCTCTCTTCATATGTCTTCCGGTGCAGACCCTGCACCATTTTAGTTGCCCTCCTCTGGACAGCTTTCATTCTGTCTATGTCTTTACGGAGATTGGGTCTCCAGAACTGCACGCAGTACTCCAGATGTGGTCTCACCAGCTGTCTGTACAGAGGGATAATAACTTCTTGTTTTCTGCTGGTGATGCCTCTCCCTATGCATCCCAGTATCCCCCCAGCCCTCCTTGCTGCCCTCTCACATTGCTTGCCCACCTTTAGGTCATCTGATATGACAGCCCCCAGGTCCCTTTCCATTTTTGTTGTTGTTAGTATCTCACCCCCATTGTACTCTTCCCTGGGTTTTGTTTCCCAGGTGCATTACCTTGCACTTCTTAGCACTGAATCTAAGCTGCCATATATTTGACCATTCCTCCAACCTTGCCAAGTCCCTTTGCATCCTCTCCACCCCACCTTCTGCGTCAACCCTGTTGCAGATCTTTGTGTCATCTGCAAAGAGACATACTTTTCCTTCCAGTCCCTCTGCAATGTCACAAACTAAAATCCTACATCTTTGGCATAGAACCCCCTCTGTGCTTTAACGAATAGACCTATTAAATAATAATAACTGCTGGCACTGTAATTTGGTCAACAGGGATCTACTTCATATCTTGAGGTTATGTGCTCCCATTAACAAGCTCTGGCGTAAAGTGTATTTGCTTGCCTCCAGAGTAACAGGACAAAAACTACCTTTTGACCCCAAGCTATTCCTTCTAGGCATCCTTATCCCCAATTGCTCTCTCCTCTCACATGCACATTTTAGATGGCTAAACATGCTTTCTCTTCTGTTCAAATGTCTGATTCTTATGAAATGGAAATCAACTCTGGTGTCTTCTCTTTCAGATGTTCTTCAAAACCTTTCTCAGTATACCTCCCTAGACCGATTATCTCATGTCACTCATAACTGACTCACTGTATATGACAGATGTTGGCAGGATTACTTCAAGTACATTGAATCCAGTTCTTCTAGACCCTAATTCTTAGGGATATTTAGTCCTCTTCTTATTTTGCTCTCAGATTAGGTTTCCCCGAAGCTTTTGTGCACAGATATTGCCTCTCTTTTTCCCCTCCTTCTCTATTTTCTTCCTCTCTCCTTCCCTTCTTCCTTGCCTTTTTCCTCTTCTTTCTTTCCTTGCACATGTTTCTCTTATTTTTACTTCTCTATTACTGAACATTGTTCATATTACCACATTTATCACTTTTTGTAATTTACTGAATGCTTTGCCATAGCCTGTCCTAGTATTTATTTTGTACATAGTTGCCATTTATGACTATATAATACTCTATTGATTGTTACCCTTCTGCTTTCCACTTATAACCTGTCTAGGTTTGTGTTATATTATCAATACGTGTATATAAGGCTTCTCCAATATGTGTACCCTAAATACTGTGTTTAAGTGATATTTTATACCTTATATGCAGGATATTCTTCTGTTGTTTAAGACGTGTGTTTTCTTATATATAGTCAAATTTCAATAAAAAGATAAAGTGAAAAAAAAGGACCAGCCCCAGTACTGAACCCTGCGGTACCCCACTAGTAATCCTCCTTTCTTCACTGTGGACTCCATTTACTATTACCCTCTGTATCCTGTTGTCTGGTCAGTTCTTTACCCAGGCTACCACCCTGGGACCCACTCCCAGGCTGGCTAATTTATTTACTAATCTTTTGTGTGGGACTGTGTCAAATGCCTTGCTAAAGTCTAGGTAGGCCATGTCCACGGCCCTTTTTCTGGTCTACTACTTTGGTCACCCAGTCAAAGAAATCAATTAGATTCATCTGATATGACCTTCCTGCTGTGAATCCATGCTGCCTTGGGTCTTGCGCCCCACTGACCTCTAGGTACTCAACAATGCTTTCCTTCAGAATTGATTCCATCATTTTCCCTACCACTGAGGTCAAACTGACAGGTCTGTAGTTTCCTGTCTCTGTCTTGCTCCCACTTTTGTGAAGGGGAATCACATCTGCTCTCCTCCAGTCATCAGGTACCACATCATCCTCCCATGATTTGTTAAAAAGGGTAGTAAATGGTGTTACTAGTTCTCCCCTTAGTTTTTTTAGAATTCTGGGGTGAATCCCAGCGGGCCCCATTGTTTTGTCCACCTTCAGTTTTAGGACTTCTTTCAGAACCCTTTCTTCTGTGAAAGGACTGATATCGACCCCCTTATCCAGAGTGCTTTTATTGACTGGATTAGGTACCTCCCCTCCTCTTTTTTTGTGAATACTGAGCAGAAGTATTTGTTCAGTATCTTTGCTTTTTCACTGTACCACATTGAGGTGTATCTCTTAGAGCTGATACTCCTGATACTCCAAATCAGGACCAGGTAGGCCTTGTTATAAATGTTTTGAGGTAACCTTGTTTAATTTTTGTAGGCCATCCCCATCCTGTTTCATTAGGCACATGTTGTAAGCCTGAAGCAAAAAGGGGATATGCACTAATCTGCTCAGGATCTCCTGTGAATTTTAGTATTGTACTAAAATTTTGATGCAGAGGAATACAGTTCTGTATTACTGTATGTGTATGTATTTTGTTTGAAAATAATAAAAAACTTTTAACTTAAAAAATACTGCTATATTAGCAGATCTTGTTGGGATATTTGACCTGGTGTGCATCACTGAGATCTGGCTGAACAAGAATGCTGGCCCTATATTGGCCTCAGCTGTTCTGGATGGGTACTCGGTGATACACCACTCAAGGGTGAATCGTAGGGGCTGGGGTGTAACCATTTGTTTTAAAACCAAACTGGGCCTTGTGGATGTGCCAGTGGGGTCCACTAGATCCTTTGAATGTATCATGGATGTGGGTGTGGGGTGTAGGATTCTGCTTATCTACCATCTTTAACATCTTTATAGGTGACATTGCAGAGGGTCTGAAGGGAAAGGTATGCCTCTTTGCAGATGATACAAAGATCTGTAACAGAGTTGATACACAGGGGGGTAGAAAGGATGAGAAGGGACTTGTGCAAGGTTGGAGGAATGGTCAGACATATGGCAATGCAGATTCAACGCAAAGAAGTACAAAGTAATGCACCTGGAAACAAAAACCCAGGAGAAGAGTACACATTAGCAGAGGAGGTACTACAAACAATAAAAATGGAAAGGGACCTGGGGTAGTCATATCAGATGATCTGAAGGTGGGTAAGCAATGTGAGAAGTCAGTAAGGAGAAACAGGGGGATACTGGGATGCATAGGAAGGGGCATCACAAGTAGAAAAAGGGAAGTGGTTATCCCTCTGTACAGACAGTTGGTGAGACCCCATCTGGAGTACTGTGTGCAGTTTTGGAGACCTCATCTATGCAAGGACATAGACAGGATGGAAGCAGTCCAGAGGAGGGCAACTAAAATGGTGCAGGGTCTGCATCAGAAACCATATGAAGAGAGACTGAGAGAGCTTAATATGTTTACCCTTGATGAGAAGAGGGACAGGGGGACATGATAGAAACGTTCAAGTACCTCAAGAGAATCAACAAAGTCCAGGAGGGTAGCATCTTTCAGAAAAAGAGATGTGTAAGAACAAGAGGACACAATTTAAAGATAGAGGGGGGACGGTTCAGGGGTAATGCGAGGACATTATTTTTCATGGAAAGAGTGGTGGACTCATGGAACCACCTTCCTGGAGAGACTGTGGGTCTAAAACAGTGGAGGAATTCAAACATGCATCGGACAGACATAAGATAATTATAGTGGTGGGTGGCAGGAAGTAGTCTGTTGGTTAACTGAAATCTGCAGCTTATCCAGTAGGTAGGGAAATGGGCAGACTAGGTGGGCCAAGTGGTCCTTATCTGCCATCAAAGTCTATGTTTCTATGTTTCTATGTCCACCTGAAGATGGGAGAGAGTTCCTGCAGGAGACTGTGAACTTCACTGTCGACATTGTGTTGAGATCCCCCAGATGGTTTAATTCTGGGGGATTTCAATGCCAGGGTTGATAATGAACACTCACATTTTGGTCAAGATCTCCTCCAGCTAATGACTATGCTGGGCCTCACACAGGTTATTTCCTCCACAACTCACATTGGTGGTCATTCATTGGACCTAGTGTTCCTTCTGGGGATGGAGATCTCTGATTTGGTGGTGGAACCAGTCAGTTGGTCTGACCATCACAGCATAAGGTTCAGTTTCGGGCCCCCCCCATGAGCCAGACCCTATGGAGATAGTCCAGTACTGCCATTTAAGGGGGTGACCCCAGAGGGTCTAATGGCAGTGCTAGACCTGTTGGGCTTGTCAGGTGAATGCATGGATCCAGGGACTCTTGTACTCACCTATAACAGGGTGGTAACAGGTTCCCTGGATTCCATTGCTCCTGCTCGTGTTAAACCACTCACCCTTCGTGCAAGGTCCCCGTGGTTTGATGTGGCCTTGAAGAAATTAAGGACAGTGGGTCAAAGGTTAGAGAGGGCTTGGCAGAAGTTCAGCCTGAAGGTTGACAGGCTTAGACTGATGGATCATTATGCTGTCTATAAATGGACAATCACCCTTAAGAAGGCAGAATTCCTGTCCAGGGAGATTGCTGCTGTGCAAAATCGATCAGCTCAGCTCTTCTGGACTGCAGACAGATTATGCAATCCAATCTGTCTGCAATCTGGTGGAGCATTGTCACAAGAAAGATGTAATGATTTTGCTCGATTTTTCATGGATAAGATTGTCACCATCAGGTCTGGTATCTGTCCAGCCCCCTCTATGGGGTGTGGCGGAGGTTGGTGGGAAGTTACGAGCACCCAGTTTGTCTGGTCTGACTTTGGCTGACCGGACACCATGGACAGTGTGAGGATCATTCAGACAATGCAGCCACCCAGCTCTAGTTTGGACCCAGGCCCAATGTGTCTTCTTGTGGAATGCATTGAGGAAATCAACCCAGTCCTGGATGAGATAGTCTGGCAATCATCGGAGAGGGCGCTCTTTCCAGATCCCCAAAAGGAGGTGGTTGCATGATCACTCCTGAAAAAATCCTCCCTTGATCCAGATAATCTCGCCAACTACAGACCAGTCTCTAACCTGCCCTTTGTGGATAAGATTATTTAAATGGTGGTTGTGCTGCAGCTGGTTGATCATTTGTCCATTCAGAATGTCTATGATTCTCTCCATTCCAGATTTAGAAAAAGGCGTAGCACTGAGACAGCCCTTGTTCGAGTGCTTAATGATCTCCTGATAGCGAGAGATCAGAGGACTCATTCCATCTTGGTTCTCCTTGATCTCTGTACAGCATTTGAGACTGTGGACCATGGTGTGCTATTGGAGTGCCTGCAGTTCATCTGTGGGGTACCATCCTCAGGTGGTTTTGATCTTACCTCGAGGGTAGAACACAGAGAGTGGTCTCAGGAATTTATTACTCTGATCCTTTCTCCCTATCATGTGGGGTGCTGCAGGGCTCCATTTTGGCACCCATGTTATTCGCTGTGTATATGTTTCCATTGGGGACATTATTGGGTAGCACAGTTTGAGTTTTCAGTGCTATGCAGATGATACTCAGCTGTACATGTCTTTTGTAAACAAGTAGGGAGATATTCTCTCGGTGTTTAACAACTGTCTATCTGAGATCCAAGACTGGATGAGTGTCAGTTGGCTGAGGCTGAACCCAGATAAAACTGAGGTGTTGGTGGTGAACCCTGTTCATTGGAAGGCAGGTGTGTTAGCAGGACAACCCTCTGGTCTTTGGCTCGGGGGGTGTCCAGCTTACCACCTCACACTGGGTGCCAAACCTGGGTGTTATTTTTGACGATGGTTTGACCCTAAAATCACAGGTGTCAGCCATTGTCAAGACCTCTTTCTACCACCTGAGGAATATCTCCCCAGTGAAACACTTGGTTCCTTCTGATGATCTTCCTGTAGGAACTGTAGTGTAACTGGTCCATGCCTTCGTGACCACTCGCCTTGACTACTGTGATGCCCTGTACCTAGGGCTATCAGAGGTTGATATCTGTCACCTGCAGCTGGTGCAGAATGCGGCTGCCAAGCTTTTGCTGGTATGTCAGGGACCAGTCATATTATGCCTGTTCTCCGTGGACTGCATTGGCTGCCAGTGCAATGGCGTATCACCTTCAAGGTCAGTTTGCTGATCTACAAAGCCCTACGTGATCAGGGACTCCGTTACCTGCAAGATCTCCTTTCTTCCTAGTACTCCTCCCAATCACTCTGATCCACTGACAATGGGTTGCTAGAGATTCCCAGTGTGCAACTTCAAACATCTGGGGCCTGTTATTTTGCATTTATGGCCACAACCCTGTGGAATTTTCTACCTCATCAGATGGGATGAGGGATTGCCTGACCATCCAAAGTTTCAAAACAGAACTTAAG
This sequence comes from Neoceratodus forsteri, assembly GCA_016271365.2. Taxonomy (NCBI): domain Eukaryota; kingdom Metazoa; phylum Chordata; order Ceratodontiformes; family Ceratodontidae; genus Neoceratodus; species Neoceratodus forsteri. The sequence goes on along the minus strand of CM057451.1, from coordinate 1,070,215,800 downwards.
ACATTCTTTTTTAGCCTGGCCTTTTTAGAAGAAGTTTAATGTTAGAGTGGACTGCCATTTGTCTATGAATTAATTGTTAATTTAAAAATGTTTGTGGTTTTTAGTGTGTTTAATGTTGCTAGATTATTAATTTATGTACCGGCGCCTTGATCGGTTGAAGGGAGCCTTTTAACAAATAAAGTTTAATTTGATTTACCATGCTGCACAAACAGTGTAGCTGTGTCACAGTAACAAAATGACAGGGGTTGAGGGTCGCCTAACAAACAGTGTGACACAGCTGTAAAAGGCTTTCACTATGCTACACAGACAGACAGTGTAGCTATGTCCAGGGCCCCGTGTTTTCTGTGATTCTGTGGTTGCAGCAACTGCCACAGAAACACGATCGTGCCACAGAAACAAGCCTCTGCCACAGATACAGCATTATTTGGTGCAGTAAAACTGGCCTTCATCACTGAAAACCCCAACTAAATGGCTAAAATGATTGTGAGCAAGCTTAACATGGCATTAGTGTGTGTTGTTGGCCGCTCCATTATACATCCATCCTCCCTGTGTTGTAGTAATCAGTAAGGCCACCCCTTACCAATCCACTGGCACTCAGCCCTGAAGCTTATGACCATTATGGCCTTCTACAAACACTGAAGGATTTCAGGAAATCTATTTCCAAAGAAAGAATGGTGGTTCTATTTCCCAAATGCAGAATTGTCGAAAGAAAAAGTATTAGTAATTATTACACATATAAAATGGGAGGCTTTCTGGACCTCTGTCTAATGTAAAATGGTCCATGTACTCTCTACTATCACAGCAAATCCTTACAGAGTGGGAGAGAAGATATGGAAGCCAAGTAGCACTTACACAAACGACGCCACCAGTGCTGAACTGCGTGAGCAGGAGGAAGCAACTAGAGCAGCGTTATAGCACAAACCCTCAGCTCCAGGCTTTGAGCAAGTGGGTGGCAGGGGTCCACTGGAGCAAGACTGTTTTACAACCAGACAATACTAGTTTTCAAGTAACTGGGCAGGCAGGCAGGAGAAATTCTCAGGAGCATAGCTGCGGCAAAGCAGCACTGGGCAGGTGGGAGGGAGCCATGGGACAATAAAACAGACTGCAGAAGAAAAATAAATAACTCTTTGATTTCCCCATACCCTCTATCCGATACTAATCATGATGCCAGAATTGGTTTGCATTGCCTTGCCTGTGTATCTGTCAATGTGCCCCCAGCTGCCTTTTCTTGAGCATTCTTTCTGGGGAACTAGATTTTATTTTGGGGCTCATTTGAGTTGCCAGAGAATGTAAAGCCCATTACAGAATTGCTGCAGAAATGTTCATAGCCAGACCACAGCAAGCATGAGGTTCTGCCACAGAATGCAGGTCCAGTTTGCCACAGTGAACACAGGGCCCTGGCTATGTCACAGTAATAAATGGGCTCTGAGGCACCTATCAAACAGTGTGATACAGCCATAAAATGCTTTCACTATGCTGTACAGACAGACAGTGTAGCTATGTCTCAGTAATAAATGGGCTCAGAGGCATCCAACAAACAGTGTGATACAGTAATATGCTGCACAGACAGTGTAGCTGTGTCACAGAAATGACAGGCACTCAGGGCGTATAACAAACTGACAGCTGTAAAAGGTTTTCACTATACTGCACAGACAGACAGTGTAGCTGTATCACAGACTACAGAAATAAAATGACAGGGGCTCATGGGCACTTAACAGTTACTGCAGTGTATACTTTAATTTCAAACCAACTACCCAGTGCCTTCTGTTTTTGTCTCTCTTTACTCCCACCTTCCTTCTTTCCCCAGTCCCCAGCACCACCTCAACGACTGAGGCTGGCCTGACCCCCTCCCCCTGGCTGAGATTATTTCTCAGTTCCCCAATATTTTTCCTTGTCCTTTTGCCCCTTGTAGTGTAGACTAATTAACTAGTTAAAAATAAAACTTTTTGTTTTTGAACTTTCTCATCTTTATGCCTTTTTCCCCACCTTTCTTCTCTGTTCTTTCCCCAGTCCCTGGTACCACCTCCACGACTTAGGCTGGCCTGAACCACCCCTCCCCATGGCTGAGATCATTTCTCAGTCCCCCACTTTTTCTCCCTGTCCTCTGTCCCTTGACAAAGTGTAGGTTAAGTAAAATACAAACATTTTTTTCATCTTTTTTTCGATCAACAAGTCAACGATTTGTACTGCAGAACGAGTGTTCACTCAGAGCTGCTACCACACACCACAATACTCACAAACAGACTGCTGCTGGCTGGATTCCTTGCAGCAGTCAGAACACAGGTGTCACTGACCAGTCAGATGTCAGCCCAGCAACAAATGCTCACATTCTGCTGCAAGTTTATGAAGGACCACACAGGCTGCCCTTAATGTCAGTTTCTAAGTCCTTTACCCATTACCTGTGTCAACTAATCTTCCTTTTTTGGTGTACTGCTATTTTAATGTCAGTTGTATTGATGTTTGCTCTGTTTTTAAAATTGTTAGGTGCCTTGGTTATGGATAAGGCACCCTATAAATAAAATGTATCATTATTAGTATTAAATGAGCTGACCCAAGAATTACACTGCTATGTTGGGTAGGGTAGTACTTTACCCGAACTACCCTATCCAGCCAAAAAAAGGTGATACCTGCACTACCTGACCCAGCTACCTGGTAGGTAGCCAAGCCTAATTTTTACCACAGCTGAGACTCTGACCACAGTGTGAACACACAGCTCTCTTATCATCCTCCTGTGCAGTAAAATATGTCCATATATCACTGGAAATTAAACTTGTACCTAACCTCAACCACATTGTACTCTGCTTGCATCCATGACCACCAGATTTAGTTTGGAGTGGTGTAGAAGACTGCTGTGAACTGACACCAGATGCAGTATCAGAACCAGTAGGATGAGCAAAAGTTAGGACGGACTTAGTTTTTTCTTTATCAGGAGGTTGACGAGAAGGATGAGGAGTAACAGTGGCAGATGTTTTGTGCATGCCTTCAGCAGCTGATTTTTTAATGCTTTTTATTTGAGTGTTTCCTTGTGGAATGAGGTGGGGACTCAGTTTCAGCATCCCCAGACACACTCAGGTCATTGTTCTCAGAGGATGTGTTGTGGAAGACATCTTCAAACCTTTTTAAATCTTTTGGGGGTAGAGCCATATTCTGATCTAAAAGACACTGTCTCACTGTCCTCCTCATGATCAGAACTGCTTTGACTTAACTGCCAAGGACTGGGCTAAAGACTTCTTTTTTTTATGCTATTTTATAAACTTTACTGAATTTTAAAAAGTGGCATAACATCAATATAAAAACAAGGGCTACAAAGAACTTGCAAAACCATATACCAGAAAAAGGAAGAACTAAGTAACAAAGATCATAACAAACACAGAGACAAACCAAAATAAAATAAGAAAAACCTCTCTGCCAACCTCCCCTCCCCCAACCAACCCCCTCCCATGCAGGCAGTTAAAATATCCAATCAGTATGCCCTATCCTTGGAAAATTACAATCTGAACATTTTACCACCAAGAAAATAACTAAACGAGATGAGTGACATCCATTCAAAGTTCAGCTTCCTGTGATTAAAGAAAAAAGAAGATCCCATTGGCTCTGGAATTGTTGCAAAGAATGGGAGATTGAAGCAATAGCCCGCTCTATATTTAGAGTCACCAAAATTTCTTGAATCCTTTCCAGTTTGGTAGGTAGCCTAAGATCCTTCCAATGCCTTATTAATAATAACTTGGTAACCCCAGCAATAAGTGCCACAAAATATCTCTCTGAAATTAATGGAACATGGGAATAGTGCCCTAAGATGCAGATCTCTAAAGTAAAATATCTAAAGTGACCAAATAATGGAAGAGTTAATGACTGGATTATATGGCAAAATGCTGCTACCTCTGGGCATCTAAAAAACATGTGAATTAATGAACCTTCTGCTTGTAAACATCTAGGGCAGGAGGCATCTGAAATCCAACCCATCTTGAAAAGTCAAGAGGCTGTAAAATATAGGTTATGTAATATATTAAACTGAAGCAGGCACTTTCTGTCCTACTTCAAATGGGAATAACTATTCTTCCAAATCTGTGTCCATTCCTCAGTGGAATAGCTGAGAGCATGTGCCTGTTGCCAATAAAAGGCCACTGGTGAAACTTTGGCCCAGGTTAAAGCTCCCAATTCTTTATATAGCTTGGAAACAGTATTCACTTAAATTGCTAAGGAAGAACATTTTTGGAATAGTAAACCAACCTCCCTGGGCCATGGAGTATGGCCCAGAAATCACAGCACACAATGCCTTAGTTGTAAGTATTGAAAAAATTGATATCCAGCAACCTGAAATTTGCTTTTAAAATCATCAAATGAAATAAATGCCTCAATTTTAGTAAGACCCTCCAAAGAACTGAGCTGTGCATCCTTCCAAGCCTTTTGCATGAGCATCTTTTCCTCTATTAAAATATTCAAATTATGAAAGAGAGGTTGATTAAGATCTGTCTTATATGCTAAATGCAAAGTGTGACACAATTGAGCATGGACTTTCACAGAGATTCCCATTGGGGTAGATTTTAATGTTTTGGGGAGCCTAGCAAATTGGATAAAAAGAACAGAGCCCAAAGAGATCCCATGCTGCTTTGCTAAGGTATTTTTTATTTTGAGCCAGTCTGGAATAAATGTTCAGTCCACCTCTAACTGACCCCACTGCAAATATTTAGAAACATGTAGGGCAAAATAATAATTCATTAAATGTGGAAGCTGGGTCCCTCCTAAAACTCTAGGTCTGCATAATTTAGTCAGTGCCCTCCGTGGAGTCTTCCCTAACCAAATAAAATTAGACCATATTGATTGGATCTTAAGAAACCAAGCCTTAGGAAGAATCACATTCAACATTGTCAAAGGATACATCAGGCATGGGAGAATAACCATTTTAATAATATTAATGTGACCCCATATCGACATTGATAACGTCTGCCACCTCTGCAAGTCTAACTCTGTTTGTTGGATGAGTGGGTCCAAATTTAGTTTCTTTAATGTAGAAATGTCAAGGGTCAACTTAATACCTAAATAAAACAAGGCTTGGGTTTCCCGCTTAAGTCCAAACGATGCAATTTCCATCTTGGAACAATGTGCATCTGTGGGAAACATTGTTGTTTTACTTAGATTTAATTTGTATCTCAATACTTGGCAAAACTTTGAAAGTAATTTCAGTGCAGCTAGAACAGAAGACCTTAGTTCTTTTATGCAGCGTGACTGAAGTAAGAGGATCTTTTACTGTCAACTATAGGCCCCTGTCAATCACTCTCCACTGCCCATATTCCTTTGGCGATATGGTGCTTATTATTACTATTATAATATTATCACTTCCCAGCATATCCAATGTATTAATTCGGAACACTGCTCCAGGATTCTGTCCAGCCCTAGAACTCTCCTCATATCCTTCCACTGCCCCCATGCACTGCATCTCCCTATTTCTAGTACACCACCCTCTCTTTAACTCACCCCATCCCTCTTCTTTCCCTTTTCACTTCTCCTCTCCTATGACTATCAGAGCACTTTCATTAATCTCAATTAAATATTATATTAGTATCCCCTCCTCAAACCCCAAATCCCTATCTTTGTCCCCAAAATGTGGGTGATTACAAAGAAAGAAAGCACTCATATCTCTCAAGTGCTCTTTAAAGAAGCTGCTACTCCTGCTCCTCCTCTGCTCAGGCAATGTGCAGCTAAATTCTGGTCCTCCATTACCTCTTGCAACTGCCCCCGGACTCAAAATGATGCTGGTCAACATTCTAAGCTTGACCAAGAAATTTGGCCAGCTACAAGCATGGGCCACTCTCACTGAACCATATCTTATCATCATTACAGTCATAGCTCAAAAAGGACAATACTAACCACAATACTAAATCTTGCTACCGGGCTACAAACTGTTTAGGACTAATAGGGACTCCAGGGTGGGGTGGGGTGGCTGTCTACTCTAAAAACAAGTACACTTTTAGTGAAATCTGCTGTAAATCCAAACCCAAGGAATGTGAAATCATATCCCTGAAGCTCTACCTTCCCTCCATGGAAAGTATCACTATTATTGGTGGCTATAGGCCTCCTGCTGGTGGCACTGACATCCTCAATATCCTAAAATCCCTAGCCTCCGGGACCAATAATGAAATCATAATTCTTGGGGATCTTAACATGGACTGGTTTACCTCTAAATCGCATGGTCTGAAATGTCTCTGTGATGAGCTTGGCCTCTCACAGATTGTTAATGTACCCACTAGGATCAATACTGTAAATAATGCCAACAGTTCTCTACTTGATGTCATATTAACTAGTCACCCTCACAAAATTCTGCATTCTGCTGTTTTCCACAATGACATGAGTGATCACGAGGTTATAGTATGTACAAGATCACAACTTAAGGGTCATCAACAACCCAAGCTAATAACCAAATGGTCCTATCACAAGTTCAACGCAGTGAATTATCTGTTGGATTTAGGTAATTAAAACTGGCAAGATCTCTATTTTGCTAAAATGGCTGATGAGGCTGTCACTATCCTGAATAACAATCTTACTGCCCTGGCTAACAGGCATGCCCACCTCACCCCTGGTTCACACCTGACCTCAAGGCTGAGCTCACAAACTGCAACAAACTTTGGGATCAGGTTAGGCATACTAAGTGTCACTCTAATTGGCAGGTCATCAGAGCTCCAAGTAATGCCTGTGTTAAACACATTCATGCTGCCAAATCGAACTTGTATATCACTACCTTAGAACAGGCAAATGGGAATTCTTATAAAATCTGGAGGACCTTCAAATCTGTTGAAGGACGTCAGGCTGCTCCCTCCATTCCAGCCAAGATATATGCCAATGGCAAGGTCATAGAAAGCAATAGTTAAAGGAAAAGTACACCCAAAACTTGAAAATATATATTTGTGCAGAGTGTTTTAATTTGTATGTGAAGTTCTAGTGTTTCCTTCCCTCTGACTGGTATTAGGAGTTTTTCCCAAATTAGCCTGCTAGCTTTATGCTAGTTTTACGACCCCTGGGGATCTTCATACCTAACAGCCTAATTGTATTTCTTGTTCCCACAGTGCATCTTGTCTCATGAGACTGTGATGTAAGAGAGACCCAACATTCAGCACACACATGCCAAACAAACTAAATATCTTGGAAGCTTTAGAAGCTGCACAAAAATTACTAGCAGCAAAGTTTTTCAGGGTAGTAAAACCTTTAGGATGAGGGTGGTCACCAAGCTGAATTCTACAGATTTTAAAATATAGCCATCTCTATTGTGAACTGATTGTAATGCAATGCTTTCTGCTGGATTTATGGGCTCTGCTACATCACCATCACATGAAACAAGGTGCATTGTAGCACAAAGAAATACAATAAAGCTATTTGATATGGAGATCTCCAGGGGTCGTAAAACTACCCTAAAGCTAGCAGGCTAATTTAGGAAAAACTCCTAATACCAGTCAGAGGGAAGGAAACACTAGAACTTCACATACAAATGAAAACACTCCGCACAACATATATTTTTTCAAGTTTTGGGTGTAGTTTTCCTTTAAATCCTTGAAGAGCTCATTTCACATTTTGCTATCACTAGCTGTATGCAGGCCTTGCAATTTGTCCCTTGTCCAGGACTATCTCTGAAGTCCCAACCTCGCCTCATCCCTTCTAGCTGCATCCGGTCACCTACAAAGAAGTTGACGATTTGCTTCTCAACTTAGACACTATGAAAAGTGCTGGTGATGATGGACTAGAACCATTGTTCTTAAAATTAGGCTATTTCCATCTTACAACCCCCATACTTCATATATTCAATCTTTCCATCATCACTGTCACAGTTCCATCGTGCTGGAAATCCACACATATCCTTCCTTTATTCAAATCGGGCTACCCAGGTGATTTAAATAATTATAGACCCATCTCTAACCTGCCCATTCTTTCCAAAATCTTTGAAAAATTATTTACTCCCAACTAAAATGACTTATTGAAACCTTCTCCCTTCTCAACCCAGCTCAATCTGGTTTCTGGCCTTATCATAGTACTATCACAGCCCTCGCTAAAGTTATTAATGACTGGGTTTCAGCTTCTGGACTCCAAAAAGATCACTGGTACAGTCTTCCTAGACCTCAATAAGGCATTTGACACCGTAGACCACAACTTAGTTGTCAGCAGCCTTATTAACCTAGGTGCCACGCCCTCCACTGCTCAGTGGTTTACCAGTTATTTAACAGGGAGGCTTCAGAAAGTCAAGGCTGATGGCTTATTTTCAGCCTCTCTTCCGATCATTAGGGGAGTCCCACAAGGCTCCATTTTAGGCCTTATCCTATTTTCTCTTTACAGTAATAATCTTGACTATAACATAACTAATTCAGATTTGCATTTCTTTGCTAATGACACAGTCCTGTACATTTCTAGTTCAACTCTGTCTGATGTAAGAGATGTACTACAAGCTGACTTCATGCAACTTGAACAGAACCTTATTAATGCAATGCTCCTTCTTAACACCAAAAAAACTAAGGCCATGATTTTTACTCTCAACACCACCACCACCACCGCCTCTCTAAACCTGCCTAATGACTTTATTGTTACCTTTTTAGGTGAATCTCTAGAGGTTGTCTCCAAATTCAAATCTCTAGGTATATGGCTAGATAATAAGCTCACCTTTGATGATCATATTGATAACTTGACCAGCAGGTTAAAATCCAGAATATGTTTCTTTTTCAGAAACAGGTTCCTATTCACTATTGAGATTAGAACTAGGCTTGTTCTGGCCACATTCCTGCCTTTACCCGAGTATGGCGACATAATCTACAATTCTGCTTCAGCCTTAAACTTGAACAAATTGGATGTCCATTACCATCGTGCACTACAGTTCATTACTAACTCCCCTTTTTGAACTCACCATTGTGATCTGTATGCAGCTGTCGGCTGGACGTCACTTACTACCAGGTGTTTGATTCACTTTGGTACTTGGACTCTCAAAATCCTCCTGAACAAACTACCAAACCAAATAACATCCCTTATTCGCATCTCCCACAGTTCATATTCCCTTAGGAAGTCTGTCTTTATCCTTCTAGATGTGCCTAGGACTTGTACCTCCTTTGGTAAATGTGCCATCTCATATGCACGTCCAGTTATCTGGAACCAGCTCCAGTCTGTACTGAAACTCTCTAGCATTGTTTCTCTCAATCTCTTTAAAACCTTTGCTGCAACAAAATTAAAAATATCTGCAGCAGTTTCTAGTCCTTACTTGACCGTTGACTTTTATATCAACAACTCAGTTCCCCTCCTAAATTCTTCTACTGCTCTAATTCTGCTTACCTCTTTTTCCTTCACCACCCTCCCTTTACTCTTTATTTCAGTAATCCTCACTTCTGATATTCCTCCGCATTTTTCCTCCTTTTCCCTCCCCCCTCACAAGATCCTCCCTCCCTCTCTTCTCCCTCTCCACTCCCCTTTGCACCTCTCTTATACTCTCCCTTCACCTTATGCATCCTATTGCTCTTGTTTCAACTATTTTGGCTGTAGTTTCTCTACTTGTAATGATTTTTCCAGGTTATGTTTATAAATATTACCTTTTTATGTCTTATTTTGAGCACTATGTACCACATGTACCATATACTTTTATATACCAAGATTTTATATATGTAATTTCCTTCATCGGTATACGTTCCTCAGGACCTCTTTGTGAATGAACTTGCTCAATGGAGTTTTCCTGCAATAAACTTGAACTTGAACATCATCCACAAACATTGAAAGTATAAATTTCTTGTCCCCCACCCTAATTCCTATCACCTCAGAAAAAGAGATGATCTTCCTCGTCAGAGGTTCAATATAAAGATTGAACATCATGGGAACAAGGGGCACCCTTATCTCATGCCCATAAACATAGAAACGTAGAAGTTGATGGCAGATAAGTACCACAAGGTCCATCTAGTCTGCCCATTTTATCTACCTTATGAATGTGCCATAGGCCTGTACTCAGTCAATGGCCTATCTAATCATACTCATCTGTGTTGCTCCCTTATGCCTATCCCATACCTGCTTGAAGCCCTGCACTGTATTCATATCCACCACTTCCTGAGGTAGGCCATTCCATGCATCCACCACACTCTCTGTGAAAAAGAACTTCCTCACATTACCCCTTAATCGGCCTCCCTCTAATCTCATGCTGTGTCCTCTTGTCCTGGTATTTTTCTTATATTGAAACATGTTAAACTCTTTCACCTTGTTAATGCCCTTAAGATGTTTGAATGTTTTGATCATATCACCTCTTTCCCTCCTTTGCTCTAGGATATACATACTGAGCTCCATTAATCTGTCCTCATATGTTTTCTGATGCAGTCCCTGCACTATTTTGGTTGCCCTTCTCTGGACTGCCTCCATTTTGTTAATGTCCTTGTGCAGGTGCAGCCTCCAGTACTGCACGCAGTACTCCAGATGGGGCCTAACCAGAGTCTTGTAAAGAGGGATTATTACCTCAATCTTTCGACTTGCAATACCCCTACTAATACACCCCAACATCCCTCTATCCTTACCTACTGCTTTAGTGGCCTGCTCGGTTGATTTCAGGTCATCTGTGATGATGATGATGCCCAAGTCTCTTTCTTCCCTTGTGATTTCCAGCAACTTCCCTCCCAACCTATATGTGGCTTCTGGGTTTCTCTTCCCTATGTGCATGATCTTGCACTTCTTTGCATTAAACCCCAGTTGCCACTCTTCCGACCATTTTGTTAAGGAAAATACATTGGATAGTTCTCCATTGCATAGAACCATAGCTGACAGCATGGCATAAAAATATGTTATCCATTGTATGAATTCTGCCAGGATATCATACCTAGGGAGGATCCCAAAGAAATAGGCCCAAGAAACGCTATCAAAGGCTTTCTCTGTGTCCAGGGAGACCAACACCATGTCGGGATTTGTGTCCCTGGATGCCAAGAACAAAAGATACATTTTCCTGAAATGATCACTTGAGTGATGCCTTGCGATAAAACTGCCCTCTTCCGGGCCAATCAAACAGGTCCACACCTTTCAAAGCCAAGATGCCAAGACAGAGGCAAGAATATATTTTTTTTCAAATTTAATATGCTTTATTAACAGATCTGAAAGTTACATCCAAATGAGAAGAAACCCAGGAGTACAGCAATAATCAACAATAATTAGGAACCATGAAGTATTGTTTAGACATGTATATGATATTAGAAATTTACGCAGATCTATTTTACTTATTATATAACAACATCCCCCCTCCCCCAGCCCAAAAACCTCCCCCCTTCTACCCTCCCCTCACCACCAGGGACAACAAGTAGAAAGGGAGTTCAGAGAAGCCTTGCTAAGAGGTCCAGACTTGACGGGGCTAAAGAAAAATCTAAGAAAACAGATGAAGCTATGGAAAGCTCTAAGGGTTAAACCGTCAAAAGCGTATACAGAGGTGCCCAAATCCTTTGGTAATTAAAGTCTTGATGTGAAACACCAGCCAGGATTTTTTCTGCTTGCAGGGCGAAGAGTATTTCACATAACCACTCAGTAACTGTTGGGGTATGCTGATCCAACCAGTGGCGCATTATAACATTTTTTTGCAAAGATCGATATAAGGGCCATATGCTTGCACTGAATACAGAGGCAAGAATCTTGATATTCACATTTAATAAAGAAATCAACCTGTAGTTGTCAGGGACATCATGTTTCTTTCCTGGCTTAGGAAGAAGAATGATTTTAGCTTCAAATACAGGGGTCTTTTTAATGTCAGAAATAAAAAGATAATTAAAAAGTAACATCAACGAAGGTGCTATCTTGGCTTTGAATAATTTGTAAAAAAGGGGAACAAAACCGTTGGGTCCTGGGACCTTATCTGAAGGCCAAGCCCTTTTCACTTCCTCCACCTCAGGCACCAATATAGGGCCGATTAATTATTTCTGCTGTACTTCTATGAGTTGCAGTAGGTCTATAGTAGACATAAAATATTCCTGCCTCATATGCCAGTCTGGTCTGGTGTCAGTGCCATGTACAGATCCTGATAAAAACCTCTTAAAATCTCAACCAAGCATTTTGGATCAGATACCGGTATCTGAGAAGAGGATCCAACAGAGCGCCCACCCACCTGGCAGATGTCCTTTGTTTTAAATGCAGAGCTAGCAGCTTCCCTGACTTTTCACTCTGTCCTATATATGTTGCTTTAACACTGGCTGCTGCTCACATCACTTTATCTAACAGAAAGGCAGAATATTGAGCTCGTAAGTTAATTAATTCCACCCATTTGTCCTCATTTGAGTTTTTGGATAAAGAAGTTTCTAGCTCTTTAATTTTAAGTAACATTCATCAGATGATTTTTGCAATTTTCTTTTCCAAATAGTAACTAATCTAATCAGTTTCCCCCCTCCAGAGGGCCTACAAGGAGCCCCACCAAACATCTAGGGCGGTGAGTAAGTTGGCATTTTCATTTATAGAACGTACTATATAGCCCTTCATATATTCTGTGATCATACCGTCACCTAAAAGTTGCTGAGTCAATGACCGAGAACTGTTCTGAAAAAGGTTATGAGGGGATCCAGTTGCAATAACACTGGAGAGCGATGTGACAAAACCCTCGCCTTGATAGTGGAATGCATAACAAATCGTAGCATGGAATGGCTGATCAAAAAATAGTCTAATCATGAATATATTCTGTGTGGAGGTGAATAGAAAGAGTAAGACTGTTCCCTGGGATGAAGGACTCTCCAGGGATCTGCTAGACCCAAAGTCTCCATGAATTCTCTTAGGGCTCTCTGAGCCGGAGAAAGGCCCACTCTCTCTTCTTAAATAATCTATACAAATCATTGGAGTATACTAGGTTCCAATCCCCTCCCAACATACAAGGGATCTGTGTGTATGGTGTGAGGACAGTTGCCAGGGCAGGAAAAAGAGAAGGAGAATCCACATTGGGGCCATAAACAGCACCCAATATGATTTCCCAGCCGGCTACGGTGCCATGAATAAATATACTGTATATTGACCCTCTGGATCTCTGATCTCATGAATCAGACAGAAAGGCAACATTTTGGCCACCAAAATGGCTATACCCCTCTGCCTGGCATTTGTTCCTGCCCCATACCCCTGCCTCACCCATAACTTATTCAAGTTTTGGACCTGGTCCACCAGGAGGTGTGTTTCTTGTAAACAAACAAAGTGAAGGCAATATTTTTGTAAATGACACAACAAACAATATTTTTTTTAATTGTCCCACACTCCCTCCCTTAACATTCCATGTTATAAAATTCCATCCTACTGCCATATTGAAATACCATAAATAAAAGCTATAACATCATTAATGGCCTTGTTCCAAAAAGCCTGCATGGGTCCCTCCCTCCAAATTCTAAAAAATCCCCAAAAAACCCCAACCCTCTTAAATCCACTAAAGTAACAGTAAAGTTCTACTTCCCAGGCCCTAGGCCCCCCTCCACCACGTGCGGACTGTTGCTACAGCATGGAGGCGGGCCCCACACTAAGCCAGATCACATGCCCGTAGGAACACTCCTATAGTCCCTCCCTATGCCCACAGAAAAATAGAAAGGAAACTATCATAGGAAAAGAACCCCCAATAGACTGTATCCCCAATAGCATATCAACAGTGACAAATCTTTTTACAGCCAAGTTATAACAATTAACATTTCTTATTACAGAAACTTGGTACACCCCTAAAGAACATCCTTCTCACAATAACCAATGCAAAACAATATATAGAACACCCTGTGGATTTGTAATGGTAAACTGGATTCCAAAACCCACAAATCCAATTGTACACATTATAAATTGGATCCACTACTGGATCATGTTTTTTTGAGGTAGGGAAATGGGAAAAATAAAGCTTTTAGGGCTGACTTGGCTGGAGCTCCACAGATGCACTGCTACCTCTAGCTGAGTATCATGTGACTCCATGGCTGAATACTTCTATCATGAACTGTGGTCATGGTGACGCTGGTGGATTTGTTGGTGGTGGTAGTGGTCAGCAGCAGCAGTAGTGGAGGAGTTCTAGCAGTATCAGAGGTCAATCAATCAATCAATTTATTATTTGTTAGGTGTCCAATCCAAGAGGCTCTGGGCGCCATACAATAAAAGAAAAATAAAACAGTAAAATTACATACATAAAATCACATCGTAAATTGTTAAGATTTCAGCAAGCGGGATTTAAAAGGTATCAGCAGGGATTTAAAAGGCATCAGCATGGAATGCCAAGTTAAAGAGATGAGTCTTTAGGCCCCTCCTGAATGCCTCCACCATAGGGGCCTCCCTCAATGATCTTGGCAGCAAGTTGCAGAGGACCGAGCCAGCCACCCAGAATGGATGGCCACTCGAGGTTTTCAGCCTGGTGCTCGGAACCGCTAGGAGGCCCTCGGTGGAGGAACAAAGGGAGTGGGTCAGGATGGGGGGGGGTAAGAAGATCAGACAGGTAGCTAGGGCCCGATCTATACAGGGCCTTATAGATGAGCAGGCCCACTTTGAAGAGAACTCTTCACCTGACCAGCAGCTAGCGCAGACCCCGTAGGACCGAGGTCACATGATAGGATCTGGACATTCCTGTCAGCAGCCTGGCAGCTGCATTCTGCACCAGCTGTAGCCAATAGAGGTTCCCGCCATTGACCCGGAGATAAAGAATGTTACAGTAGTTGAATCTGGATGTTACAAAGGCCTGCACTAGTGATGGCAGGTCTTCGGGCGGAATTGGGGGTTTAATCTGTGCAATGTTCCTTAAGTGGTAAAAAACACTTTTGATGACAGCCGACACCTAAGCTTCAAATGTCAGCATGTCATCAAGGACAATGCCCAGATTTCTCATCCTAGAGGATGCCATCAATAAGACCAACCCCAGGACCAAGCCTGTTGTCATCCTGGAGGCACCCCATCAAGCCTGCGACCCAGCTCTATCACCAGTACCTCTGTCTTGTCCGGGTTAAGTCTCAGCCAGTTAGAGGTCATCCAGTCCTGGATCTCTGCAAAGCATTTATTCAGCACATCGACAGCACCAACTGTCCCTGGTGCAAAAGGCATATACAACTAAGTATCATCTGAATAGCAGTGAAAACTCAAGCTGTATTGTCTAATAAGCCTGCCCAGAGGAAGCATGTACACTGTGAACAGCATCAGTTATAGGATCGAGCCCTGAGAAACTCCACAGGTCAGTGGAACTGGGGAGGAGGAGAAATTCCCCATCACCACCCTCTGCCTCTTGCCCGAGAGAAAGGACTCAAACCAGTTGATGACAATACCGGTAAGTACTCTCTAAGGTGATCCAACAACATGACGTGGTCCATGGTGTCAAATGCTGATGACAGAATGAGGAGAATGAGAATTGACTGTTCCCCTCGATCTCTAGCCATGAGCGGATCATTGTGCACCTGGACTAGTGCCGTCCCTGTACTGTGCCTCATCCCAAATTCGGACTGAAATGGCTCATAGATGTCAAAAGCAAGTTGCAGAGCCACTGTCTTCACAGCAATCTTCCCTAAGAATGGAAGGTTGGAGATAGGTCTATAATTTGCCAGGATGTCAGGGTCGAGAGATGTTTTTATCAGAAGGGGCTTCACCAGTGCCTACTTCAAGGTATCGGGGAAGACACCCTTCCAAAAGCAAGCACCTGACTATCCTGGTGAACACTGGACCAATGGTCTTGATACAGCCCACTAGGAGACACATTGGACCAGGGTCCAGTTCACATATATGGACTGGTGTGATGGCATCGAGTGCCCCGGAGATAGCCCCATAATAGGCTGCCACCACCTCACCCAAGCCAACCGCACAAGCAGCACTCACTACTGCCATCAGTCCCTCTGGGGACAATCCCCTTAAAGGATGATAGCTGATCATCTCAACAGGAGAGGGACTATCAAGGGGGGCCCCAAATGAGAATTTCACCGGACTGTGATCGGACCAAGTGACCCGATCAATCTCGAGATCAATGACCTTAAGACTCAGTGAGAATACTAAGTCCAAGGTGTGGCTGTGGTGATGGTTCGCAGAGGCAGCTGCCTGTGCAAGGTTCAGTGAAGTCCAAGAGGAGCTGTAATTTGCTTTTTTCACCATGCCAGTGGTGGAACAGGGGCAGCTGAGGGCCACATCAGTGGCGGGGGAGGAGCAACTGAAGGCTGGAGAGGCAGCCAGGGAAGTACCATAAAGGCATCGGCAGTAGTGGTAACAGGCACTTTCGGCTCGGCCAAAGGGGGTCATTAACCCATCGGGAGCCTCCAGGAGAGGAGCCAAAAGGAGGCACTGGATAAACAGGGTGGGCTTTTCAAAACTTGTGGCCAGGCTATAAAGCCAAGCCCAGCTGCAAGGACAAAAGCCCAAGAGAAGCTGTAATTTGCTTTTTATTGCCACGCTCGCAGCAGAAGAGGGGCAGTTGAGGGCCATATCGGTGGTGGGAGAGGAACAACTGAAGGCTGGAGAGGTGGCCAGGGAAGCACCATAAGGGTATCGGTGGCGGTGGTAATGGGTGCTTTTGGCCCGGACAAAGGGGGTCGGTAATCTATCAGGAGGCTCCAGGTGAGGAGCCAATAGGAGGCCCCGGATAAACAGGGTGGGCTTTTCAAAACTTGCGGCCAGTCTATAAAGCCAATCCCCACTGCAAGAACAAAGGTCCAAGAAAAGCTGTAATTGCTTTTTTGTATTTTCTCCCACCCACGTGCCCCACACCACCTCCTTATTAAATAGCCTTACTGGGCTCCTCCCAGTAGGCCTGAACCAATAGGGAGGGGGTCAAGAGAGGGGTTTGGAGGGGAAGGAGGTGGCAGGAGCAAGTGGAGCTTCAGGAGCTAGAAGTGGGCATATGAGTGAAGCTGGTTCTATAGCTGGGGACATACAACTGCAAATGGAACCACAATATTTAAAGGTACTGTTGTTAGATGTACATTGAAAGAGTGGTATAATCACATTACATGTAACTGTTAACATTTGCATGGACTGCATTTGTGGGGTAGGCATAAGTAACTGATGTGATTTGTACTGTCTGCTGGCTAGCTTGCAGAAACTGTGGGGAGTGTTACAGGGTGGCACAGGGCAATTAGGGAAGGGGGTTCTTAGGGCTGAATCACTATAATAAGAAAATTACAAAACAAAGGGGGGCCCACTGAAGAGGTGGTAGTGGTACACTTGAAGCCTAAAGAAAAAGAGGAAGGCAAGGGGTAGCGTTAACCATTGTGGGTATAACGTGGGTTGGTGAGATAGTGGAGGAGGCAAATGGAGAGTGCTAGGGAAGGAAACACTAGGGGGTGGAGGGGTTCTATTGGAGGTAGGATGGTATTGCGCAGCAGTGGGTGGTTCAGGGGGCAGCAGAATGCTAAAAGGGCCAACATAGGTAGAATAGTAGGCAGCAATGGATGTGGGACGGTGGTCTGGATGAATATATTGTGGAAGCTGGGAGGGTGTACAATCTGTCACAGGCTAAGGAGTCTGGAGGAGGAAGTGCTGAGGCTTGGTAGAGTGTTGGAGTTGATGGGAGGAAAGGGGGGGGGACCTGGTGCAGGAGAGCCTATTCCAGGGAGCAACATGAAGATGCAGCATGAGAGGAACAGAGGTTCAGGGAAAGGAATGGAGAGGGGAGGGTGGGAGCAATGTCAACAGGGGGCCAAGCATTGGAGGGAAGGCTCAAGTCAGGAGGAAGTAAGTAATGCACAACATTGCAGAGGGGGTAGGCAATAGATTTGCAGTGCTAGCAACACTAGGTGAGAAGAAGGGGGTGTGGGCTCATCAGGAGGGGGCAGGAGAGGGAAGGGAGGTATGCACAAGAGATAGCAGTCCAGGCGAGTCTGGCAGGGGAAAGGGGGGGGAGGGGCACAGCTGGAAGGGCAGACGAGGGCAGGGTTATAGGGGAAAGGAGCAGTGCTGGTAGGGGAGCATGAGTGGGACTTAGCAAAGGAGGGAAGCCAAGGGTGGATGAGAGAGATGGGGATGATAGTGGGAGAGCAGTGAGGGGGAAGGGGGACAGGTCAGGGGTGGAAAGGGGACGAGCAGCAGCGGAGAAGGGTAGAGCTAATAAGGTGGTGGATTCTAGGGATAGGTACCTGGGTAAGAGGGTGGGGGCGGGGATGAGGAACGAGGAGGGGGGTGTACTAGTGCTGGGGGATTCCATACTAAAAGGGATCAGGTGGGCAATAAAGGGGAAAGACATAGTCACATATGGGTGGAGTTCATAGTTTACCTGGTTTAACAGCGGGCAGGGCAGAGCAGGGAAGAGCAGTCAATTCTTTTTTTTTTGAATCGTTCTTTCTCACTCCACTCACCTGAACTCTTTCAGGAGTGGTCACATGAGGTCCTAGTCCTTATCTCGCCCATCTGAAGCCCCTCTTGTCCCTTCCATCCACCTTCGCTGCCGCCTGGCCCCCTGGCTCTGAGTCCCCTGAGGCAGGATCGCCAGATATACTCCTCCTGGTGCTTTATGTAATTATCCAGTCTGGCGGAGCGAGAGGGTGGAGAGCACATAGGGGCGAGAGGAAGGCCCGACTCTGGGTATGGTGGACTGATCCCCCCCGGACCCTCCATCACCTATCAGGAGGTGGAGGGTTTTTCCATTTTTTCTTTGTTCTGCCCTCACCCCTGCCCCCCAAGTGGAGCTGCGATGTGCAATGACACCAGGGAACATCTTGTCGTGGCTCCGCAGCCCTCTAGACAAGCCCTGTAGAGTTGTGGTACCTCTGGTCTCCACTGGAGGTCACTGTGGTGCTGGACATAGTCCCTGGATCCCCCCGAGGAAGGAGAGCTGTCCTCCAGATACTCGATCCTTCCTTTCTCTTGCTGACCCCCAGTGGCCCAGGCTCGTTCCTGAACCCTGGTCACCATCGTGGCATGAGGGGTGGCATCCAGTGCCTCAACCCTCACACCACTGGGCTGTCTGGGCAGTCAATTCTTAAGTGTGCAAGGAGGGATAGGAAAAAACCACACCTCGTGGTGCACATGGGTACAAATAATCTGCTGGGGATATGGTGGAGGTAGTGAGGGAAAGGTTCGAGGAACTGGGTAGGTTGTGCGGGGGATGGGGGAGTCGGTGGCCTTCTCAGAGGTGCTCCCCTCCCTGTGCGAGTACGGTAAGGAAATGTAGAATTGGGGAGTTCAACGCTTGGCTGGGGTAATGGTGCTGAGCCAAGGGATATGAGTTAGTGGGGGGCTGGGGTAGAACCTGGGATTTTATAATGATCTCTATGCAGGGGACAGGCTACACCTGAGAGAGGAGGGGAAAGGGGTATTAAAGCAGGGGATAGAGGGTTACATAGCAACAAAGGTGGATTTAAGGACAGCCAGTAGGCAGGGATCCCAAAGAGGGGAGCCAAACGAGCTCATCCCCCAAGCTAGCTGGGAGGGGATTGGGGGGATTGGCAAGAGGGGACGGGTAGGGAGAGGAGCAGGTTGGATGGTGGTCTCATTGAATGCAAAAAGCCTAAGTAACAAATCAGCTGAGTTACAGGCTCTCTTGTCAGTAGAGTGGGTGGACATTGTGGCCATCATGGGAAAGTGGGCCACCCAGTACCAGGATTGGGATATGATGATCCCAGGGTATAGAATATTCAGGAAGGATAGGGCCAAGGTGAAAGGGAGGAGTGCAGAAATTTATGTATGGGAGGGAATAAGGTGTACAAGGGAGGATGGGGAGGAGGGAATAACAGAGGCCCTATGGATGCTATTTCAGGACTCAAAGTAGGATACTGAGGATGGGGTTTGTGTACAGGCCACCAGCTCAAGTGGATGACCTGGACAGGGAATTAGCTGAGCAAATTAGAAGTGTTTGTAGCAATGGGAACACAGTGGTGGTGGGGGACTTCAACCTACCTGGGGTGGATTGGAGCACCCCAACCACCACAAATGTAAAGGAGCAGGTCATATTAGAGGCATTTCAGGACAGCTTCCTGGTGCAGTGGGTTCATGAGCCAACTTGGTTGGAAAAGGCTCTCGACCTGATATGATACTATCAAATGGGGAGGCTGTAAGGAATCTGGGGGTGGAGGACCCTCTGGCAGGGAGTGACCACCACTCAGTGTGGTTCACGCTTAATATGGGAAGGGAAGCAGATGGTACGGGCACCACGGTGATTGAATTTAAGGGGGCGGGCTTTAAAAGGGTGGGGAAAATTAAGGGTCGGCATCTGGCGGGAATCCAACCATGCATGGATGGGAGACAAAAATGGAATATTATTAAGAAAGGGCTGGCGGAGGCCACTGAGTTATGCATTAGGACATGAAGTAAAAAGAGAAGGGCAAAGAAGCCTAGCTGGTTGACTTGGGAAGTCATGAAAGCGGTGAGGGCCAAGAGAAAAGCATTCAAGAGACTCAAGAAATCAGGAGGGGGAGATGACAAGGATGAGTATATGAAGAAGTCCAGGGAGATGACTAGGCTAGTCAGAGCGGTTAAGGTTTCTAGAGAGCTGAGACTGGCAAAGGGTATTAAGGATGGAGAAAAGGACTTCTACATCAGCAAGAGAAGGAAAAGCAAGGACCAGATTGTGAGGATCAGGCAGGACAGGGGGTGGGTGGAGAAGGGGGAGGATCAGGCAGAGGCACTAAATGATTACTTCTGCTCTGTGTTCACTAAATGAGTACTTCTGCTCTGTGTTCACAAAGGAGAAAGGGAGCAGATACCTCAGGGGAGGGGCAGAGTGGGCAGGGGAGAGGGGGTGACTGATATAGGGATTACAGAGGACAGAGTTCTGGAAGGATTAAGGGCACTGAGGGTGGACAAGGCACTGGTCCTGGATGGCATTCACCCTCGGGGTACTTAAGGAACTAGTGACGATCCTGGCATGACCACTGGCTCACCTGTTCAATACCTCCCTGGACACAGGATGTGTACCACAAGACTGGAGGGTGGCCCATGTGGTGCCCATTCACAAAAGTGGCCCAAAGAATGAACCAAGCAACTACAGGCCAGTGGGCCTCACATCAATTGTAGAAAAGCTCATGGAGACAATCCTAAAAGAGAGGCTGGTGACCTTTTTGGAGGGCAATGAACTCCAGGACAGTCAACAGCATGGGTTTGTCTTGGGTAGGTCCTGCCAGACAAACCTAATTGAGTACTATGACTGGGTGACCAGGGAACTGGACAAGGGTCATGTGGTAGATATTCTGTATTTGGATTTCAGCAAGGCCTTTGATTCCGTGCCACATGAGAGGCTAGTGGGAAACATAGAAACATAGAATTTGACAGCAGATAAGGACCGCTTGGCCCACCCAGTCTGCCCATTTCCCTACCTAATGGATAAGCTGCAGATCCTAGTTAACCAGCAGCCTACTTCTTTCTACCCCAACCCCCTAGAATTGCCTTATGACTGTCCCATGCATGCTTGAATTCAACCACTGTTTTTGACTCCACAACCTCCTCCGGAAGGCCGTTCCATGCATCCACAACCCTCTGTGAAAAAAATACTTCCTTACATTACCTCTGAGCCGCCCCTCCTCTATCTTCAAATTGTGCCCCCTTGTTCTTGCACACCTTGTTTTTGAAAGATGCTACCCTCTTGGACTTTGTTGATTCCCTTGAGGTACTTGAAAGTTTCTATCATGTCCCCCCTCTCCCTCCTTTCCTCGAGGCTATACATATTAAGCTCCTTTAGTCTCTCTCCATATGTCTTCTGGTGCAGACTCTGCAAAATTTTAGTTGCCCTCCTCTGGACAGCTTCCATCTTGTCTATGTCCTTGCAGAGATTGGGTCTCCAGAACTCCACACAGTACTCCAGATGGGGTCTCACCAGCTGTCTATATAGAGGGATAACAACTTCCTGTTTTCTACTGGTGATGCCTCTCCCTAAGCATCCCAGTATCCCCCCAGCCCTCCTTACTGCCCTCTCACATTGCTTGCCCACCTTTGAGTCATCTGATATAACTACCCCCAGGTCCCTTTCCATTTTTGTTGTTGTTAGTATCTCACCCCCCATTGTGTACTCTTCCCCTGGGTTTTTGTTTCCCAAGTGCATTACCTTGCACTTCTTAGCATTGAATCTAAGCTGCCATATGTCTGACCATTTCTCTAACCTTGCCAAGTCCCTTCTCATCCTTTCCACCTCACCTTGTGCATCTACTCTGTTGCAGATCTTTGTGTCATCTGCAAAGAGAGACATACTTTTCCTTCCGCTCCCTCTGCAATGTCGCTTATAAAGACATTGAAGAGGACCAGTCCTAATACTGAACCCTGCGGTACCCCACTAGTAACCCCCCTTTCTTCAGAGTGGACTCCATTTACTATTACCCTCTGTGTCCTATTCTCCAGCCAATTCTTTACCCAGGCTATCATCTTGGGACCCAGTCCCAGGCTGGCTAACTTGTATATTAATCTTTTGTGTGGGACTGTGTCAAATGCCTTGCTAAAGTCTAGGTTGGCCATGTCCACAGCCCCTCCCTGATCTACTACTTTGGTCACCCAGTCAAAGAAATCTATTAGATTCATCTGGCATGAACTTCCCGCTGTGAATCCATGCTGCCTTGGGTCCTGTGCCCCTCTGGCCTCTAGGTACTTGACAATTCTTTCCTTCAGAAGTGATTCCATCATTTTCCCTATCACTGAGGTTAAACTAACAGGTCTATAGTTTCTTGTTTCTGCCCTGCTCCCACTTTTGTGAAGGGGAATCACATCTGCCCTCCTCCAGTCCTCAGGTACCACCCCATCCTCCCATGATTTGTTAAAGAGGGTAGTCAGTGGTGTCACTAGTGCTACCCTTAGTTCTTTTAGAATTCTGGGATGAATCCCATCAGGCCCCATTGCTTTGTCCACCTTCAGTTTTAAGAGTTCTTTCAGAACCCTTTCTTCTGTAAATGGGCTGGTATCAACTTCTGTATCCAGAGTGTTTCAATTGTTTGTTTTAGGTACCTCCCCCTCTTCATTTGTAAATACTGAGCAAAAATATTTGTTTAGTATCTCTGCCTTTTCACCGTCACCCTCTGCCCACCCCCTCCCTTTATTAAGCCTCACTATCCCTCCCTTGGTATTCCTTCACTCCCTGATGTACCTAAAAAAGGTTTTATCCCCCTTCTTAACTGAGTTGGCTATCTTTTCCTCGGTTCAGGCCTTTGCTGTTCTGACTGCCTTCCCAGCTTCATTTTGTTTTAACTGATAAAATTCTCTGTCTTGCTCCTTCTGTGATTCCTTGTACTTTCTGAATGCTTTCTTTTTCTCTTGAACCTTCACTGCTACCTCCTTTGAGAACCATAGTGGTTTTTTACATCGTTTTGTTTTGTTTATTTGCTTCACACAAAGGCTTGTTACCTCTGTGATGGCAGTTTTTATTATTCCACATTGTTCATCCACCTCTCCTTCCTGCCCATTTGCTAGTGCATTCCTTAGGCACTCACCCATTTTGGCAAAGTCAGCCCTCCTAAAGTCCACTACTTTTGCCTTTGTATGGCTTGACTCTATTGCTGTGTTTATTGTGAACCATACTGTTCGATGGTCGCTAGTTCCCAGATGGCTACCCACTTCTACATCAGTGATCCTGTCTCCATCTCCATTTGAGATAACCGGCTCTAAGATTGCTCCCTCTTGAGTGGGTTCCAATACTAGTTGTCTAAGGCATGCCCCCTGTAGGGCATCTAGAATAACCCCACTCTTAGAAGTGGCTGCTGCAACTGCACTCCAGTTAACATCTGGCATATTCAGATCACCCATCAGCAGTATCTCCTCTTTATCTGCCATTCTAAGTATACTTTCTATCATTTCCTTGTCCATTTCCTCCCCCTGAGAGGGGGGTCTGTATACAACTCCTGTGCGGATTGTGGTGCCATTGCCTTCCTCCAAATTGACCCACAGTGCTTCTTCTCCTCCCTGTTTACCCTTTTGTTCTGTTGCTTTGATTCCTTCCCTTATGTAGAGAGCTACTGCTCCTCCTCTTTTACCCTCCCTGTCTCTCCTGTAGATAGTGTATCCTGGTATGTTTACGTCCCCGTCATGGTTCTGTGTGTACCATGTTTCTGTGACTGCCACGATATCCAGATTCCTCCTCCATCAAGGCCACTAATTCAGGAAGCTTGTTACCCAGACTACGGGCATTGGTACTCATTGCTCTCCATTTTTTGATGGCTTTACCTTCTGTAGCAGCATCCCCAACTGACCTTTCTACCTTGGTCTTTTTTCATTTAGTACCCTGTTTTGTAGGGGGAGGTTGGGATGTTCCTACTGCTTATCAGTGCCTCCTCCCTTAACTAGTTTAAAAGCTTGCCAATGAAGCATTTAAACTGATTGCCCAAAAGACTTGTTCCCTTCCTAGACAGATGCAGACCATCCTGCCAGTATAGGCTGGTATCCCTCCAGGTGGAACTCCAATCCCCAGTGAAGCCAAACCCCTGTGCTCCACACCATTTTTTCAACCATTCATTAAACTGCATGGTGCAGTGGAACAACTGACTGGGTGTGCCTTTGCTCCACCACCCTTACCCTCCCTGAGCCCACTGTGGTCCAACTGCTGTACTTTCTTCACAACCTCTGAGGTAGTGGTGGTGGCTCTGGTGCTCCCTGGATGGGGGAGGTTCCCTTACTACTGTCCAGTGTGGCCTGAAGATGGGCAACTACGTCCCTCAGGGAAGAGAGTTGTCTGCAAACAGGGCAGCATCTCAGCCTCCAGAAAGACTCCTGGAAGACTGCTGCCCCACAGCCATTACATTGTACTACTCCCCACATGGCTGTCTACCTTAGTTTTTGTGTGTGTGTGTGTGTGTGTGTGTGTGTGTGTGTGACTGGTTTGTTATATAGAAATATATATATT
This sequence comes from Neoceratodus forsteri, assembly GCA_016271365.2. Lineage (NCBI taxonomy): Eukaryota > Metazoa > Chordata > Ceratodontiformes > Ceratodontidae > Neoceratodus > Neoceratodus forsteri. The sequence continues at coordinate 1,070,191,112 of CM057451.1, read as the reverse complement.
ATATAATGTGTATGCTTATGTTGTCAGTGCAGTGTGTAGAGAGGATATGACAGTGATATGCACCTTGTCCTCTTGAGAAATGATGTCAGAACCCCAGGTATAAAGGAACTATTTCAGGGGTGGGTGGGGTGAGGGTGGGAAGGGTTTGGGCCTAAAATGTGCCCTCACGAAACAATCAGCTAAGAGCTCTGACCTACCACTGCGATGAGTGCCTTCCTGTCAGCAAGATGCCCTACACAACAATTTGACAGAGAAAATACCCTGCTAATCAAACAGAGGAAGATCCACACATCCAAGTCAGACACAGGTAAACCTCCCCAGCCCCAAAACAGCCTGGTGACTTGTGCTCTGAAAGCAGTGAGCCCCAAAACATGTCAGCTGTGCACAAGGACAGACACAGTAAACAGTTTTGAGTAGTTGTGGGTTTAAACTCTTCCTGCACTGAAAATCTTAACAATTGTAACAAAAGTAAAGCAAGCTCCACCTCCCTCTGTTGATTGAAAGACTGTCTTTACTGATAATTCTAAGTTCCTTATTTCACCCTTCAGTTAGAAGTATCCTCCACCTGAAGAATATTAACTTTCCTAAGGAATCTGCTTCAAACCAAAGACAACTGTAAATTGTAAGGTTCATCTCCCTCTGTTGTGAGCACAACTCTCTTTCTTGCAAATCCTAAGTCCACTGTTGCAGCTTCCAGCCAGAGGTAGCTTCACCTGAAGAATCTTAGGTTATCTGATGAGCCTGCTAAAATTAGTACTATCAGGTCTGTAAGATTCTTCCAAAGCTATTGGCTGATAAGTAGCTGTGATGTAAGCACTTCCTAACACAGTCTGGCCTGACCTTTTAAGGCACACAGAGATAAACAAAGGAAAAAAAGTTTCAACCCCCTAGGCACTGTCTGGGTCAAATACACAGCCTGTAAGCTGCTCTCAATTCAGGACTTATGACAAATTCTTAGCCCTGTGAATAACTTACAGTATTACAAATATTGCAATGCAAACAGTCAATCACTAACTCCAAGCAAGTCAGCTGTGCACAAGGACACAGTAAACAGTATTGAGTCGCTGTGGGTTTAAACTCTTCCTGCACTGAAAATCTTAATTGTAACAAAAGTAAAGCAAGCTCAGCCTCCCTCTGTTGATTGAAAGACTGCCTTTTCTGATAATTCTAAGTTCCTTATTTCACCCTTCAGTTAGAAGTATCCTCCACCTGAAGAATATTAACTTTCCTAAGGAATCTGCTTCAAACCAAAGACAACTGTAAATTGTAAGGTTCACCTCCCTCTGTTGTGAGCCCAGCTCGCTTTCTTGCAAATCCTAAGTAAACTGTTGCAGCTTCCAGCCAGAGAAAGCTGGAATATATAGGGGTGGAAAGAAAGATGATCAGCTGGATCACCAACTGGCTGAATGGAAGGCAGCAAAGGGTAGTAGTGGGAGGGGGAACTATTGTCACCGAGGGAGGTGATGAGTGGGATACCACAGGGATCAGTACTGGGACCAGTGCTATTTGGGATATTCATAGCTGATATCTCACACAGAATCCAGAACAAGATCATTCTGTTTGCAGATGATATGAAGATGGGAGCTGTGGTAGACGACATCGAAGGGTGGAGGAGGCTGCAGGATGACCTGACCAAACTACAGGAGTGGTCAGAAACATGGCAATTGGGGTTCAACGTCAAGAAGTGCAAGGTACTGCACTTCAGAGCTAGGAACCAGGGGAGAAGCTATCAACTGGAAGGGGTACAGTTGGGAAGCACAGAGGAGGAAAAGGATCTATGGGTTCTTATAACAGGGAGTATGAACAACTCAGCTCAGTGCAGGAAGGCAGCAGCTAAAGCCAACAAGATGCTGGGGTGTATAGCAAGGGGAATCTCCCCCAGAAATAGGAAGGTGATTCTTCCCCTGTACAGGTCACTGGTCAAGCTGCACCTGGAATACTGTGTACAGTACTGGTGCTGATTCCTGAAAAGGACATCAGATTGCAGGAGGGGGAGACTAAGATGATCCAGGGATTGGAGGGAAGGTCCTACGATGAAAGGCTGAGTGAGCTAAACATGTATACCCTGGAAGAGAGAAGGGATGTCAGGATATGATTGAAACCTTTAAATACTTAAAGGAGAAGAACACGAGTAATACAGAAGGGATTTTTAAGATTAGAAGAGGGAGGGATACGAGAAGGCATCAGTTGAGATAGGAGGGGGGAAGATTCAGGAGGGAAATCAGGAGGCATTTTTTTATGGAACAGGTGGTAGACAAGTGAAATACTTTGCCCGAGGAGGTTGTATCTAGTAGGATGGTGGGCAGTTTTAAGAGGGGTTGGGACAGAGTGAGGGGGGTAAGTATGAAGTGGGGAGAGTGGGTGGGGCAGCTGCCAGTTGAGGGGCTAGCTGCACAATCAAGCAGACTCTATAGACCATGAAGCCTGTTTCTGATGGCATTTCGTATGTTCGTATGTCATCAGTTGGAGGAGGTTACAACCAAATTGTGAAGATTCATCATCGATCCAGGCATTGAAGTCCCCCAGAATCAGCCATCTGGGTGACTCCAACACCCTATCTGTGATGAAGTCCGTAACCTCCTGCAGAAATTATCCACCCGACCCTGGAGGGCGGTAAACCAAGATAATTCTGCAACCTGCACCTGGACCCCCATGTGCTGCCACACATTCAAATGGCAAGGTTGAAACCACCAGATATACAGAGAAATTCAAGCTAGATCTAAAACAGATGGCCGCATCCCCATCCCAACGATCCCCCCTTGGGCAGTGAACCACAGAGTACCCTGCAGGGACTGATGCCTCCAAAATCGGACCAGCATCATCCCCCAGCCTGGTCTCCGTGATGCACACCAGGTTGACTGAGGACACCATGTCCGACATAATCACGGTCTTGTTCCTCATCGATCAGGCATTGCACAACACTGCCTGGATGGGATAAATGGAGGTTGCAGACCCTCTAGCTGCCTGCCCACACAGCCTGTTGGGAACCCTGGGAACGAAGACCAAACACGTCTGGCCTCTCTCAAGGCTCTATTTGATCCCAGAGTGCCTCATACCCATACCACTCCAATCCCGCTTGCCTCCATTGAGCCCCTGGCACCCTGCCTCAGACCCCCTTCCCCTAGAGATACTCACCTCCCTGCAATGCCTAACAGTGACAGCAGGAAGGGGAAGGTCCCAAAAGGGGTGGAGGTCATGCAGCAGGGCTTCTGGGTAGCTGATCTGGAGGGGCCTGAGATGCCTACACATAACTAGGCAGCTAGATCAGCAGCCAACAATAAATTAAAACTAAATATTCAGTCACCATCCGAAACAGTTTAATACAGTATAACCCAACTACACACTCAAACACAGTCATTCACTACATAGACCACTGCCACCTCCCACCTTCCCACAACCAGCCCCAAGTTAAATAATAGATAATAAATAATACAAAAATTAAATGAAAGGAGAGTCCTATAGCGGTTCAAGTCCTGAAATCGGACAGAGAGAAATGCAATGCAATAGTTCCAATGCTAGCTGTTAAAGACAACAACAGTAGCAGTACTCTCACCACTGATCAAAGAAGTGCAAATTCCAGCTTGTGCTTTTTGAATAGTGCTCACACCACCATCTGTTCTTTTGACGAGCAAAACTAGAATTAATGAGTGGTGCTCTCATCACCACTCATTAACAGCAGTACCTTACTGAACTGTCATTGAGTATAGGGGGTGGGGCACAGCGCTCACCAGTCCTGCTAATTACAGGAGTAAAAATCCTCCCAGGAGATGGTGAATGTCCACGACAGCCACCAAAGGAGTCCCTGGTGCTAGAACAGTCACCAATAATCCCCTGCTTCATCTTCCAGAAGATTATACAGCTGTCCCTGTTAGTAGATCGATAGTCGCTCTTGGGCCCAATCCAAGGGTCACCAGACCTCCAGCAGTTCCCAACCCCAGCAAGCCACTGCAAAAGGAGGAAACAAATCCAGTCAGGTCCTAGGCACCACAGCCCAACACAAGGCACAAGGAATTCAAAACCGGACAGCAGTTAAGCCGGTTGGTCTCAAGGCTCTAAGCTGAGAGCCACAGTTCCTCCTCTGATACATGGTCCAGCCCCAATGTTTTTTTCCCCCTGCTCCACACACCTCTCTCAGAAAGTTCCACCAGTCTCGCTGGTTTACCCCATGGCAATTGGCAAGCCGCATTAGTCACTTCACCACGATGTCCATCAGCAGATGTAATCCGACTCTTAGTTTTCCTTCCAACAACTACAACTTTGTTCATGGACTCCTGATCTCCCTGGTTCTCAGGACCTGAAACAGTAAGTACTCTAAAAACTAAAAAGAAAAAACTAGCTCCTACAACTAACTCACTTGGCAGCCACGCCTATGCTAAATGCCCCAACGGCTGCACCTATACACTACTTGCTAACTGTTCTAGGCTAAAAACACTAAAAATGCTTTGTCTAGCAGATAATGAAGCACTAATGAGCTGTCAGAGTTAAAACATCTCCGCAAAAAGGACTGTCCAGTTACTCCATTGCAAAAAATATTTCCCGCAGTGGAGAAATTAAAAGAAATGGAAGAAATCTGTGCAAAGCTAAGCCAGTAAGCTTCACCTGCAGAGCACAGGCAGACAGCAACCCAGCATGGCAGCCATCCAACCCTTATCTTACCCTCCTCCCGCTGCTGCCAGTGCTGATGGTGGCACTGGCAGCAAGAGGTGCTGGTGGTGATGGCAGCCGATATGGCAACAACATCGGTCACTACAGAGGCTGACATCTGTACTGGAACAGTGGTGGTGACAGGGGTACTAGCACTGCTAGCACTGGTTGAAGTAGCAACTGGTCTGGTTGGAGTGAAGTGAACAGCAGGCCAGCGAATACATGTTGAACATCGACTCCTGTCTGAATCACTTTTTATTTTATTTATTTATTGAATAGTATTGGAATTACAATCCTTTGAGTCAGAGACCCATTTACAAAGGCTCCATGTCATTGAGAAACAATATATATAAAACAAATACATACAATATAATTTAGGTACAATCTTTAGATGTGGTGATACATTCAGAGTCAGGATAGTACATAAGCACTGACAATATGTTGCAGGTAAGGTTTTGACTATATGGTGCAAGGATTAACACATAAGAGAGATAGGCAGGTCCAGGGTCCTTTGTCCAGAGGCATGGTTGCAGGGAGACTGGTTAACTTGGGCAGCTGCAGGAGCGAGTGACAAGTAGGTAGTCCTGAAGGAGAGACTTGAAACGACTGAGTTTGGATTCAAGGGTGATGGTACTGGGGAGGGAGTTGAACCAGTAGGGGACTCTGAAAGTAAAGGAGTGCTGGCCCTGTGTGGTCCTGTGATAAGGAACGAGCAGGTGGGATTTGGATGAGCTGTGCATGGCGATAGATTCGGGGGCATTTTTGATGAGGTGGGAGAGCCCTGGAGAGGCAAGACCATTAGTGATTTTCTGGGTAAGTAGACATGTCTGGTACCTGAGCTGTTCCTCAAAATTTAGCCAGGTGACCATGTTGTAAAGTGTGCAGGTGTGAGTTAGTCTAGAGCAGCCTATGACTAGCCTACACACCTTATTTAGAGAGATTTTGACTCTTTGTAGTGTAGTATTGTCAGCTGCACCATAGACCATGATCCCGTAGTCAGTTAGGGGTAGGATTGAGGATGAGATACCAAGGTGGAGGGCTTCAGGGGGGAAGCAGCTCTTGTGGTGATAGAGCATGACAATTAATGAGTTGACTGCAGTACTAAGGAGGTGAATGTGATTATGGAAAGTGAGGGCAGAGTCGAGGGTAATACCCAGATACTTGAAAGCATTCACTTGCTCGAGGGGTTGGGGAAGGCTGGTTTGGATACAGAGGGAGGTCTATTTGTGCTTGCTCTGGGGGTGGTCAAACAGTATTACCTTGGTTTTCTTTTGATTTAATATGAGTTTGTGGTCAACAAACCAGGATTCAGCTGCTGAGAAGAAGTTCTGGAGTGACACTTGGAGGGAGGAGGGGTCGGAATTAGAGGAGTAGAGCACCATATCAACAGCATATAAGAGGATTTTCTCCAGCATGCCTTAGGGAAGGAGTTGAGAAAAGGCTGAAAATAATTGGTCCCAAAATGGGACCCTGTGGAATGCCTGAGAGGACAGGGAGTGGGTTCGAGAGGGTGTTGCATATTCTGACCCGTTGGGTACGGTTAGATAGGTAATCCTTAAATCAGGCCATGATATCTTGGGAGAGGCCCTGGTGGGAGAGGACACTTAGCAGGAAGGTGTGATTGACAGTGTCAAAAGCCTTTGACAAGTCAAGGAAAATGGAGCCAACCAGGTGCCCATTGTCTAGGGTGTCATGCATGAAGCTGGTAAACTCCAGGAGGGCAGTGAATGTGCTATGTCCCCGCTGAAAACCATGCTGCTTTTTAGTAAGGTGGTCATATTTAGCAAGGTAGTTGGTGAGTTGGTCTGAGACAACTCTTTCAAGGGCCTTGGAGGGGGGGAATATGGATATTAAATAGTAGTCCCTAAGGAGGGGGCAGTCACTGCTTTTGTGGATGGGGGTGATGATAACGGTTTTCTAGACAGTGAAGAATTTACTAAGGCAGAGAGAGAGTGATTGAGTAAACAGGTAAGAGGGGAGAGGACCACGTCTGGTACCAGGCATAGTAGCTTGAAGTCCAGGGTGTCATTTCTGTGACAGGAGCCATTTAGGGCTTTGAGGAGGTATGGCCTGGCTTCTAGGGGAGTGAGGGCCCTGAAGCAGGAAAGGGGGTGAGGGAGCTGGGGGGGCACTGTGGAGTCAAAGAAGCTGGGTGACAAGACAGCGCCAAGGTCCAAGAAGGAGGAGTTGAGTCCATCAGTGATGAGTTTAGGGTCAGAGGTTATGGAGCCATTGATGTTTAGCTGAGTTGGGGGAGGGGTAGTGGATTTGCCAGTGATAACCTTCATGTTATTCCAGAACTTGTGACCGGAGCCCCAGGTGGCCATAAGGGAGGTTTTGAAGTAGTCAGATTTGGCTTTGCATATGGCCCAAGTACATTTGTTGCACATGGTACGGTAGTCTGGTCTGTCAGAGGGCTTTTCGGAGTCAATGGCTTTTTGCCAAAGGTTATCTCTGAGCAGCATCATATTCAGTAGGGCCTGTGATATCCAGGGTGTGTTAGGGCCCTTGTATTTATGCTTGATGGGGGGGCGAAAATATTGCAGGCATGGTTAAATGAGTGGATGAAGTAGTTGAGGGCTGTGTCAATATCACTGGCTAGGGTAACAGGTGACCAGTCCCATTAGGCGAGGAAGTCTTTGAAGGGGTCTGATCTACCAGGTTTGAGAAGCTGCCATAGGACAGTTTTAGGGGCAGTTTTCATGGGCTTGTATGACTAGATACATAGGATGGGGGAGTGGTCACTGAGGGCATTTGGGAGTACAGTGGTGTTGACTATTTTGTGGGGATGATTGGTGAGTACAAGGTCCAGTAGGGTGGTGGTGCCCCTGGTAGGGTTAATGAGTGTGGGGTGGGTAATGAGCTGTGTAAGGTCAAGGGTGGCTATGGCATTTTTGTAAAGGGAGGCAGATTGGTAGAGTCAGTTAGTGTTGAACTCCCCAAGAATTAATTGTTCTGTCTTGGGGGGCAGAGAGGAGAGGTAGTCCAGTGTAGATTGGAATGTGGGTTTCTGGTCTCTAGGGGGAATATAGGCTGTGGAAATAACCAGAGAGGCCATTTAGGTGCCAGGCTTGATGCTGACCAATAATGACTGTGCACCGGCCTTCAGATGGGGGGGAAGCATGTCCTTGGAGGGATTCCCAGAGATAGAGTGCACATCTGCCCCCATGCTCCCGACTCTGTTGGACCAGTACAGTGTGTCAATCAATCAATCAATCAATCAGTCAAAGTCTTTATTTATACAGACGATCATCGTTGAGCAAGCTCATTTACAAGATGGACCTGTTACACAAAGTGACAAAAAAGAGCAAATACAATCCAGACAGTGTGAAAGTGCACAATTATGAACATAGAAAAACAAAAGTTTAATACAAATTTAGCAATGAAAAGTGCTCGTGTGCAAATGAACATGGACAGGGTTCAGTTTGGAGATGAACATTAAAGACATTTCATAGACCAACTGGTGACACATACACAATCAAATGGTCTATTGGAGACCTGCTTGTTCTTGGGAACCCAAAAATAGGGACAGAGCAGCAGAGGGAGGGATAGAGGATGTGGCAGGAATGGTACCTACAAGGGGAGGGGGGATAGAACAGGACAGAAGGCCACTGGCAAGGCCCATGGCAATGAGCGAGTAACGCAACGGTAGAGTGGGGAAAGTGCAGGGAGGGCTGCATGAGCTAGGCTGAAATGTGGGGCCCATGTGGGCATGGGGGCGGCCAAGGTGAAGGTTTTAATGATGAGGGAAACAGTTGCAGAGTTCTTTTACTGAATAGTTGTATAAGGTCTTAAATGAGAATAGGCTGATTGGGGAGCTGAGCTTCAGTGTTTTTTGTCCAGTATTCCACAAAGAGGGCAGCACAAAACTTATGGCCATTCTCCCGAGCAGAGTTTTTAGATTAGGTACCTTCAGGTACATGAGGGAGTAGCTTCTCAAGACATAGGTACCAGGTTCACAGAGAGGTAGACAAGAGGAGATATATGGGGGAAGTTTCTTGAAAATGGTTTTGAAGGTCCAGAATATAGCATTTCTGTGTCTCCTGAAGTGGAGGGAAGGCCACCCCATGGCTATGTAAAGGGCACAGTGGTGAGTGGTGTGAGGTAGTCCAGTGATGAATCTCAGGGCCCTGTGATACAAAGTATCAAGTTTAGCAAGATGCGAGGCAGGGCAGTGACTATAAAGAAAGTCGGCATAGTTGACCAAGGAGAGAAATGTGGTTTGAACCAGCCGCCGCTTGGCATTACAGGTGAGGAAGTTATTTATCCTATAGAAGAGGCCAAGCCTCTATCTTAGTTTCTTTAGGAGGTCTTCGATATGCTCCGTGAAAGAAAGTTTGTGATCGAGCCACACCCTCAGATACTTGAATTTGTTAACATATTGTAAGTTTTCTCCCAAGATTGTGGTGATCTGAGGGATGGAGCCATCAGTGGCTGGGTTTGCATTCATGAGGAAAGGTGAGACTAGCATAGCCTTGGTTTTTTTTTGCATTTAATAACAGTTTTTTGTTAAGAAGTTGGCTCTGGAGGAGGATAAATTCCGACTGTAGATCTTTATAGGCTTCTTCAGGTGAGGAGCGGCTTAGGTAGAGGACCGTGTCATCTGCGAATAGAAGAATATTGGCCTTAGTTATGTTGCTAAGTTGTTCACGTAAATTGCAAACAATAGTGGGCCCAGGATCAATCCCTGAGGTACCCCTCTTTTCAAGAGCTTAAGAGGAGAAAGTTTACCGCCTGACTTTACTTGCTGCCAACGGTTGGAGAGGTAATCAGCAAACCAATGAAGGGACAGAGCATCCAGTCCTATAGCCTTGAGAGAGGAGAGGAGCAGATCATGGTCAACAGTGTTGAATGCCTTGCTTAAATCTAAGAACACTGCACAGACAAATTTCTTGTTTTCCAGATCCCGTTGTCAATCATTGGTCACTTTGGCAAGGGCCGTGACAGTGCTGTGCCCTAAAGCCAGATTGCATAGGATTTCAAAGATTCATAGTTTCAACGTAGGATGTCAGTTGCTTACTTACTATTTTTTCCAGTAGTTTAGATAGGACAGGTAGTAATGAGATTGGTCTGTAATTATTTAAGTCACAAGGGTCCCCTGATTTGAACAAAGGTATAACATGAGCTATTTTCCATAAAGGCTGGAGGATTCCGTGGGATAAAGAAAGATTGAATAGGTGGGTAGTTGGTAGAGATAGGACATGGAAGGCGACCTTTAGGAAGAAGGGATCAAGACAGTCAGCACCGGCACTTTTCTTCTAGTCCAACTTTAGTAGAAGATCTTCGACCTTTCTCAGGGAAGTGTGCTGAAGGGAAAAGACTGAACTGGTTAGGAGAGGTTCTGAGTCATGCACGTTACATTGAGATCGTAGGGGACATGCAGGTGAATTATCAAAGGCAAGACCTGCGGTAGCGAAGTGGTTGTTGAGGGCATGCAGAATTTCCAGTTTGTTGCAGATGATGCCATTGCCAGAGAAGATTTTTGGAGGCAAGGAAGTGCCAGAGGTATGTCCAGACAAGTCCTTGATAGAATTCCAAAATTTGGCGGAGCTCCTAGAGGCAGAATCCAGTTCTGAACGATAGAAGGATACCTTAGTATCTCTTATCAGCCAGGGATACAGATTGCAGAATCAGGGGTGAATTTGAATAGCCAAGTCTCCACAAAGGAATGTATGTTGGGCTGGTGCTATTCCATCCATGCCTGGAGGCAAACAAAGTTTTTTGGAAGACTGCAGATGTTCATGAAAGCTATGTGCAGTCCGAATGGGGAGGAGTCAGATCTAGTGGACATAGGGGTGGGCAGGGTTAGGGTGAATATTACCAGATATAAGGAGAAGTAATGAGGGAGCATATAGGAGCAGGTGTCATAGTGAGCGATTCAGCGGAAAAAGACAGTCCTGAGCTAGTCCCCAGTGTACATGCGCAAGCTGGGAACAGTAGCTGTGTGCGGCAAGCAGGAACTGAGCCTGTAGTGGAGCAGAGGGAGAGCTAGAAGACGCCAGACCATGCGGTGGGCCAGTGGCATTTCCTGGTGCAGAGACACAGTGAGTATACCTCACAACTAAGGAGAAAACACCATAACAGGGCTATAATCACTAGTAGAACAGGGTTAAGCAAGTAACATGCAGTCGCTAGTAAAATGCAGTTAAAACAGATACTACAATAGGCTGTAAGCTCCTGGGTTTAAGTAAGATCTTAATCACTCAAACAGCAAGCACTAAAGCTGGAAATAGGCATTAGAAAACAATAGCCAAGTGTTCAATATGAAAGAGCAATAGTCCCTTAAAAATTCCTTAAAGCTCCGTTGTAATTGAGCTGAAATGCCTTGTGGTGGGGAGCAGTAGGTAGTAGCGGAGACTATCAGTTGCAATTGGAGGTCACATACTGCAGAGGCATAACACCCCTACACAAGGCTGCTGGAAGGGAGTTTAGTTACTTTTAACAGGCTCCCACAGTCCGCTCTGCCACTGCTGTGTGAGCTGGTCCCTGGCTTGGTGTGACTGGGAATGGAGGGACTCATCCACAGACATTTTTTGACTGTACTTGACTGCTTGTCTGTCATTTTCACTCTTCAGATAAATTGCAAAAAAAGTGGAACAATGTTTTTAAATATTATTTTTCTGGTGCTAGAATTACTTTTTCTAATGCAATCATATATGTAAAAATGTTTCTTTTTCAGGAACCAGAAACAGGAACCATTACTGTCTTGTCATTTGCTTATCCAGCAATGGCAGTCAGCAAATATAACTGATGGCTCAGACAAATTTTGCAGCATCCAGACTCTGGAGACAAGAAGACTTCAGCAATTTTTTTGTTAATATTATAGTTTGTTTGTAACTTTTTCCTGTTTTAACAACAATCAGAAACTCAGGCAGCTAATACTGGGCAGTAAGCCTACCCTAGGATGTAAGTAAAGTCTGTGGCATCTGGTCCAGATAAAAAAAACTTTTATGTTGCAATTTATATTATTGTTTGTAACTTTTCCCTCCATAGTCAGAAAGCTAATACTGGGCACAGGCTGCAAGGGTGTCCCCCATCTCCTGCCTACCCTAGGGCACAGATAACATCTGTGGTAACCAGAGACAAAAAGACTTCAACAAGTTATTTAGATTGTTGTTTTTCAGTCAGAAACTCAGACGGGTAATACTGGGCAGCAAGGGTGTCCCCCGGCTCCTGCCTACCTGACTTCCACAGTGTATTTTATATTATTGTTTGTAACATTTTACTCAACAGCCAGAAAGTTAATACTGGGCACTGGCAGAAAGGGTGCCCCCTGAACCCTGCCTACCCTAGGGCACAGATAATGTCTGTTCTGAATGGAAACAAAAAGACTTCAGCAATTTATTTTACACTGTTGTTTGTAACGTTTTACTATTTTAACAGTCAGAAACTCAGGTAGCTAACATTGATTGGGCAGCAAGGGTGCCCCCTGGCTCCTGCCTACCCTGGGGCACAAAGTCTGTGACAAGACAAAAGGACTTTATATATAGCTGTTTCAAGAAATGACAGTTCTACTAACTACTGGTACAGGAAAAAGCGCAAGCCCAACACTGCAATGCAAAACAAAGAAGGCCGTGTTCCTGTACCCTTGCTTTCAATACACTGACTGCAGTGGTGGCAGGCAGGCAGCAAATGCATAAGTGCACTACCAAAACAAAGATTGCAGCATCAGGAGTAAAAAAATAAGATTTTTTAGTCACAGTTTAAAAATAATTAAACTACAGAAAGGAAATAGCAAAACTGCCCTTGCAAACTGGCAGCAGCCAGCTTCAGAACACAGCACAGTAAGCTGAACACACAGCACAGTTTTTGCCTTCCCTTCCCCCTCATCCACACAAACAAAACAGATACAATTCTTTTTTTTTTCTCTTCTATCTACAGTTTCTCCTCTGGGTTGTCTGGCCCCATTCCACCTTTCCCCCCAGCCCATCACCCCAACGTCCACTGGGACTTACCTGGATGATACCAAGGTGCCCAGCTAGCCAGGTGCAGAGCCTGCAGAGGACCAGTGTCATCCTACCGGTCGACCATTTTCTGTTTTGTCCCCCCGTTGATGGGGCATGACGCATCAATGTGCATGCGTGGAGGTGCAACAGTGTTGCGAAGTCCTGCAGCATGCTCCTTTCCATTGGTATCCCCAACCCATTCTGCCCTCAGGACTCCACCTGGGGGCAGTCATTCGGTGGGACTGCCAACCCAACCCACCTTCCCTGAGAGAGGAGAGCTGTCCTCCAGAGGCTCGATCCTCTCCCTTCCCAGCCAACCCCCAGCAACCTGCTCACACTGCTCACACGGGTCACCAGCATGGGAGGAGGTAAGGCAGTGATGCCTCAGCCCTCCAAGCCATTAGGCCAGCCAACAGATATAATTATTAACTGCAAAAAAAAATATATAGATATACATATACATATATATATATATATATATATTTTTTTCCCAGTACTATAAGGAACTAAGAAGTCATAAGAACAGGTCCTTTTTCAGTCACCCAGCAAGCAGGAGTTAGATTAGCTTGCAACTGCAGACAGACTCCCCTCCTCCCTCTTCGTTAACCTGATGATAAGAATGAAAATTGTAACATGACTTGTTAGCAATTAATCAGTCAGTCAAGTGGAGCACCACAGCTCTATGCTGATGAACAAAACAGAGGAGTCAAAAAACACTCTGTAAAGAAGACTATTTGTTTCCAGTCTGCTTCAGAAAACTGTCCACAACCCTTTCATAGAGAGAAACAGCTTCCTCTCAGCTTGAGTGTGAGTGTCTCTGTGCACTGGCAAGGTCACATGGTAAAGCTCTGGAAAGCTGTCTGAGCAATCTGTGGATTGGCTGAGGAGATCTCATGAGATCATAAAGTCTCATTGAATACGTGACTGTCAAATACATCAAATACACCCCAGTGTTTTGGTATTAGTCAAAGTGATGGCCAGTATTTGAGGTATGTGATGGCTAGTTCAAATTTGACACACACCCTTAGGATTTAAGTGTGGATGAGGACCATGCAATCACCATAAAACTAGCCTGTATGCATTAATCTAAGATCTGAGTCAACATACTTGCAAGACCAGTAGAGTATATAGAAACATAGATAGAATTTGATGGCAGATAAGGACCGCTTGGCCCACCCAGTCTGCCCATTTCCCTACCTAATGGATAAGCTGCAGATCCTAGTTAACCAGCAGCCTACTTCTTCCTACCCCACCCCCTAGAATTGCCTTATGACTGTCCCATGCATGCTTGAATTCCACTACTGTTTTTGACTCCACAACCTCCTCTGGAAGGCCGTTCTATGCATCCACAACCCTCTCAGTATCTCCATCTTTATTGTTCATCAAGTGAGTGCTGCCTACATCCTTACTTGAGCTACTGTGACCACCATCAGTCACCAAACCTCCACCTCTGGCTCCACACCCTCCAAGGAAAATCATACAGCAGTTAATTGGAGGGTTCTGTCCATAGTTCAATGGGTGGGGATAACCCTCCTACCTAACCTCACATGCCCAGCTCAGCATCGCTTAGCTGTTTTGATTTGAGATGCTGAGCCAAGCACTGTGGGCTTCTGCTGCACATTTTGTTCTTTCTGTGCCTCCTCTGTTCCACTCGTTGATCTTTTGTTGTCTGCCCCCGGTTCTCTTCTCCCTCCTGGTCAGTGATTCTCTGTATTTGTGCTCCGTTTTGGGTGCTCCTTAGCTCTTCCCCAGACCTCCTCATCCTCGTTTCTGCTTTTCTCCCTTTCCCTGCTGTTACTCCCCTCCTGCTCTTTCATTCCCATTCTTTCCTTTCACCCATTCGGGAGCTCCCTCCCCAGTTTCCTCCATCACCCCGGGGGCTCCCCCCTCACTCCTGAGCACTCTCACTCCTTCTGTTTCTGTATCCTTTTCCATTTTACCTTTTTCTCTTGGGGGCTTCAACTTCTTTTTTGCTTCCAGGACACCTTTCATTCCTCCTCCATTATGACCCATTCTAACTTGGCTGTACTTCCTGGTTCCCATTACTTCCCCTTTTCTTTAAACTGTACCACCTATATTTTACTGCTCAGCCTTCACTCATACACTACTCTCTTTTCTGTCCCATCAGCTCGTGCCTATAATATCATTTATTGTCTCAGGACTGACGTGGGGGTCAGACAGCTTTATTTACTGTGCTACTACAAAAAACTTTTCTGCTGTACTGCTTCTGTACCTGCATTGAAAGAAAAGTTCCTGCTCTAGACTATGGTTGCATAGCCTCTACCTACACTGTTTGGAGTAGTTTGGATTGAGGCAAACATTCAGAATTAAGTGTTGTATAGAACATTATTTGTATCAATTATTTGAAAGAATGGCTCTTGCACCATCAGACAGCACAATTATACAAGCCTTCTGATAGCCAGGTGGATTAGATAACAGCACTATCTGAAAGAACCCAGTCTACATGGAGGTAGCAGTAGCTGTACTACTCTTTTTTATTTTCATTGTCCTGTACCTACTTGGTGATCATGGGGCTTATTATTTTATATACAAAATATTACATTACCCTATACCTACGTGGAGGTCACAGTGCTCATTACTTTAAAATTCAAAATGCTGTATTATTCTGTACCTATGCTGAGTTTACAGGGCTAAGTACTTTGCCAAATATTCTATATTTACTTTATCCTGCACCTACGTGGAAGTTGCAGGCTTCTTACTTGATTTCAATACATTATGCTGTCCTGTACCTACGTGGAGGTCGCAGGACTAGTTAATACTGTATATTTTCAATTATTTCATCATCCTATTCCTATGTGGAGGTTACAGGGCTTATTATTTTCAATAAATTAAGTTGTCTTGTACCTACATGAAGGTTACAGGCTAGTTACTTTGCTCATATCATAAATTTATAATTACGTTGCTCCTACGTGGTGGTTGCAGGACTTCTCACCTCGCAGCACTTATTCATTTTCATTATTCTGCACCTATGTGGAGGTTGCAGCTTGCTATCTACAGGACATCTACATCAAGGAACTTGCGCACCATCAATCTCGCTGGAGTTTTTCATTTCCCGATCTGGAAGGAGGACATTCAAATGTTCCTCCTCCTTCAAAATCTCAATACTCCCTTAAGGACTGGACTGTTCCTCCATTAATTACAGAATTGTAGAAATTAGGCATCTCGTATTCTTTTACAGATGAACTATCCAACCTCTTCTTAACAGCTTCCAGATCCTGGAGAATCCTCCTCCACCTGATCTTCTCATCCAGCCTCCAACACTCTGTCTGAATTAAAGATCTTATTAACCAACACGCTACATCTATGTTCGATGTTCAACCTCACATTTCCCTGCTGGAAAACCAGTAAATTGCCCTGGCTTTAGCCTCTATAGAAACATTCTTTGCTTGTACTCATGGCTGCTTATGGCTTCATCTTTGCAAGCATCATGGAGAGGCTCATTCTAGAGCTATTTGTTCTAAACATCCTCTTCCCAAGCAATGACAATTATAGCTCCTCTCAAAGTCCATTAACATTGATACATTGGCCTGCCTGCTCTTCACCATCCTTCCAGTTCTCTAGTCACCTTCCTATTCTCCGGGTTCTCCAAAGGCTTCCATACAGTGTCTCCGTTCTCCCATCTGAATCTTATGAATGTAAGAATTTGCTTTCTGTCACTTACGAACTGGAGAGTGTCCAGCACTTGATTTGGAAAGAGCTTCACATTAGATCCATCAATGAACTGTTTCGGTATCCACCTCTTCCTATTTATAGCATCGGTCCTATCAGAGTCACCACCTGGAAGTGGTTCTGTGTGATAATAGTGAATGCGAAATGATGATCGCTATTATTGCAAGTGTATATCGCTGAAAAGCAAATCGGACATTGAGAGGAGCTATAATTGTCATTGCTTGGGAAGAGGACGTTTAGAACAAATAGCTCTAGAATGAGCCTCTCCATGATGCTTGCAAAGATGAAGCCATCAGCAGCCATGAGTACAAGCAAAGAATGTCTCTATAGAGGGTGGCCTGATGGGATTCATCCCAGAATTCTAAAAGAACTAAGGGTAGAACTAGTGACACCACTGACTACCCTCTTTAACAAATCATGGGAGGATGGGGTGGCACCTGAGGACTGGAGGAGGGCAGATGTGATTCACTTTCACAAAAGTGGGAGCAAGGCAAAAGCAGGAAACTACAGACCTGTTAGTTTAACCTCAGTGATAGGGAAAATGATGGAATCATTTCTGAAGGAAAGAATTGTCAAGTATCTAGAAGCCAGAGGGGCACAGGACCCAAGGCAGCATGGATTCACAGTGGGAATGTCATGCCAGACAAATCTGATAGATTTCTTTGACTGGGTGACCAAAGTAGTAGATCAGGGAGTGGCTGTGGACATGGCCTACCTAGACTTTAGCAAGGCATTTGACACAGTCCCACACAAAAGGTTAATATACAAGTTAGCCAGCCTGGGAGTGGGTCCCAAGATGACAGCCTGGGTAAAGAATTGGCTGGAGAATAGGACACAGAGAGTAATAGTAATGGAGCCCACTCTGAAGAAAGGGGGGTTACTATGGGGTACTGCAGGGATCAGTATTAGGACCAGTCCTCTTCAATGTCTTTATAAGCGACATTGCAGAGGGACTGGAAGGAAAAGTATGTCTCTTTGCAGATGACACAAAGATCTGCAACAGAGTTGATGCACAAGGTGGGGTGGAAAGGATGAGAAGGGACTTGGCAAGGTTAGATGAATGGTCAAATGTATGGCAGCTTAGATTCAATGCTAAGAAGTGCAAGGTAATGCACCTGGGAAACAAAAACCCAGGGGAAGAGTACACAATGGGGGGTGAGATACTAACAACAACAAAAATGGAAAGGGACCTGGGGTAGTCATATCAGATGACCTAAAGGTGGGCAAGCAATGTGAGAGGGCAGTAAGGAGGGCTGGGGGGATACTGGGATGCATACGGAGAGGCATCACCAGTAGAAAACAGGAAGTTATTATCCCTCTGTACAGACAGCTGGTGAGACCCCATCTGGAGTACTGTGTGCAGTTCTGGAGACCCAATTTCCCAAAGACATAGACAGGATGGAAGCTGTCCAGAGGAGGGCAACTAAAATGGTGCGGGGTCTGCACAGAAGACATATGAAGAGAGACTTAAGGAGCAATATGTATAGCCTCGAGGAAAGGAGGAGAGGGGACATGATAGAAACTTTCAAGTACCTCGGGGAATCAACAAAGTCCAAGAGGTAGCATCTTTCAAAAAGAGTGTGCAAGAACAAGGGGACACAATTTGAAGATGGGGGGGGGCGGCTCAGAGATAATTTAAGGAAGTATTTTTTCACAGAGAGGGTTGTGGATGCATGGAATGGCCTTCCGGAGGAGGTTGTGGAGTCAAAAACAGTGGTGGAATTCAAGCATGCATGGAACAGTCATAAGGCAATTCTAGGGGGTGGGGGTAGGAAGAAATAGGGTGCTGGTTAGCTAGGATCTGCAGCTTATCCATTAGGTAGGGGAAATGGGCAGACTCGGTGGGCCAAGCGGTCCTTATCTTCCATCAAATTCTATGTTTCTATGTTTCTATCTATACAGTGGTGTCCCTCAGGATGAAACCCACTTTTAAAGCACTCAGCAGTATGCTGCACCAGACCTATGGAATAAAGCAATGTAATTTCAATGGCAGTTAGTCCCCTTTGACATTCAGGAAACTGTGGCATTCGCTTCATCCTGGCAGCGTCACATTTTCCTGAATGACAATAGGGACTAATTGCCATTGAAATTAAATTGTTTTGTTCAGTAGGTCTGCTGCAGCATTCTGCAGAGTGCTGCAAAATTGGGTTTCATCCTAGGGAATGCCACTGCACACTAAGCGGTGAACTAACATCCGCCATAATAAAGTGTTTCTGTGGGGAAGGCCTGAGCCCCCATGCCCCCCTCATGGGGGGCTTTGCTAGCCACACACCCCTGAAAATGATTCTTGTCTCCAGGGGTGTGCACATCAGGGATGGGGCACAAACTACACATAAAAAAAAAAGTTAGGCAGCAAAATTTTGTCCTCCCAGTCCCCAGCCCTGAACCCTAAACCTGTGGCGCTGAAGCCAGCCTCCCTCACCACCACACCACATGGCTGGCTTGGCTTGGCAACAACTGGGGCAGTAGAAGCCAATAACCCTCTCCCCTGTCCATCCCCTTCCCCTCACCATCCTCACTTTCCAGTTGCCTTAACCCCCTTGCAATAGCAGTAACTCGCTACCCTCGCTGGTCACTCATGATGATAGCACCCCACAATGGGTCACCGTTTTGATGGTCACCTATATTCAGGCACTATCATCACAGGATACCCCCAGAAGTTTTCAGGCAAAAGAAGCTTGTTATCGATCTTGCTGCTCCTCAGGCTACTCACACTCCCAGCATCACTTCAGTGATATGTTCCAAAGACTTCTCTTTTCCATACACCAGATCAGTGATGCCATTGCCACCATAAAGCAGTTTTGGCTCCTGGCTATCAAAAGCTGACATTTCAGATGCCTTCCTGCTCTCCCTATCCTTCTTTATGGCATCTGTACTGGATTCAATGGGAGAGCTCTTATTATTTTGCAGTACACCTGACCTTCGATTGTAAAAGCAACCCCAAGTTGTTTGATAAATACATTTTCAGGCACCTTATGTTGGCTGTTACTCAGTACCTGTAGTATCCTGCTGTCATACACTTACTCGACGAATTTCTACTTATGAAACCACCCAATGCCCAGTAGCTGGCATCTGATCCCTAAACAGCTTTTTTCAGCCGCTAGTCGACCCTGTATTGGAGCAAAAGACTATCGGACCTACTACTACTTTAGCATTCCTTGGCATCAAATTAAGGTTCAGCAACATGAAAGCCAGATTAGCCCAGGATAACCTGCACTGGATTTGAGCCATGATTCATTCCTTTTTTACCTGATCCTCCCGTTTGAAATGAGAACTTCTTTCGCTCCTAGGACAGTTCAACTTTGCAATGCGCAAGGCCATTCTTTATATCATTCCTAGCATCTCCTGTTTCTGCGTTACATCACCATATCTCAATTTCAGCATCTGCCAAGTCCAATTTAGCTATGTGAGCTCTCTTTTGAAGACCTTGAATGGTTCCATGTTTTACAAGGACATCTTTCCTGGCCCTCTTCCAGGGTCTACATGGATGCCCCTCTGAATTTTGGATTCACTGCTATACTTTCGGATCGCCGTTCCATGTCCTCAAGACAATGTCATAACTTGCAGACTTTTCCATCACATTCTGTAATGCTGTTCATACGGAGACTGACTTGGATGTACCTGCTTCATAACTTCTCAATTCACTGTTTTCATATCCTTAGTTCTGCTAACACTGCAGCGGATTACCTATCTCGCTTTCAAAATCAGGAATTTTGACTTCTTCATCGATCAGCAATCCCAATCGTGACTCCTCCTCCTCCTCAGATTGAAGATCTAATCATGCCTTTAAGTGTTATCTAGACCAAGTGGAGAAACTGATGTGGTCAGCCTTATCTTCGAACACCCAGTCTGCCTATACTTTAGCCTGGAGAAAATACACTACCTTCTGTGCCATGCATTCTATTCCACCAGTACCTGCCTCGCTGCAACATATATTAGCTTTCATCACCTACTGCCATCAAGCTCACAATCTTTCTCATGGCACCATCAGACGATATTTATCTGGCATTCAGTATTTTCTAGCTCAGTTAGATCCCACCATGGACTCCATCATTTACAACTCTTCAGTTAGCTTCTTTTGACTGGTATTAACAAAGCAACAACTAAGAAGTCATCAAAGTGCCAACCTATCGACAGTCTGATATTTAGAAAATTACTTGGTTAGCTTCAAACCAATCCACTAGAACCTTCATCAATATCATCATATCTGCTGTGATCTGCCTCACATTCAACAGATTTCTTCGCCCAGGTACATTTACCATATCCTCACCATCCACATCTTCCTTCCTTTCTATGGCTTATTTGCAGAAACATGGCGATCACAACATCCTTCACCTTCCATCCTCAAAGACCAACAGACTATGTAAAGGAGTCTCAATGACCTACTTTCTCACTTTCAATAATTGGTGTCCGATCTGAGTATTTGATCAACTACTTCTATTCCATGCCAACTTCAGTTCTTCTGCCCCTTTGCTGCCTACC
Organism: Neoceratodus forsteri; assembly: GCA_016271365.2. Lineage (NCBI taxonomy): Eukaryota > Metazoa > Chordata > Ceratodontiformes > Ceratodontidae > Neoceratodus > Neoceratodus forsteri. Next base: position 1,070,170,350 of record CM057451.1, on the reverse strand, counting down.
TCAAATTACACTCCTTTTACTACAAATGAATTTATGGACTCCGTCAGATTTCTTCTCCAGCACCTGGGATAATCCAGTATCCTTTTCAGGACACTCTTTTCACACAGGAGAAGCATCATCAGGATCCAGGAACAACATTTCAGCACATTTAGTCAAGAGACTGGGCAGATGGACTTCTTCCTGCTTTGAAACATTCATCCCAAAAAGTGTGTTTTTCTGGTTTATTTCTTCAATAAATAAATCCATCAATACATAAATAAACTCCGAACAAGAACTCTGTTCAGCTTTTGAATCCATCTCCTTTTAGTATACCCAGAGGAAGGGCAGCTTGATGGCCATGGTTCCTCAGAGGTTTCCTCCTCTAAAGGGAGTTTTACCTCTCCTGTGAGCTACCAAGTACCCTGTCCATGAGTTGGAGGAGGTGCTACTTGTAAACTCCTTTTTTGGGCCTCAATTCCTACTAACTGCTTCTACTGAGGGTGGGAATGAGTAAGGCCAAACCAGTATAACTTAAGTAAGCACCAAGCACGAATAAGTAAATGCACAAGAACCATTATTCTCACACATTGAATTGGAGGGCTCACCCATAGTTCAAAGGGTCAGGATAGCCCTCCTATTTAACCCCACATGTCCAGCTCAGCATTGCTTAGCCATTTCGATTTCACCCTCCATCCACCCCCACCTCCTCCTTCTCCAGCACTCTTCTCACCCTCTGATCCAGGCCTCAATTCCTACTAACTGCCTCTACTGAGGGTGGAAATGAGTAAGGCCAAACCAGTATAAGTTAAGTAAGCACCAAGCATGAAAAAGCAAATGTACAAGCAACATTATTCTCGCATATTGAACTTATTTTACAGCAATGGGGCTCTTCCAGTTTTTTGTGCTCATATGAATGGTCTAGGTCTGACAAAATTTGCACAGTAAAATAGTAATTTAAGGTCAGAAGGGATTCTGGGTCTATTATGTCTGCCACCCCTCTGCTTCCTTCTAATTACTCTGACCAGGTTATAAACCCAGCAACTTACCTGGAATGGATATCATTAACTGCAGATACTGTGGAACACTTTTCAGAAGGGCAGTTTTACAGGATTTAGGACACTGTCATACATGCTGAACCACTGGAGATCTAAGGGCTGAGCTCCAGGCAGCATGGGCAGAGATTGAGCACCTTAAATTGAATATTCAAGAGGAAATATATTATAAGAACTGCCCGCCATTTCCCCAACATCCAACAGAAGCACCTCGACTGCAGAGGGTAGTTAGTCCAGGAGGTTGGCAGGTGGTTAGGAGGGGCAAATCGGATGCCCCATCACTCGGTGCTCTCCAACATATCACCTCCACAAACCATATAAAAACTATAAACAGGTGTCTGCCTCTATCTCCAAAATCAAATAAAGGGGCAGAGGACACTGCAGAGCAGGACACTGCAGCACAGGAGCTAGCATAACAAAACGCACCCAAAACAGGAACCAAAACAAAAAAAAGCAAAAAGGAAATCCAAAAAACTTCTGATCATAGGAGACTCCATGATTCAGGGAGTTGATGCTTATCTCCAGCCAGGGGTAATGGTCAGATGTCTCCCAGGTACATCAGCGTGGAGAGACACTGACTGCATTTCTAAAATTGTTCAGGAAGCAGGAGAAAACATTGATGTCCTGGTACACATAGGGACTAACAATCTCGCCAACCAGTCAGTTGTGCAGACAAGGAACACCTGACCAGGCTGGGTGACAAACTATAATCCATTTTGTCTGGCATCTCCTTTTCTGAGATCCTGTTAGTCTGGGAGAGGGGGACAGATGGACGGAAGGTCAGAGAAGGGGAGATAGGGGAGCTAAACATGTGGCTCAAGGGCTGGTGCCAGGAAAAAGGACACCAATTTGTAGGGAACTGGCAACAGTTTTGGGAGCGAAAGTTCTTTAAATTTGATGGACTGCATCAGATTAAGGAGGGAGTCAGTGCATTGGGGCAGAAGTTTGATGTCTTTGCAAAATATTTAAACTAGCAAATGGGGAGGGGGTGCAGCACCCGAAACATCGAATGGGAAGAACGCCCTTCCCCCTTCAACTAGTGGTCAAATAGGAGTTCAGCATGTTTGTAGTTCATTTGCATCACCAGGTAAAGAAAAAGGTCCGGCTCCCCATATGATGCACAGGGAAAATGCCGGACCTCGCCCAACAACTAACACAACGAAATCTGACCAAGGGAAAACCATGTACACAAATGCTTGCAGTCTGGGAAACAAGATCCCAGACCTGCAGGCAATAATGACAGAGGCTAAACTGGACATAGTAGCCATTAGCGAGACATGGTTTACCAGTAACCATACTTGGGAGACTTCAGCACCTGGCTATGTACTGTTCAGAAGAGACCAAGGTGCAAAAAGGGGGGTGGAGTGGCCCTTTATGTCAATGAAAATATCAAAGCTGCAGAAATCAGAATACACATAAGGAGCCAGAAGAACTGTGGGTCACCCTGGAAACAGGAAATGGGACAGCCATATGAACTGGGGTTGTGTACAGGCCTCCAGACCAGGGGGAGGACATAGACATGTTATTGTTAGAAGATATACAAAACATGACAGCTAAAGGGGAGGTTCTGATAATGGGAGACTTCAACATACCTTATACAGATTGGTCAATACCAGCAGGGACGTCTGTCAGAACTAGACACATGGTGGATTCCCTGCAGGGGAAGGGCCTCAAACAACTGGTACAACAACCCACTAGAGACAGGGCTAGCCTAGATCTAGTACTGATTAACAAAGAAAGGATCACAGATCTCAAGGTCAATGGTCACTTGGGGGCTAGTGACCATCACATGGTATGGTTCAATTTGGCCACTAGAACAAAATCATCCCATTCCAAGGCAAAAATATGGAACTTCAAAGGCGATGACTTTGATAAGATGGCCAACAGAGTTAAGCTAGCGCTGGCAAAAAGAAATACAGATGAGGGTGTACAGGCAAAGTGGGCAAGTATTAAAGATGCAATACTTGAAGCAACATCCCATTGTGTTAGTGAGAAAAGGACGTGCAAAAGAAGAAGGAAACCACTTTGCTTCTCAAACTCAGTAGCAGAAAAGGTCAGAGCCAAACAGCTGGCCTTCAGGAAATATAAGGGAACGCAGCAGGATGAAGATAGGGAGGCATACCAAACTTCCCAAAGGGAAGCAGGGAAGGCAGTACATTAGGCAAAGGCCCAAACTGAGGAAACACTAGCACGGACAGTAAAAAAAGGTGACAAGACTTTCTATAGATACATTAGTGAAAAGAGAAAGTCCAGAGGGGGTATTGCTCAGATCAAAGGGGATAAGGGGGCGTGTGAGGGGGAGGACCATGTAAAAGCATCTATCCTAAACAGATACTTCTGCTCAATATTTACTGAAGAGAAGGTAGGGCCCACAGCTCTGCACCATGGACTCATGGGGAAGGGAGGTGTGCGCTAGTCCCTTCACAAAAGAAAGGGTCCTACAAGAGCTCGCTAAGCTCAGGCTGGACAAGGAAATGGGACCTGATGGCATACATCCCAGGGTACTAAAGGAGCTAAGGGTGGAACTAGCAGAGCCATTATCAGAACTGTTTAGTGAGTCTCGGAGCACAGGAGAGGTCCCAGAAGACTGGAGAAGGGCTCATGTGATCCCGCTCCACAAGAGTGGTAGCAGGGAGGAGGCAGAGAACTACAGACCCGTCAGTCTTACCTCAGTAGTGTGCAAGATTATGGAGACACTCCTTAAGGAAAGGATAGTGCAACGCCTGGAATCCATAGGCACACAGGACCCAAAACAGCATGGGTTTACAAAAGGAAGGTCCTGTCAAATTAATCTCATAGATTTCTTTGACTGGGTAACCAGAGTGGTGGATCAAGGGGGAGCAGTTAATGTTTCCCACCTTGACTTCAGCAAAGCTTTCGATACTGTTCCACACAGAAGATTAATTAATAAGCTGGGTGGGCTCGGGGTGGGTCAGACATTGGTCAACTGGGTGACAAACTGGTTGACAGGCAGAAAACAGAGAGTGGTGGTAAACGGTATAAAGTCAGAAGAGATGCAAGTCACAAGTGGGGTATCTCAGAGATCAGTCTTGGGGCCAGTCCTCTTCAATGGCTTCATCAGTGACATTGCAGATGGACTGGAGGGTACGGTTTGTCTGTTTGCAGATGACACCAAGCTCTGCAACAGAGTAGATGATCCAGATGATGTGGGCAGAATGAGAAGAGATCTGGATAAGCTAGCAGAATGGTCAGAAGAGTGGCAGCTCTGGTTTAATGCAGGGAAGTGCACGATCATGCACATAGGGAAGAGAAACCCTGAAGCCATCTATAGGCTGGGAGGAAAGTTGCTGGCAGTCACAAGGGAAGAAAGAGACTTGGTCGTCATCATCACTGATGTCCTGAAATCATCCAAGCAGACCTCTAAAGCAGTAGGTAAGGCTAGAGGGATGTTGGAGTGTATTAGTAGGGGTATCACAAGTCGGAAGAGGGAGGTTATAATCCTTCTTTAAAATACACTGGTTAGGCCCCACCTGGAGTACTGCATGCAGTAATGGAGGCCACACCTTCACAAGGACATTAACCAAATTGAGGCAGTCCAGAGAAGGGCAACCAAAATGGTGCAAGGACTGCATCAGAAAACATATAAGGACAGATTAGCTGAACTCAATATGTATACCCTAGAGCAAAGGAGGGAGAGAGGTGATATGATTGAAACATTCAAACGCCTTAAGGGCATTAACAAGGTGAAAGAGTCTAACATGTTTCAATATGAGAAAAATAGCAGGACAAGAGGACGCAGCCAGAGATTAGAGGGAGGCTGATTAAGGGGTAATGTGAGGAAGTTCTTTTTCTCAGAAATGGTGGTGGATGCATGGAACAGCCTACCTCAGGAAGTGGTGGATATGAATACAGTGCAGGGCTTCAAACAGACATGGGATAGGCATAAGAGAGCAATACAGATGAGTATGAATAGATAGGCCATTGACAGAGCAAACACCTATGGCACATTCATAAGGTACAAAAGAAATGGGCAGACTGGATGGGTCTTGCGGTCCTTTTCTGCTGTCAACTTCTATGTTTCTATGTTTCTATGCACTCCCACCACCCAAAGTTTAGGGCCCGGTAGTGATGCCACACAGTTGCACTGCATGCACATCCTTGCCTGCCATGCGTGCATGCTGCTTGCAAGAATTTATTTGTGCTAAAATAAATCAGAACGTCTGTGCATTTAGAAATAAAAAGTATTACAGTAGTTCTGCTGTAGAATTCTGCCTTCAAAAATATGTGTGGTGTAATCTGAGGTTGGGTTCAGGTTTCACTAAAGTCAATAGCCACCAGCAGTCTTGGAGGGCAGTCGTCTGACTGCACTCCCACTGCCCACAGTTTAGGACCAGGTAGTGATGCCACACAGTTGCACTGCGCACACACCCTTGTCTGCCCTGTGTGCGTGCTGCTTGCAAGAATTCTTTGTGCTAAAGTAAATCAGAACTTCTATGCATTTACAAATAAGAAGTATTACAGTAGTTCTCCTGTAGAAATCTATCTTTTTTACAGTACCTGAGAGTGTTTAGAAATTGCTGGCTGAGACAATGGCAGGTAGAGGAGGTAAAAAACGTACTTGGTTCAGCCCATGCAAATCTACAATGGCGGAACAAGTTGTTGATGTTGAACCTGAATGTGAGTGATGGTCAGGCTGTATTCAATGCCCAAAATTATTCTTTATCCCTTCCAAGCCTACAGTATGTCTTCCAGCGACAGTAGTACTGTGGCTGGCACCGGAGAAAGTGAATACAGGAAGCACAAATAGAAGGACACTGTGCTCAACTCCCACAACCACTAATGTGTTCCCATCTCTCACAAGTACCATCACACCTGTCATCGCCACCACCACTATAGAGACCCTGTCTTCCATAACAACTGGCAGCATGACTACTACAGACAGTCCTGCAAGTGTGACTGTCACTCCAGCCACTACTGACACTATTAACCCTGCCACTACTGTAACACTATCACCACAGTCTAGTATCCCTGCCGCAGTAAATATTACCTGGTTCTGAGTATTTCCCTCCACATGAATTTCCCAGTGACATGTCATCTTCTTCATCAGAGGCAAATGTGAGTGACTCAGGAGATGAGGCAGAGTGTGCTAGGTACCTTGAGGGCAGAAAAAAAGAGTAGCACTAGTACCAAGGGTAGTAGAAGTAGTAGTAAGGATAAGGGTCCACCTCCTGCTAAGAAGAGCAAACAAGCAACACTGACATTTCTTCAACAGGCTCCATCACAGCCTCAAGGACAGCCAAGTGATGGCAGCACTGGCATGGCACCATCATGGGCAGTGGTCACAGGGCAAGAACATGAGAATGAGACAGGCACATGTGTTGAAAATAACAACTGGGGGATGTGGTGCTACCAGAATCACTGGTAGCTGCAGTGTTAAGGGTGCTGTGTGGGTGCATTTCATTGTTTTAAAGGAGAACACAGGGAAGGCAGTCTGTTCTTTTTTGCAACAGCGCTATAAGCTAAGGGAAATAACTCTCTAACTTAACCACATCATTACAGAACCACTTGAAGCTTAAGCACTCTCAGCTGTATCAAAGCTCATCTGGATCTGGACCCTTGTTTTCACCAAGACCGAACCCTTCTGGTGGACAGGCATGCACTGTTAGCAGTGGTGGTGGTACTGACAGATCTGATTTTGAGCAACCCAGTGGTCATGGTACTCCTTCCCCCTCACCAACACAGAGTCCCTCTACTCTGGTCACTTCTGACTTCAGTGATACTACAAGGCAGAGACAGTCCTCAGAACTTTGCACACAACCAGCGAAATGGTTCACATCGATGTCTCCTGTGGCAGTTCCAATAATGGATGCTCTGCATGCACAAACAAAGTATCATTCCTCACATCCAATAATACAGCAAAGCACACAGCTGATTGACAAGATGATGACATTGGATCTCCAGCCTATTTCAGCTGTGGAAGATACTGGCTTCTGACAGCTTCTAAACTATTTGCACCCATGTTATCAGATACTATCTCATACTACATTTTCACGGAGTGTATTGCCACTGCTGTATGATGGTGTGTGATCTGCTGTTGCTGCTCTGCTTGCAAAGGCTGTTGGTGGTGTATTTCACTGCACATCAGATATCTAGACTAGTGATAACTCCCTGCATGCCTGTCTCTCCTTAACTGCACACTGGTGTGTGCAACAGCCTGCTGCTGCTGTTTCCAATGCATCACCTAGTGGCTCACCCTTTGCCCTCCTCAATCTTGTAGTCTCATTAGGTCAGCTTTTCTGAATGTCAGACTGATGAAGGAAGACCACAGAGCACATAATACCCTCATGTTACTGCAAGACATGTTGCAGTCTTGGACTGGTGTTAACATCAATTTAAAAGTTGGGTTTTTTGTTACCAACAATGGCACACACATGGTGAAAGTCATCAATGATGGCCATTTTGTGAGTATTTGTTGCTCTGTACACACACACACATACTGAATGTAGTGGTGACTCATGCACTGTGTAACAGTACTAGGACCAACAACATATTATCCACAGCCCATTCCATCTGCAGTCATTTCCATCACTCTGTAAAAGCCGCTAACAAATTACAAGAAGTTCAGGAATGCCTTGGTCTGCCCCAACATTGTGTAATACAAGATTTTAGCACTCAATGGAATTCTTCATACCTGATACTTTCAAGACTGCCGGAGCAAAAGTGAACACTACATGAAACGTCTATGGAGGAGAGGAGTACACATGACCTAAGTGCTACCACAGCCTTACTTAGTCAGGTTTTCCCAGCTGTGCATGTTCTCAAAAGATCATTACAACAGTTTTTGGCTGATGATACAATCAGTGCACAAGAGGTCACTGAGCTTGTTATTCATCTCGATGCAGAACTTGATGCAATGTTCGCCACAGTCATGGATAACTGCCATCACATATTTGCTACCATGTTGGACCCTTGGCTCAAATGTGAGATTCTTCATATAGCCATGGACTGTCACAGGATGACTCATTTTAGGCAATACCTTAGTTTGCTTGCTTGTTTGTTTTTATTTTATTAACTGGGTAAAGACATGGGACAAGCCCTTTTTCATGTCTGACCCAAAACAAGACAATTTACAACAATAAATACAGATAAAATACATTAAAACCAAAAAAATGATAATCAACAAATGAGTCATTTTGGATACAATCACATACATTCAATACAGACAACCATGTTTTCAGTCTACTTTTAAAACGTTCAATAGAACCTTCTTTTCTTAAATCCTCTGGCAAATTATTCCACAGTGAGGGGGCCAAGTTACAAAAAGCTCTAGAACCTGCCTTTGTTAAACAAAGTTTATCTACAAGTAAAGTCCCCTTAAAGGATCTCAGATTCAAAGAGATAGTTCTAACACTAAGCAAATTATGTAAAGGAAACTCATTACAGCCAAAACTAGATTTAAAAAATTAACAGTAAGAAGCATACTGAAAATGAGCATTCAGGGATAACCAATCAAGGGCTGAATAAAGAAGACAATGATGTGTACAAGGGGGAGAACTCAGCACAAAATGACAAATAGTATTAAAAACCATGGATAAAGCATGAGTTTCCTGACCTGACAACTTACAATACTAACTTCCCACATAATCCAAATAAGGAAGGAGTAAAGCAACAGCAATAACTTTCCTGGTATCAATAGTAAAAAATTGCTTAAACTTATATAGAACCCCAATCTTTTGATTAGTCCGACGACATACACTTTTGACTTGTCCCTGAAAAGATAAACAAGGATTAAGAATGACCCCTAAATATTTAAATTCAGACACTTGTTCCAAAGGGGTACCTTATCATCATGAATAATTAAACTAGGTTTTTACTCATTTGATATTGAGTCCCAAACAGCATGGACTTAGTTTTGGAAGTATTAAGAAGCAAAGCAGTCTCATTAAACCAATGACATACTAAACTAAAATCCTGTTCAAGATGTGAAGTGAGAGATGCTAACAAATGAGACTGAGTAAATAAAATCATATCATCAGCATAAAGTAAACAATCACAGGATAGAGGAACAGATGACAAATGATTTATAAATAAAGAAAACAAAAGAGAACCCAAAATCAATCCCTGAGGAAACACCAGACTGAACTGGATAAATAGAAGAACAAATAGGACCCAGAGAAACACAAAGAGAACGGTGGGATAGATAATCATTAATAGTGAAGAGTTAAATAGTGCCATACAGGCACTGAGACACTCAGAAGGGGAAGAAGATGCTCCAATTCAGGTTCCTGAGGGAGAGAAACTGGAAAGTGATGGTTTGGAATTGGATGGTACTGGTGGAGATGGGAAAAGATGGTATAGTGGCAGTGCAGAGGCGAGGAGAGTGACTGGGCATTACCTAGCACATCATTTTTTTTTTTTATTCTTTGTTCACAGGGTTAGGACACTGGACCAAAGGTCCCTTTTCAAGTCTGACCCAGACATAAGGGAAGGGGAAATTGTTTAACCAGGAAAGGCACACTAAGCTGGAGCTTGTTTCCAGGTATGACCTGGGAGCACAAGGAAGTTAAGTGATTTGCTCAGGGTCACACAGTATGCAAGTGGAAGTTGTGGGATTCAAACTCAGGTCTGGTCTGCTGGATGTCACCAGATTTGCAGCTCAGAGCCTTAGACCACTGTGCTATACTGCCTCCTAAAGAACAACATAAAGAACAACAAATACAAAAACAAAATCACAAAACATACATTAAACATAACACGTACTCTTCAAATAACAATTGCATACAGAAATCTGAAGTAGGTATTATTTCATCTTCATCTTCAAATTACCAAGGGAGAGAGCCTGATGAATGCAAGTAGGTAATGCATTCCAGTATAGTGGGGCTGCAACTGAGAAAGCACATGTTCAAATTTTAAGCCTTGCTTTAACAACGTTCAAAGAGATATCATTTTATAGTCTAAGACTAGGCAACATAGATCTAGTTAAGACTAAACCTGACAAAGGAAATAAGGATTTATAAAGAAAACATTTGAATATATTACTACTCAAATAATACTTAACCCTTGTAAGAAGGGGCAGCCAACCCAAAGATGAATACAGAACACAATGATGAGTATGAGCTGGAACTGCAAGAACAAATCTATAAATATTATTGTAGGCCACCGTCAGTGCATGCAATTCTTTTGAACCCAAGTTAAAATATAAAATTGATGCATAATCAAAGTATGGGAGAAGTGATCCAACAGCAACAACCTTTAGTGTCTCCATTGTAAAATACAATCTAAACTTATACAATAAACCTAATGTATGATTAATGGTTCTAACAATAGACTGTATTTGGTGACAAAAACTAAGCCCAGGGTCAAAAAGAACACCAAGATATCTGAATTGATCAACTTCTTCAATTGGAGACGCAAGCTGATCATACAATACAAGCCTCGGAGAGTCCCTGAGCATAATTGGCATTCCAAAAAGCATCGTCTCGGTTTTTTTTAAATTTAACACCATAAAATTATTCGAAAACCATGAATAAACGTTCCCAAAGTTTTTGTCTAAAGAGATGGTCCATTCCGATGCTGACTTGGACTGGGAAAAAATAATTAAGTCATCAGCATGCAAAATAGAATCACTAAATAAACATAATTGAGGGAGCTGATTAATAAATAAAGAAAATAATAAGGGGCTCAGTACGGACCCTTGAGGAACACCACAGGATATTGGAAACACATTTGAAGCAACATTTCCAGTTTGAACAAATTGACATCGATTTGACAAATAATCACCAATCCATAACACTGCAGCTTCAGAAAAAACAATGTTCTTTAATTTAGAACAAGTGAGGTTGTGATCAATTAAGTCAAATGCCTTGGTAAGGTCCATGAACTCCGCCCTCACTAACTGCCCCCTATCAAACCCACGCAGGATGGCATCCGTGAACCTGACCAAGGCAGTCCCTGTACCATAATGCTGGTGGAAACCATGTTGTTGGCCTGCCAACACATCAAAAGCTGTCAAATAATGGGGGGTGGCCAACCACGGACAAGATGGCTGCCTAATCTCTCTGCTCTGCAGCTAAGGGGGAAAATGATCTGAAGAAACCCGGCACAGTAGATTTATATAGGCATGTTTAGAAACGTTATAGAGGGTGAATGACATGTGCTAAAGAATTACCTGAGAGATCTGCCAAAGCATCGCAAATGGCTGATTGTTGTAAACTAACGCTTACTCTCCGGACACCGACCTGGGCCTCACTCCCAGCATGGCCTGCAACACCACTGCGATGGGTGAGAACTCCCGCATGGAACAGATGTTTGCTCAAATATTGACACAGATGGAGCAGCTCATCACTGCTGCTAATGCGACTACCCAAGTGCTAAAAGGGATTGAAGTCCGCTTGTTTCATACCGAGTGGAGATTGGGATCGCAAGATGCAGCCATACACGATCTATCAGTAAACATGTGGGAGCAAGCTAAAATTATTCACTTACTTCAGGAGAAGGTCGATGACCTTGAAAACAGGAGCCGGCGAAACAACCTTAGGTTCATCGGTTTCCCAGAGGGGGCTGAGAAAAATAATGCGGTCTCTTTTTTGCAGCACACTCTCCCTACATTGTTAGGCCTCCCAGAGGACTTTAGGCCCCAGGTAAAGCGAGCTCATCGTTCCCTAGCCCCACCCCCCAAACCAGGCAAAAGGTCTAGGCCACTGCTGGCTAAATTCCTGGACTTCAGACAAAAAGAGGTCATTACGAAAGCGGCCGGAGAAATTAATAATATAATATGGCAGGGGCACAGAATACATGTCTTTCAGGGCTACTCAAAAGAACTATCAGACCGTCGGAGAGAGTATGGTTTGGCAAGGAAGGTTCTTCATGCACATGGCTATTCCTTCTCGTTGCGCTATCCAGCTACCATGAGGGTGATGCATAATGGAGTACCACTGACGTTTGCTTCTGCTGAAAATTTGATGGACTTTTTAAGAGCCCAGCACCCAGAGGACTTTTGAGTGCAAGGAGCTTACTCAGCCACACAGATGACGGTGGAGGCAACAGAGCTGGAAGATTCCCTGCAGGCTACATCAGACACACCTTCTACTATGCAGGTTTGAACTTTTGAGGCTGTCCTGCTTCCAAGATCATGGAAGCGGCATCCTTCAACCCGGCATCCCAAACGTAGGCACCCTAGAGTGCGGGCAGTGTCGACGAGTCCCTGACCCGAACCTGAGCACAGACATAGAGCTCGCTTGGGCATGGATCTGCGAGCGTATTTCACCCCAAATCCCTATGCACTGCTCCAAACAGACAGTCCAGATCCACAAGATGTCGCCAACGGGGATGCAGCATTGCAGTTAGTTAATGAAAAACCTTCTACTGTTGAACAGGATAAATCATGGGCAGATATTGTAGCATCTCTCACAAACCAACAAATAAGCCCCATTCATCTCTTGGCAGGTGCTGGGAACAATCAATCTTCTGAGCGTACAGAGACTGATGAAGCCTCTTCTAAGACATACTCTGATACAGCCACATGGAGGACTTGGGATAAGTGATGGTTCTTTTTGGTTTTTCCTCTTACCCAGACTCTTGGGGGTACTTAGATCTGTGTTTTAGCTTCCCCCCTCCCCCTTAAGATTTTTCTTTCCTAATTCTTTATATGTAAACTGTCCCCCAGTTCTCCATCCTCTGCCCCCCTTATTGTTTTTTCCTTTTCGTTCCTTGCTCTACCTGGATATTTACAAGGTACCTCTGACGGTGGCCCTGCTAGGCACACGACAGACACTCCTCCCAGATAGATCCTATGATTTTAACCTATCCCTCCCCTTTTGGCTGATAGACAGCGATTTCTCTCTCAAACTGCAGAGTAAAGCATCGCTTTATCATACTCCCCCCACGGATGTGCATGGTGGCCTTGAAGCACATGCTTGCTGGCCAGACTCCATGGGGCTTCCTTTTGGCCATCTTTAGGCCTGGTGTAAATAGTTTGGGTTGTTATGCTTGTTTGTTAAATGCAGTGCTACTGTATTATTTTTCACAAGATATCAGGTTGCATGTTCAAACTGCAGGGATGGTATTGAAGCTGATCGGTAGCGGTATGGTATCCTGGAAGGGGCCATTCCTCCTCTCAGCCTTTCGTCTATTTCGTGGTTGGAACACTAGATTCGGTTTCATAAAGAAATTAGATTATGGCTGACATAAATTTTGTTACCTGGAATGTGAGGGGCCTTAATACCCCAATAAAGCGTTCGCAGGTTTTGGCACATTTAAAAAGGCTGAGAGTGGATGTTGCTCTACTCCAGGAGACCAAACTCTGGCAAGTAGATAATGATAGCCTTAAAAGGGCATGGGTGGGCCTGGTGATATCCTCCTCTGCCTCTACGCATAAGAGAGGAGTCGCTATTCTTGTGCACAAATCTCTTCACTGGACACTAGTTAAATCCAAGTGGGATAACTTTGGTAGATGGGTAATGGCTCTTTTTATTAAACAACGAGGGCCCCTGGTGGTAGTTAACATGTATGGCCCTAATGAGGACTTACTCATTCTTTCATGCTATGGCGCAGTCCCTTTCCTCCATAGCAGGAGATCAAACACCGGTGGTCCTGGGAGGGGATCTTAATATTCCTTTAGACTTAAGAGCTGATAGGACTACCAATGCCCCAGATAGACACCCCAAAGCAAGAAGGGCACTGCAACAGCTCATGGCTGAATTGGGGTTAACAGATGCTTGGAGAATCCTTAACCTCCAAGAAAAAGAATACACTTTTTTCTCTCCAGTTCACAAAACCTATTCCAGTTTGGATTATTGGCTAATTTCCCCATTTCAGCAGAATATAGAATTTGACATTCAGATCTACCCGATAGTGATATCGGATCATGCTCCTGTCTGCGTGCTGTTAATGTGGGGCTTGGAGATCAGACACACTCGTACCTGGAAACTTGACCCTCTCTTATTGAGAGATCCAGATTTTCCCATTTGGGTGGCCACACAAGTTACACTGTTTTTGCAGGATAATCCCCCTGAGCTGACAGACCCGCCGTGCTTGTGGAAAGCTCTGAAAGTTACGCTTAGAGGGGTTATCATGGCCTACGCTGCTGCCTGTAGGCGGTGGAGGGAACAACAACTTAAAAGGCTTGAGCAACGTCTGGCTGTATTGGAGGGCACTTGTAAGAAACCCCCCCTCCCCCATTTGACTCCAGACCCTCCTCTTATCATTTGGAAATTATTCGCCTTTGCTCAGATAGTAATAGCCTTTTGGATAGGAAGCAGAGCTGGCTGTTCTACACTCAAAGCACAGGTATTGGGCAGGAGGTGAGAAAGGGGGGAAAATATTGGCATATAGGCTATGCAAGCAGAGAGCGGAGAGCTATATTACTGGTCTCAGAGATCCAGGTGGAGAAATACAAGTGACTCAGGAGGGTATAAACCACATAATGGTGAATTTCTATAAGGAACTCTATATATCCTCAAGAGTTTTGGACCCCATGAGGATAAAGCAATTCCTCAACCTATTTCCTATCCTTCAGTTATCTCCGCAGCAGGCGAAGGTCTTAGAAGCTCCTATCACCTCTATGGAAGTGACCATAGCTTTACAGGCCCTAAATGCAGGCAAGGCACCAGGAGGAGATGTATTTCCCCCTGAATTCTGGAGTATAGTAGCTCTGCAAATTGCCCCTTTACTGACTACCCTTTTTAATTCAGCAAAAAGCTCTGGTTCTTTTCCAAGCTTGCTTAGAGAAGCAATCATTACAATTTTATCTAAGAAAGGGGATGACCCTACAAAACCCTCTAATTATCGGCCAATCTCTTTGATAAATTTCTACAGCAAAATATTTGTGAAAGTTATGGCCATTCGCCTTAGTCCCTTACTTACCTCCTTGGTCCATCCTTCCTAGGCAGGATTCATTCCAGGGAGATTCAGTAGGGATCACATCCGCTCTATGATCAACATTATGATCTTTGCCCAAGCAGGCATTATTCCTGCTGCAGCAGTGGCAATAGATTTTGAAAAGGCCTTTGATTCCCTTGAATGGGATTTTCTACTGCAGGTGCTGGAAGTCATGGGGTGAGGACCCCACTTTTGGGCTTGGATTGCTGTGCTGTATAACCAACCCATGGCACGGATTCTTACAAATGCCACACTGTCTGCTCCCTTCTCTCTGGGGCGGGGAACTAGGCAGGGGTGCCCCCTTTCCCCCTTACTTTTTATACTTGCACTGGAGCCCCTAGCAATTGCCATCAGATCCTCTTCTAAAATGAAAGGCTTTCACATTGGTGAAAAGGTGTACTCTACCTTCTTATATGCGGATGACCTGCTTGTGCCACTAGCTGATGCCTCAGCTTCCATCTCTCTCCTTCTTAATTTGCTGGTGGAATTTGCTACGCTATCGGGTCTAAAAATCAATTGCTCCATAACAGAGGTACTACCACTAAATATTTGATGTACCAAGTCCTTACTGGCTCAGTTTGGGCTTCAGTGGGCGGCTCACTCGATAGTGTATTTAGGTATCAGACTACAGACAGATATAGCTAAAATCTGGGAGCTAAATCTAAACCCCCTGATTGCAGATAGTAGAACTGAATTGGATCGGTGGCATAAACTACATCTTACATTAGCTGGGAAAATATCAGCCATTAAAATGGTTGTTGCCCCAAAGCTCCTATATATTATATTGCACATCCCCTTGGCACTTCTGGCAACGTGGGCAACAGCTATAGATAAGATGTTCTATAGCTTCCTGTGGGAAAAGGCCAAACCTAGTTATAGCAGAAATAAACTACGCGCACACTGGAAATGGGGATAGAACCTCCCTTGGATAGAAGGGTATAAATTAGCATATCTCAGAGCACAGACTATTGTCTGGTTTCTCTCATCAGGGGCCAAAAATGCACAGTGGGTTGAGATGGAGTCAGAAAGGGCCAGGCAGAGGAACCTAGCTACCCTGCTGTATACCCCTTTACCCCAGCCTTTGCGGGCTCATCTCACCATATCGGCCTCTGTCTCGGCATGGCATTCAGTCCATAAGAAAATAAAGGCTAATCCTTATCTGTTGGCAGAAATGCCAATATGGCATAATAATGCCCTTATGATAGAGGGGAAAACATTTGTTTGGGTGGACTGGGTAAACAAGGGGATTTTTAAACTAGCTCAGATTCTGGATGATGGTGGACAAAATATGAAATCCCTTAAAGAATTAGATGTTGAATACCACCTGGGGTCCAAGACCTTTTGACAATATTTGCAGCTACGCAGCATGATACAAACTTATATCAAACATCGCCATGGGGCATGACAGAGCAACCCGACCCCCCTTGCTAGCTGGCTTTTGGCCAAGAAGGGAGTAGGTAGTTGCATTTATGCAGCCCTTATGTTGCAACTCCCCACTGGGTCTAATACAGCCAAAGCTAGATGGGAAAAGGCTCTTAATCAGTCTATACCAGAGGAGCAATGGTTACTATGTTGGAGGGAAGCCCACAAAAATCTCCCGGACCCTCGCAGCCAGCTAATACAACATAAAATACTCTCTCACTGGTACCACACCCCAAATATGTGCTATCGCATGCATCTGGTAGACGCGGACCTATGCTGGAGATGCGATGCCCCGGTTGGGGATTTAGCCCATATTTTATGGCATTGTCCAAAGCTCTCATCTTTTTGAACAGCAGCTTCCGGCCTTGCTGAACAAATATTGGGAGCTACAGTTGGACTGTCTCGTATGCTTTGGATCCTGGGTCTGATACCTCAGGGCTTGAAGCTGTCTAAGTTGCAGACCCAGTGGCTCTCAATATTTAGCCTTCAGGCTAAATGGCTAATTCCAAGCCATTGGAGAGCTAAAGAGATTCCCTCTTTATCTGAGCTATATAATTCAATGGCCCTCATCGCCAAGTTAGACCTCTTATCCCATATAGCGAACAGTACAATGTCTAAATATCACCTCTGCTGGGGCCCCCTTTCCTTTCCCCTCGAGCAGGGGTAGGCTGAATGCTAGGGGTCACCCCCAATAGGTAATTATCTAAAATAAAGGCAAGCGACTGGCTACACTAAACTCTAGGTGTAAACGTACTACCAGACCTCCTGCGTATATTTATCTCTAACAAATAAGTACATGATACCTGTGACAGCTTTGTTCCTTTTGATCAGATTAAGGTAAGAACAAGTTATCTTCCTGGTGAGATTATGCCTCAATTTAGATGTACTAGAGTTCTATGTCCCTTTATTACCTGTTAGATAAATGTTCAAGATAAGATAAGGGACTACAGAGGTCCATTTCTTTAGAATTACCGTATGTTATATATTGTAAGCAGTCATATACTCAAATACCTATGTATAATGTAATATTGTTGAGCTATTATGCCACGCTTGTACCACTCTCACACAAGATACTATATATGCTCTGTAATATCCATAGTCTAGAATGTTCCAGTATATGTAAGCTTGTTCAGAAGCGTGACTATGGCTTTGAGCTTAACTGTCTGTACCTTACTGATGAAACCAATAAAAAATACTAACTGTAAAAAAAAAAAAAGCTGTCAAATTATTATTCATCTGCCGAGCAATAACTTTCTCAAGCAAGTTACTAAGGGGATTTAGAATAGATATAGGCCAAAAATCATCCAGATTAACTGCATTCGATTTTTTGGGAATTGGAACAATCCAGGCTTTCTTCCAATCTAACAGAAATTGACAGGTAACTAATGACAAATTAAAAATATGAGATAAAGGATTAATGATATATGACAATGCCAACTTCAAAAAACGTCCATCTAACCCACCCCCACAATCAAATTTGTCAGGGATGCTGTTAAAAAGCTTCAAAATGTCAAACTGACTAGTCTCTTTGAACTTAAACATGGGACAATTTGCCAGAGTATCTGGACATTCACAACTATTCCCTCTAGACTGAAATACAGTAGACCTAAAAGCAGACAAATCAGAAAATGTCATTGCATCAACAGCAACACAAATGCTCACAGTCTCAGCCTGTCTCTGCAGAAAATGTACCTAATGTCTACTTTGCAGAATTAACTGAGCCATTTGAAGCTGATCCACTGGGCTACTGGATTCAGAAAATGAACTCCTCTCATCTCCTGGCACAACTTGCTTTAAATGTTTAGCACTGCTGTTGTCGTTGTGAAGTCACACTGTTCCAAGCTGGACCCTCAACACATTGAACAACTAGTGTTCATTAAGCTAAATTTACCATTAGTTGGCAACAAATACGATCTGCCCACATAAAACTGGTGGTATAGTACAACTCTCAAGTTGCCTAATGTTATGAAAGTGTAATGTTACTTTTTTTGGGGCTCGTCCTTTCTTTTTTCTATCATGTTAAATATTTAATTTAAAGGGTAACTCTACTTCCTGGCATATAACTGCAGGATCACCATGAGACCCTTCTTAAACTAGAAACATTTAAATACTGTATCATGTTTTAATGCACTTACTATTGTGTACTTTGGGTTACTAATAATCTGTTGGAAAATGACTACTTGGCCCACACAGTCTGTCCAGATTGTCCAACCCTGCCTAATCAGTCTCTTCTGAAGACCCTAAAGCAACCCTACTGCCTCCCTGCCTGTTTTGCAGTACACCTCTATGCCCCTCTCGTGCATGCTTGGAGACCCACACTGTTTTTGCCACCATCACTTATGCTGGCAGTCTCTGTCAGGCATTTACCATGATTTCTGTGAATAAATATTTCTTCACATCTGTCTTGAACTCCCCTTTCAGCTTCATCACATGCCCCCATTGCTCCCAGTACTTGTGCTCATTGTCATTTGAAAGAGACTCTCCTTATGTGCCCTGTCTTCACCCCCATGAGGTACTTGTCTAGGTCTCTATCATGGCACATCTTGCTCTCCTCTCTTCCAGGGTGCACATACAATGCACTTATGCCAGTGCCACTTTCATTGCCCTAGACAAGACAAAAGATGTCACCTCATCTGCAGCCTTTGGTCAATTTATGATGACCGTCTGTCACCCGATAACTGACCAGTGCAGTAGTTTGTTGCCTTTTTCTGTGTCTGAAAGGCTGTTAGGGAGTGTTCATGGCAGAATTCTCTTATACTTCAAAAGGGAAGGAAGTGGTTGACTTTAAAAGTGTTACAATGTCTTATTAAAAAAGAAAACTTTTTTTGGGATGAATACTGAATATCTACTAGTAGTAAAGTAGTAAAAAGGAATAATTGGAGTCCCAAATATGAATATTCATCTGAATATTTAAATTAAGGTATTCACACACCCCTACTGTTGAGGTGGGCCCCCAGGTGTGGAAGAAAAAAGGTAGGGTAAAAAAGGGCCAGGGAGCCAGCAGGTGGTGTAATGGTAGGACTCTTGCTCACCACTCCAGTGACCTGGCTTCAAACATAGACTCGGGCTGCAGGAGGGGCCTGCTGGGGAAGAAGTGATCCAGTGTCTCACAGGACAGCTCTTCTCCTTTGAAGCAAGGGGAATCTGTCCTCCATTTTTTGCCTGCCACCCAGCGGAAGCTGTGTGATAGTACAACCAAGACTTCAGTAGGGGACAGAAGGAAGCCACCAGATGTTGGCACAAGCTTGTGTGCAGTCGTGTATACCTGCATTTCACATAACTGTGCACTGGCTAGCCCAGGGAGAAAACTGTAAGAAAACCTTTGGATGGCAGCAAGAAGACTGACACCCTGCAGGCCCCGCACCACTGCACAGGCACCCACCTTCTGAACCAGATGACGGTGGGGCACGCATTTGGGGGACACAGGAGGCAGGGATTAGTATGGAAGGAGATGCCTGTGACAGGGCTAGGGGGTCAGTCAGATGAGGGGTGATCTGGCAGCAGGGGCTGATAAACACAGGGTTAAAAAAGGGCTGGGCCAGCTCAGTGTCATGATAACAGACCTGTTGTGCAGCTCTAGAGATCTGACTACATGGTTGAGAAGAATTGCACTGTCCCACAGTGCAAAGGTGCAGGCTGTGTGTGAGACAGCATGTCCTACGGCTTGCTGTGGTCCAGCATCATTATCAGTTACTAAGGCAGCTAACGTCTCTCTCCCTCCAGGCTGAATGAGTGGTACAGCAATAAAATACCCTTAGAGAAGCTGTAACTTGGTCTTTGTCTGCGCCTGCTGTTGGTCTACTATTTATTTATTCATTGAATAGTTTCACCAGGAAAGCACACTGAACAATCGAGTTGCTCATCTCTTGGTGCGTTCTGGGGTGAGGGGACGGGAGGAACAACATATAGCACAACACAATCACCAAGGGCAATCACACCTCAATACAATATAATACTACATACATACAAATTGGAGAAATGGATGAAGTGCTAATAAATAGTCAATACAAGCAATGGATTAACAACAGCATTGGGATAAGGAAGAAGGAGAACAAACAAACATGACTTTTGTAATTGATGTACATATACATTACATACACAGTAACAACTGTTCATCTCAAACAAGTGCTTTAAGTAAGGTTATCATTTATTTCAGCTTAGGAAAGGCAGTGAGGTCTAAATTGGGAGTGGTGGTTCAGGATGTTTTCATATTCAAACTGAGAGACGGTAAAGGAATGGTAGCGAGTGGAAGGTGGGAGAACGTAGAAACAAGAGCAATTGGGAGAGAAGAAGTTGTACAGGGCTGAAGAGATGGAGAGAAGGGAAGAGGAGTGTCTAATTTGATGAGGTAATGAATTTTATAGTTTAGGGAAGCGGCACGAGAACGCTAATTGTCCTACTGAAGTTGAATGGCGAGGGACTGCCATAGTGTGTGTATCATAGGATCTAAGTGCGTGAGATGGGGGGGAATGGCAAGTGAGGAGGAGAGGTAGGATGGGAAGGACCCGAATACAAATTTTGAAATATATTTGGCACTGTGGGAGAGACGCCTGTTATCAAGTGAAGGGAAAACAAGAGAATGGTAGAGATCACAGTGATGAGTATTGGGGGGAGGGGGGAGTCCTGAGCGAAGTGGCAGAAGAAGTAGAAGAGGGTATCCAATCTAGTTCAGGATGTCTTGGGAGCATCAATATAGACTACATTACAGTAGTCAAAAATTGGGAGAATCATTTTTTGGATGAGTTCCCGCTTAGCCGATAGAGTTAAGCAACTACGGTTCCTGTACAGGGCGTCTAACTTGGGGCGCAGTTTTTTCAGGATGGTGTCTACATGTACAGAAAAGCTAAAGTGTTGGTCAAGCCAAACCCCAAGGTATCTAAAAGAGAAGTTGTCCTCAAGGGTAGTCCCGTCAAGGGTGTGGAAGGAGGGCATGGAGGGGAGCCTAGAGAGTCTCTGCCTAGTGCCAAAGGTGATGGAGGCAGTCTTCTTAGCATTAAGAAAGAGTTGATGTGAGCAAAGCCAGTGCTGAATCTTATCAAAGTCATGCTGGAGTCTGTATGCAACATCAGTGGGAGACTGTCTAGAAGTAAACAGGACAGTGTCATCAGTATACATGTGGATTGTGGATGACGTGCATACTGAAAGAAGATCATTCAGGAAAACAGAGAATAGTTGGAATCCTAAGACTGAGCTCTGTGGCACACCAGTGTTAATTGGGAGAGGAGGGGATATAGAGTCACCAGTTCTAACTGATTGTGTCCTACCTACAAGGGAATCATGTCACCGCACTGACAGGAAAACAGTGAAGACAATCACAGCGACATTATTGACAGTTCGCTGTGATGGTCCACTAGGTTCATGACGCTGATGTCTCTGGGGAGTTTGCTCCTTCCCTGAACCAAATCTGACTTGGTGCTGGTTATCTAAAGTGTGGGGAGTGCGGGAGGAAAAGCCCTCACAAAAAACATAGTTTTCCTCAAATTGGTGGCATTATGCCATCGCTATATCAATGGTTGGCAAAGTTCCTGTCACTGGAATGGAAGCACCTACAAGGTAGGCTTTGAACCAGTCAGATAGGCCAGCTGAAGTGAGATTGTTTATAAGGAGGGGAGGGAGACTGTGTCGAAAGCCTTGGTGAAGTTGACAAAAATAGCAGATGTGATTAGGCTATTATCCATCCCTGAGAGGATGGAATCAGTGAGCCTAAGTAAGGAGGTAGTGGTTGAGTGAAACTTCTGGAAAACAAATTGGAATGGTGTGAAGAAAGAGGAGTCAGAGAGAAATGAGGCGAGTTAAGAGAACGATGTGCTCCTGTAGCTTGGCAAGGATAGGGAGAAGGGATATAGGATGACAGTTCCCAGGAGAGGAGAGGTCACAACCCTTGGGTAGTGGCAGGACAACAGCATACTTCCAGGTGGCTGGGACATAAGCAGAAGAGAAAGTAAGGTTTAAGAGATCAGACAGTGGTGAGGAGCTTGCATTTGCAGATAGCTATTGGAGCTTGGGATCAAGCCCACTAGATGAGCTGCCCTTATAGGGGTTGAGAGCAAGGAGAGCTTCCAAGGTGTCAGTAGGAGAGACATTGGTGAAGGAGAAAGAGTCCGGAATGGAGGGAACATTTGATTTAGTGCTAGAGGGTGGTGGGAGAGAAGAGAGAAGGGGAGGAAGGGAGAACAAAAGGGCATAGGCACAGGAGGTGAAACAGGAGTTAAATTCAGAGGCAACAGTAAGGGGGTCAGATATAAAGGATTTATTTAATTTGAGGAGTGGGGTAGGCAGATTTGAAGGAGGGGACAAAGCGTGGACTACCTTCCAAAATTTTGAAGGGTGGTTAATGTTTGGAAGGTAGATCAGAAGTATTCAGCCTTGGCCAGCCTGATAGCCTTGGTACATGAGTTGCGAAGTGTACAGTATAGTTGGAAATCACTATGCAGCTAAGAGGCTTTATGAACCTTCCATGCACGGCCATGAGCATATTGGCAGGCCAGCAATTCTGGTGTGACCCAAGGATGGTGATTACCACAAACTCTGGAGTGTCTAACAGGGGAATGCTGGTTCCTGGTGTGGAGGAATTTATCCTTGAAGTAGTCCAGAGCTTCGTCGACTGTGTTTGCTGGGGAGATTGCAGACCAGTCAGTTTGCACTAGGTCATGGAGGAGGGGAGTAAGATCCAGGGAGTTACAAGATCTAGTTGGTAAGATTTTGTGAGGAGCCTTAGGTCTAAGTATTTTGTGAACCATATAGATCATGTGATGATCGTTTAAAGCATCTGGAAGTAAGTCAGATTGGATGACCCTGTGTGGATGGGAAGTGAAGGCTCATTAAATATGTGAATGATTTAGAGTTTTAGAATTCAGCTGGGTTGGTTCCTCGATCAATTGTTATAGGTTAAGGGCAGCTATGTCATTTCAGACTTTACTAAGGGAGGAGGATAGCCAGTTTTGGTTGAAATCCCCTATAATATAGAGTTCACCAGAGAAGGTGTGGGAAACAATGGATGTTATGAGATCAGTGGCAATAGAAGTAGGGAGGCCAGGGCAGCAGTATACCCCAGCCACAAAGATGGGGACAGAGAAAGGAAGGGCTAGTCTCACGATGAGTACCTCATAAGCTGCTGGGAGGGATAGAAACATAGAAACATAGAAGTTGACAGCAAGGCCCATCCAGTCTGCCCATTTCTTTTTCTACCTTATGAATGTGCCATAGGCCTTCGCTCTATCAATGGCCTATCTATTCACACTCATCTGTATTGCTCCCTTATGCCTATCCCACGCCTGTTTGAAGCCCTGCACTGTATTCATATCCACCACTTCCTGAGGTAGGCCATTCTACGCATCCACCACCCTTTCTGTGAAAAAGAACTTCCTCACATTACCCCTTAATCAGCCTCCCTCTAATCTCATGCTGCGTCCTCTTGTCCTGCTATTTGTCTTATATTGAAACATGTTAGACTCTTTCACCTTGTTAATGCCCTTAAGGTGTTTGAGTGTTTCAATCATATCACCTCTCTCCCTCCTTTGCTCAAGGGTATACATATTGAGCTCAGTTAATCTGTTCTCATATGTTTTCTGATGCAGTCCCTGCACCATTTTGGGTGCCCTTCTCTGGACTGCCTCAATTTGGTTAATGTTCTTGTGAAGGTGTGGCCTCCAGTACTGCATGCAGTACTCCAGATGGGGCCTAAGCAGTGTCTTGTAAAGAGGGATTATTACCTCCCTCTTCTGACTTGTGATACCCCTACTAATACACTCCAACATCCCTCTAGCCTTACCTACTGCTTTAGAGGTCTGATTGGATAATTTCAAGTCATCGGTGATGATGACGCCCAAGTCTCTTTCTTCTCTTTTGGCTGCCAGCAACTCACCTCCCAGCATATAGGTGGCCTCAGGGTTTCTCTTTCCTATGTGCATGATCTTGCACTTCTTTGTGTTAAACCCCAGTTACCACTCTTCCGACCATTTTGCTAGTTTATCCAGATCTCTTCTCATTCTGCCCACACCATCTGGATCATCTACTCTGTTGCAGATCTTGGTGTCATCTGCAAACATACAAACCTTACCCTCCAGTCCATCTGTAATGTCACTGATGAAGATATTGAAGAGGACTGGCCCCAGGACTGATCCCTGAGGTATCTCACTTGTGATTTGCATCTCTTCTGACTGTATACTGTTTATCACCACTCTCTGTTTTCTGCCCATCAACCAGTTTGCCACCCAGTTGACCAACATCTGACCCACCCAGAGCCCACCCAGCTTATTAATCAATCTTCTATGTGGAACAGTATCAAAAGCTTTGCTGAAGTCAAGGTAGGTAACATCAACTGCTCACCCTTGGTCCGCCACTCTGGTTACCCAGTCAGAGAAATTTATGAGATTAGTTTGACAGGACCTGCCTTTTGAAAACCCATGCTGTCTTGGATTATGTGCTCCTATGGATTCCAGGTGTTGCACTATCTGTTCCTTAAGGAGTGTATCCATAATCTTGCCTACTACTGAGGTAAGACTGACTGGTCTGTAGTTCTCTGCCTCCTCCCTGCTACCACTCTTGTGGAGCAGGATCACATGAGCCCTTCTCCAGTCTTCTTGGACCTCTCCTGTGCTTAGAGACTCACTAAACAGTTCTGATAATGGCTCTGCTAGTTCCACCCTTAGCTCCTTTAGAACCCTGTGATGTATGCCATCAGGTCCCATCGCCTTGTCCACCCTGAGCTTATTGAGCTTTTGTAGGACCCTTTCTTTTGTGAAGGGACTAGTGCACACCTCCTTCCCCCCTGTGTTCATGGTGCAGAGCTGTGTGCTCTGCCCTACCTTCTCTTCTGTAAATACTGAGCAGAAATATCTATTTAGGATAAATGCTTTTACATGGTCCTCCTCCTCCTCACATGCCCCCTTATCCTCTTTGATCTTAGCAATACCCCCTCTGGACTTTCTCCTTTCACTAATGTATCTATAGAAAGTCTTGTCACCTTCTTTTACTGTTTGTGCTAGTGTTTCATCGGTTTGGGCCTTTGCCTGCTTTACTGTCTTCCCTGCTTCCCTTAAGGAAGTTTGGAATGCCTCCCTATCTTCATCCTGCTGCGTTCCCTTATGTTTCCTGAATGCCAGTCTTTTGGCTCTGACCTTTTCTGCTACTGTGTTTGAGAATCAAAGTGGTTTCCTTCTTCTTTTGCACTTTCTTTTCTCACTAACACAATGGGATGTTGCTTCAAGTATTACATCTTTAATGCTTGCCCACTTTGCCTATACCCCCTCACCTGTATTTCTTTTTGCCAGGGCTAGCTTAACTCTGTTGGCCATCTTATCAAAGTCAGCTCCTCTGAAGTCCCATATTTTTGCCTTGGAATGGGATGATTTAGTTCTATTGGCCAAATTGAACCATACCATGTGATGGTCACTGGCACCCAGGTGACCTTCTACCTGGAAATCTGTGATCCTTTCCCTGTTAGTCAGTACTAAATCTAGGATAGCCCTGTCTCTTGTGGGCTGTTGTACCAGTTGTTTGAGGCCCTCCCCCTGCAGGGAATCCACCATGTGTCTAGTTCTGGCAGATATCCCTGCTGGTATTGACTAATCTGTACCTGGCAAGTTGAAGTCTCCCATTATCAGAACCTTCCTTTTAGCTGTCATGTTTTGTATATCTTCTAACAGTAACATGTCTATGTCCTCCCCCTGGTCTGGAGGCCTGTACACAATCTCAGTTGGCATGGCCGTCCCATTTTCTATTTCCAGGGTGACCAACAGTTCTTCTGGCTCCTTATGTGTATTCTGAATTTCTGTAGCTTTGATATTTTCATTGACATAAAGGGCCACCCCCCCCCCCCTTTTTGCACCTCAGTCTCTTCTGAACAGTACATAGTTAGGTACTGAAGTCTCCCAAGTGTGGTTACTGGTAAACCATGTCTCACTAATGTCTACTTTGTCCAGTTTAGCCTCTTTCATTATTGCCTGCAGGTCTGGGATCTTGTTTCCCAGACTGTGAGCATTTGTGTACATGATTTTCCATTGGTCAATGGATGGGATGTGGACAGGATGCTCATATATTGGATTGAGGAGGAGATGTACATTACCACTCCTCCACCTCTTCCTGCATGGTCTTGTCATGAGATGAAGAAGCCAGGAATAGAGATGCAATTGTCAGATATTTTAGTATTGAGCCAGGATTCAGTAAGTATGAGTATGTCCGGGGTGAGAGATAAGGTGAGAGGTAGTAGTAGGTCAAGTTTCGGTAGTAGGCTTCATATACTGTATTGAGATGGAGAAATTTTAGTCCACGGGGGAGGTCAGAGGGGCTGCATGGGAAAAGAACTGGGTTGGGATTAATATCTCCAGAGGCTAGTAGTAGTAGTGTGATGATGAGGTAGTGAAACTTGAAACTCTTGTACCATGGTGTGATGCAAGTGGGTGTGATTTTGAGGGTGGGGAATGAGAGGAGGTTGAATGTAATTTTAGTAAGAGTAGTATGGCACTGAGCAAGGGACTGAAAGGAGAGATGCATTTGAAAGGTGAGAAAAATAGGACCAGGTTAGATGAAAAGGTGTAGAGGTGACCTCATAGAAAACATTGGAGCAGTTAAGATAGGTGTACAAGAAAGTGGTAATATGGTAGGGATATGTACTAAGGGGTAGCTAGAAGGGAAGGGTGAACATAGGTATGATTAATAATAGCAGGCAAGATGTGATTACTAACATGGTGAGATGGTGTAGTTAATGGAAAGTTCAGTTCAAGATCAGCTGCAGTGAAGGAGTGCCCAGTCAGGGACTTCCGCCTAAAGGGGGGAGAAAGGGGAATTAGGTTTTAGTTATAGAATCATCTCAATCGGAGGGGGGTTAGGAGAGAGAGGAAGGGAGACGAGGCAGAGAGGGAGCAGGAAAAAAAAGGTCAGCAGAATGCACAAACAGCTGCAAAGCCAAATCAGTGTTAAAAGCTAAAACTCACCAAAGGTAGCTATAAGCACAATTGGGCTAAAAGCCCAACCAAAGGTTAAAGCTAGTTTGGAGCAGAAATATCTATAATGCAGCAGACCAAATACAATGCAGCTTATAGGATTTCAAACATTCTTTAACTACATTTCCTAGCTGTGCTACAGGCAGGATTGAATACAATTGGGAACCAATTGAGACTGGCTAAGAAAAAAGGCACCAGAATTCAAACAGCTGAAACTGGGCTTCCTTGCTTCTGTGTACCTTTCCGTGGGTGGACAGGTAGGCAGGTGAACGGCATCTGCAGGATCAGCTGCAGTGACATCATAATCCTGTTTGTGACATCACAGCTGGTTGATGTAGAAAAGAGTATGACATGTCAAGCAATTCAGAGATGTCCCTTGTAGACAAGCAGTGGGTTAAGATACAAGCTCTACTGTTCTGTTCAAAATCCTGTTTCTATGCAAATATCCTTAGTAATAAAGAAGAATGTCTGAATAATAAACTGAATATTGTCTAAATATTGTGTTCCAGATTTTTACTGTGAAGTCAGAGGCTCTTTCAAAAACAGTTACTAAATTCAAGATTGTGGTCTTTCATACATTTTTACCTATAATAAAACTTTTCATTTACATTTTCAATCCCTTATGTGGGTTCAGCCAATCAGCCCACAGAACCACTGTGTCTCTTATCCTATGTACAGTGGGCTCTCATGTAGAAGCTTTAGAAGTGGAGTACTCCACTTCTCAGTTGGGGGAAGACATCTACAGAAACTTTTAAAATGTATAAACATTTACTTAAAACCTATTGTGAATCAGTCTAGCTAACTCAGGTGATTTATAATTTTATTTATTTTAAATTTGCTAACTGGGAAAGACATACTGACCTGAGGTTTATTTCTAGTGGGACCTAGGGAAGGGGAGATGGAGCAAACAGCAGCAGACAATAGCAAAACAACATCTGAACAGACAGACGAGCAATGTGATACAATACTAGAATAAATTAAGATCAAACTGCATGTACGGCAGTGAAACAAAGAGCAGTGAACATTAGCAGTGCACTAAGTCATGAACAGTAACACCTATGAATTAAAATAAAGCCTTCAACAGTGACCAGAAGAAGGGTAGCAGGAGTGGGGGGTGGGAGGGTTGAAGTTTCAGCTAGCGCTGAAGTTGCTAGAGGATGGGGACAGATGGAGGGAAGAGGGAGTTTGTTCCAGAGTAAGTCAAGCCTATAGGAAAATGTAGATTGTCCAGCAGAAGAGCTAAGTTAATGGAGTATAAGAGACTCCACTCATATGGTTTGGGCAGACAGAACCACTCAGCTTTGTTTCATGGTCTTCTCACCCAAACCACATGCTCAGAGTTTCTCATATCATATGAGACACCCCTCGGAGGCCCTATTAGCTTATATAAATTGTATACTATTTGTTTAAGTGTTTCATTTCCAAGGGGTCACATGGCATCATCAGCCCCGAAATGTTCTTTTATAATAAAAGGCTGGTCTATTTTTAAGCCCTGTGGGATGACTTTCCATATCTAAACTGTCACTGGATACCCTCCACCCAAAAACATCAAGCTTCTCAAATACCTTGACCTGTGGGTGGATCCTTAACACTTGTACAAAGATTATATCACCAAAATGGTTAGGTGCTCTGCTCCAAACAAATACTGTGGTTTCTCTATCATACCAGAAGTTGTCTCAACCTCAAAACCAGGCAGCTTTGTTACCATCCCAAGAATATGCGAATGACATATTCAGAACAGCAACCTCACAACCCAAACAAAAATCTCAGTGGCTGGTAGTATAGCCTAGAGGTTAGAGTAACAAGCTGTGCATGAGCTTGATACATCCATCAGACCTGGGTCTGATTCCCACAACCTCCACTTGCATAGTGTGTGGCCCTCAGTAAATCACTTAACCTCCCTGGTGCTCCCAGGTCAGCCCTGAAAACAGGCTTGTGCCTAGTGGGCTACAGACACTTAAAGTGTAACCCCCTCCCCCCAAAAAAGTCTTCAACAACCTGTGTTGATTTGCACTTGGTTGCGACAGGCAAGTCTACCACTGTACAATACACTGTCTATTGGATCTTCTATTACTAGACAAATGATGGGAACACAAATGGCATACAACAGTCTGTAAGTGTGTGCAGGGCTTGTATCCTACTGCCTTGACAATCTTCTGATCAGGACAATGGTGGTTTGTCAAATGAGATCACAGTTCAGAGACCTACATCTAGTCCCACAGGCTCTCAAAGTGATTCGTGATAAAGACTTGGCAATTTACTGCCCTATCCACCTGGAACTCGATCCCTGACAATGAGGGCAGTTACATAAAGGTGAGACACTACGCTACACACTAGGGTTAACATACTCTGTTGCTGATACATGTCACTGAAAGCACAAAGAGTCTACTGAAAAAAAACTTCACAAACCACTGTAGCTTCACTTTTCACTTGATATGTTACTATTGTATAGGCTTTCAAGTGAACTCATGTTTAATGTTCGTTTTGTATGTTTGCTTCCCTATTTTAGGATACAACACTAACTACAGTTGTCGGTAAGTGTCAACTACGTGTAAACAGACGTTTAGAGTGGTCTACATGTTGCTGACATCAGTGATAACTGTGATCACTGTATTTTTCCAACGAACAAAAACATTTGCTTTACAACAAACGGAATGAGATTCTACTTGTAAATCTGTATCGTTATGGGAAAACACAAGGAAATTAAGTCTGTTTTTAAAGGGTTTCTAAAAATACCTGACAGCAGTTTTATGACTCATATCCGTTACATATAAATCGTGTAGTGTAGCATGGTGTAGCATAGCATAGTGTCAGCACATTCAGATTCTCTCAGTGTCAGGGAGGCAAGAAATTTGGCACACTTCACAAAAAAAATCCACATATAATACTGTTACCACCCAAATCATGCTTCTAATCCCTCATATCAGCTACCCTGCTACAATCCTGGGAGGCCGAATTTTCCAACCATGGCACAGGGCTTGTGTTCAGCCCTGCACCATGGCACTTAAGTTTTGGTGGTGCGCCAAACCCTCCATTGCAGCTGTGCCTGATTTTACAATCTTGGGTGCAGTTGCGACAGTTTCCATGGATAACAGCAGCTTGTGCCAAATATCTGGTGCAAGCTCCGTAATAACAGCCCCCATGATTGCCACAAGTTAGACCAGAAAAAGTTGGTCTAACTTGCGGCAATTGCTGCACAGGATGGAAAATCCCACTAAATCACCGCAAGCCCCATGCGCCATATTGTCAGCACTCTGGAGCTTGCAATGATCTAATACATATGAAAATCTGTCTTCTGTCTCATCACTCTGCACCACTCTTCTGCCTTTGCCATCTTGCCTACCTTAGCTCCATCCTCCTGGAGGACATCAGGCAACTGCTTCTCTTTGGGGATTTACTGACTTATAATAACTGGTGACCCTTGTTAACAACTCATTTTCAAGTTGTGTAAAATACAATAAAAATTGGGTGTGACATCACACTTGGTTATTACGACATTTCAATCCATTTTTTAACAGCTCAGCTGGTAGTGGGGACTTGCAGGCCAACTTCAGTCCATTTTACCTTGAGCTCACTTTCTTAGAAATCAAAGACAGGAATGCTGGCAAGTGCAAATGATTACTGGGACAGTGCCTTTAAAGAAATAGCCAGCTCAGAAGAGTTAAAGCACTCCATTTAATTAAAATGCACTCTGGAGATGGAAGGCAGACCAATTCTCTATTAAAGTATTAAAGTCACTGGAAACCACAGG
This sequence comes from Neoceratodus forsteri, assembly GCA_016271365.2. NCBI lineage: Eukaryota > Metazoa > Chordata > Ceratodontiformes > Ceratodontidae > Neoceratodus > Neoceratodus forsteri. The sequence continues at coordinate 1,070,139,364 of CM057451.1, read as the reverse complement.
CTTCCCATGAAAAGTTAAATCATTATTAAATGCTAGTTAGAATCATTTGTAAGTACAATTGCACACAATAGCACTACATGTCAGAAATGGACAAAAATTGATAAATAGCACATATCAAGGACTGCTAAAAAATCTTAGCTATGCTAAGAGGGCTCGCTAACAGTGTTTGTTACTGTTCAAGGGCTTTGTATTGCACAGTTAGTGCATATATTCCAAAGAACGAATTTTCCAGTGGTCAGCTATGCTGTCCCAAACAAGTGTTACACAGTGCTATGTTCAGAGCACCATCAGTGTAAAAACAATGGGAATTGCAACTAATAAATTTATCACAAGGGCTCTGAAGTCTATAGCTACACCATGAAACAATGTCATGGAATGGTTGTCAGCAATTGTGGGCAGTACCGGTAGCATGGGTAACAGAACACTGACAAATACAGTATCAGAAAAGTGCAATACCTGCCCATTGGAAATTGTGCTTAAGAAATGTGTGTAAATAGCAGTAGAACCAGTGACAACGTGAAAAATCAATGTGTCTACTAAATACCTCCCAAATCACCTCCTAAGAGTCCCTGCTGAATAACAGAAGCCTGGAGAAAGCCCCCGTTACTGACAGGTAGTGCTATTGTGTGCAGTTGTTCTTATGAATTATTTCCTATAGCCTTTAATAAAGATATGTATCCTCTCTCTCTCTCTCTCTCTCTTCCCCTCTCTCTCTCACTCTCTCTCACAGGTAGGCAGTTTTGAACACTTTTTTTTTTCCTTTTTTTTAAAAAGGATGTTTAGCTCTTACAAGAGCTTTTGTAAGTTTTCACTTGCTTATGCTCTAGGTTGCACTTGCACTCACTCTTCACACAGAAAATCCCTGCACAGGTTATTATAAAAGATAAAATATAGACATGGGTGTCCATCAGTTTTTTTGCACACTCACTGTGTATAATTTGTAATTTTTGCTTTTGACCAGGAAAGGCACACTAAGCTGTGACAGCTTGTTTCAAAGTGTATCCTGGGGAGGTTTGTTGCATGGATTTTTTTTATTGATGGGGGATTGGTGCTGATGTTGGCCATGACAGCAGGGAAAATACCCTACCTTTCATTAGTAGGTGCTATAGGATCTTTTACTTCCACCTGCACAGTGACCAGAAATGGTTAGAAGGAGCCACAGTTTGTTTATTTATTAAGATCTTGGATTAGCACCTATGAGCAGGAGCTCTTTTACATAGGTTCCATGTCAAAGTAGGAGATACATACAACAATGGTGTACAAAAAGTAATGGGGTACAAGAATTTATAAAGAAAACAGTAACAATACTGGCATTGTATAATGTATGCCAGGTCAAACCAAACAATGCAAAGAGCAGCAAGACATTGATATGAGTCTGTTAAGTCAGTCGAGAGGCCTTGTCGAGAAATAGACAGAAGATGGAGAGAGGAATAGGGAAGGTAGGGGAAGTGGTGGAGAAGTAGAGATCCAGCCAGAGGCCATTGTCATAGGGTTGAAGAGAGAGTGGCAGGGGATGAGAGTTGGTAGGCAGGGTGTGGAGAGGAATGAGGAGTGATAGGTAGAAGAAGGGGAGGAGGCAGTGGGGGGGGGCTAGAGATCCAGCCAGAGGCCATTGTTGTAGGGTTGAAGAGTGGCAAGGGATGAGAGTTGGCAGGCAAGGTGTGAAAAGGAGGGAGGAGTGGCAGGTACAAAGAAAGGGAGGAGGCAGTGTGGCGGGGTATGGGGAGTACAAGGAAGGGTGGGGCAAAGAACGAGGGGTGGGGAGGAGTGGGAATGGTGGGTTGAATAACGGAGGGGGCATGGACAGTGAGGGAGGGAGAGTACAAGGAAGGTGGGAGGATTGAGATTTGGTGGGTGAATAGATACGGGGGAGGGCTGGGTAAGGGACATGAGAAAGAAGTGCTAAAGAAGTAGTGTAGTAGAAGATAAGTGCAAGACCTTATAAGTTGGGGAGGATTGGTGGCAGAGTCCTCAGGATTGGTGGCGGAGTCCTCTGAGTGGCACAGCTCAGTGGAAGCAGTCAACAGGTGTTGTGCAGGCTAAGGTACTGCTGGAATGAATGTTTGAAGGGTCCTAGCTTGGAAATTGAGGAGACATCACCAGAGAGGGAGTTCAGCCAGAGAGGAGCTTGGTAGGCAAAGGATCTCTGCCCTTGGGTTGTCCTGCAGTGGGTTACATGGAAGATTTGGTGAACAGAGCCTCTGGTACATCAGGATTGACGTACCAGAAGCGTACTGGGTTTAACATCTCATCTGAAAGATGGCACCTCAATAGTGCAGCTCTCCCTGTCATACTGCACTACAGTGTCAGTTCTGGCTATGACCCCAAGTGCCTGGTGTAGGGCTAGAACCCATGTCATTCTGATCTTTTGGACCTAGAGGTAAGTATGCTCACTGTGCTACCTACAGAGCCATTGGCACTGATAGAAGAGTTTTCCTCTTGAGGTTTATAGGTGAACACACACCTGCCTATACATTATTCTATAGGTTATTATCATGGATGTTTTGTGTGTGTGTGTGTGTGTGTATTTGTGTTTTAAATACTTACTTTAATCAACCTGTAAATTGTCTTTTTAAAATGTAACTATTGTAACTGGTCCACACTCATCACTTGTTATGCCTCCCCAGGACCCTCTTGGAAATTAGATGCATCACCCATCTGGGGAAGCATGGAATTTCTTCCACTCTGTCTCTCCATATAGATTTTTTGGACAGTCAGGAGCTTCAGCTTCAACAGAGACTCCTAGTTAAAACATGCTGCTAGAGTCATAAAACAAACATTTGTCAATGCCGAATGACTGCTTGCTGGCATTAGCAGTGGAAGTGCAGGAGTTAGACAGATGCAGTATAGAAATGGCAGTGATGTACTGAACTTACACCAACTCCACTCCCACCCCACAGAGATGGACAGGCACTGGGGTGTGCCTTTGGGTCGTCACCCACAACGGTCTCGACATTTCACCTCACCCTACCTGAAGACACTGACAAGTGTTGAGGTGTGCCTTGGGGTGCTTGGAGCTTTACACTCACCTCATTCCATAAGGAAATACACTGAACTGGGTGCAGTACAGGAGAATGGTGTGAACTCTGGGGTCAAAGAGTCCAAGGTGTATCTTGATGCCTGTCACTGGCTGCAGGGGGGGGCGAGGGGTTGGGGGTGGAATGGCGTGAGCATTACTGTCAACAATCCCAAGTTACACCCCTGATGCCTGTCAGTCCCTACAGGGTATGGTGGATGCCTGTCAGACCCTACATGGTAGGGTGTTATGGTCAGAAACCCTAAGGCCCTGGGTATGTTTTGGTATTTTTACTCTAAGTTTTCAATGTGGGCTTTTTGTGACCCCACCGCATGAACAGTGACACTATCAGTTTGTTAGCGGAAAGGTGATTTTGCACAGTGACTGTGCCATTAATGCCACAGGTGTGAAAACGCATTTCCAACATGATGAGAAAAATGACCACTGTACTGTTCATGAGAAGGTGTAAAAAAACGGTAATGTTGAAAATCTGGAGCGAAAATATAAAAAAACTGGTGAAGTCACGAGCTTGCATAGAAACTGCGCAATGTGCAATCATAATGCAATTATTTGGGGAATTTTTTTCACCAGATTTTCAATATGGGCATTTTGGGATCTCCACTAAGGAACAGTATTATTGTGATTTTCTTAATCTGTCCCGAACATTGATTTCCCACAGCAACTGCACTATTCTGTGCTGAAAGTGTGAAAATACATTTTGGCAAGGATGTGAAAAATGACAGCTGTACTGTTCATAAGAATGTATGAGAAAATGCCTATGTTGAAAATCTGGAGTGCAAATATTACAAATTTGTGAACTTACGGGCTGCGTAGAAATTGCGCAATGCACGCTCGTAACACAGTCATTTTATGGACTTTTGTGACCAAATTTTCAACATAGGCATTTTAGGACCTCTGCTCATGAACAGTGCCACTGTGATTTTCTTACTCTGTCCCAAACACTGATTTTCTACAGTGACAGTGCTATTCTGTGCCGGAAGTGTGAAAACACATTTCGGCCAAGATGTGAAAAATGACAGGTGCATTGTTCATAAGGAGGTGTGAAAAAATGCCAGTGTAGAAAATCTGGAGTGAAAATATTACAAATTCACAAATTTGCGAGTTTGCGTGGAAACCAGCAACGCACGCTCATAACACAGTCATTTATGGGAATTTTTTCACCAAATTTGCAACATAGGCTTTTTGAGAGCCCACCTCATGAACAGTGACACTGTTGTTTCATTACTCAGTCCCGAAAGGTGATTCCACGCAATGACCACGAGATCACCTTTTGGGACCGAATAACCAAATGACAGTCACTGAATTCATGAGATGGGGTCCCAAGAACCCCATGTTGAAAATCTGGTGCACAAATTCAAAAAAATGACCGAGATATGCACCAAAGTTGAAGAAAAAACCTATTTATGCCTTTATATAGCTTACCAGCACGTCTTCAGTTCGCAGTCGGCTTCAAAGTGTGCAGACGTGTTCCCACTCCACCGAAGATCATTGCGCTGACCTCCAGAGGTAAGTATGGGGTGAGCGGGGTTGTGGGGAGGCAGGGTATGCAATGAATGGGCTCGGGTTGTGAAAGGGGTCAAGAAAGTCAATGAGGGACTGTTTTCTTTTGCTATAGGTTTTTTTATTTTTTTTATTTTACATGGACGACGTGGAATTTTTGCCATGCTGGGATGGGCTCCCAACATGGCACCTGGAAGTTCTGGGGGGGCAGTGGAGCCAGCGGAGGATTGGGCACCCCCACTGGCAATACAGTGTGGGGGGGGACATGAGTATGCTGGACTTCTGCCACACTGCAGTGGGCTGTCAGCGTGGCAGCTGGAAGTTTATCTTTTTGGGGAGGGGGGGCATTGCAGCCGATAGGGACTGGGCACCCCTGTCGGACATACAGTGTGCTGGGGGGAGTGCATGAGCCAGGGATTGGGCACCTCTGGCACACAACAAAGGGGGTGTATGCATATAATCATCGCCATTAATCAGGCGGTGGTGACGTGAGGAAATTTGCATACTGCTGTCAGCAGGGCAGTATGCAAATTGCTTACACGTTACCACCACTGATTTTAGCAGTCGTTTGCTTTCAACTGTACATCACTGCAATCTGAACTGCTGTCATAGACAGCTGGGGCATTCATTGGTGCGGTGTGGCCGCGGCTGCAACAATGCTCAAGGCATTGCAAGCGGGGGTGTCACACCTGCGAAAACTCATATGGTGGCACTATGTTTCTTGCATATGCATGCAAGCAAACATAAAAATGGTTTCTCCCACCACTCATTCCCCCTTTATCTCATTGTCTGAGTAACAGCTGAGCTAAGCTCTTTGGAAAAAAGAAAAGAGTCTGATAGTTAAATCATTGCTGGCAGATTACAGGCAGTAGAAGGAGAAGAAGGAAAGTTGTTAAATATGGATGCTAAGTAAAGGTTTGAGCTAAGTAACTTGATTTGAACTTTTGTGCCTGCTTTCACAACTCAGAAGAAAGGATGCAAGGCAGACCTAATTTACTTATCTGTCAGCTGAGTTAATAATTTAACTATGAGTCATGTCCTGGTAAATAAATTCTCACTCAGTAAATGCTTGCCTTAATTTTTCCCTACAGCAAGAAACTGGCACTAGATCAGACACATAATAGGATTTTATTTGTCTTTAATATTCCTCACTAGCAGTGATTACCCTCACTTTAGTTGAGTTTCTTTACTTGCACGTTGGAGGGGAATGGGATTTTTTGTTGATCAGGATGGGATGTATCCGTATAGGAAAACAAACCAAAAGTTTAGAGTCGAGCTTAGAGGCTACACATGGTGCAAAAGCTTGGAACGTACCTCTCTGATATGAAAATGCAAGTCAGAAGGCCGTGCACTCTTGTAAAAAAATTACACTAGCCAAATAGAATGTTTTATACGATGTACATTTCTGCAAATCAGTGCTGATACATGCACTATCCTTACAATAGAATCCTAACTAGATACAGTGTCAGCCATTGCCATTTTAAAAGATTCTGGGCATTATACTCGCATTTTCTTTTTTCCATTTAGTTCTGATATCAAGTAGTGCCATCAAGTCCTGTGATCAACCGATTCTGTAATGCCCCCCCCCCCATTTAGGGGGCTTACCTGTGATGCCTCCAGGTGTTCTCCTACTGCCGCTGGCATCCCTTTTCTTCAGCGGCTCCTTCTGCTGTCGTTCCATATCTCCAGGTGTCCCCTGTTTAGATGAGCCCTGCAGGGCTCGTAAAATCGATCTGCGAGTGGTTGGCATGTCTTGAGGCCACTGCACGCATGTTCACAAAGGATGCACTGCACATCAGACCACTGTGTGGTCAAAAAGCCAAAAAGTGTGTCTCCAGTGGTTCCTGGTGCCAAGTTAAGTTAAAAGGCACCAGGGACACAAAGTCAAGGCAGCAGAAACTATTTTAAAATAAGTAAATTTGCAGATGCCTAAAGCACTGCCTCCAGGGCACTCGCAGGGTTAAGGGGCAAAGGTTACAGCATAGAGTGTCCTAATGAACATTCACAAGCTCTGCAGTGCGTTTCTAGGGGCAGTGAGTTATGGGAGCAGCGACTCCCTAATGGAACTGTTTATTTTATTGAAAGTGGACTCATTTAACAGAAAACTGTTAGGGCTACATGCATGTGGGGAATGTAAATTAAATTAATGTTGCTTGTGGCTGCACCAGAATTTTATGTGTGTGGACAGTGAAATCGACTGCTTTTGAAAGTACATGCAACCACCATTTTTGTGCCTTTCCACCAACTGGGAGCCAGGATTTAACAAAGAGACTTCTGGGACAATGCCAGAGACTTATGGAGAATTAACTGGGACAATTTCTAGGCACCAACAAGTGAGCCAATTAACATCTGAGGACTGTTTAAGACAGTTTTGGCAGCCAATGGGAACTCTGGAACTCAGACCCATATAAAAAGGGATAACTGTTCAGTTTGCCCAGATTTGAGAGATTCGTCCAGGAGTTCAGTGTGTGTGCCTCTGGGGAGCTTGCCAGCTCTCAGAGGTTAGGCCTGCCAGGCCTAGACTTTTTTGGCCGCCAGTCTGAGGGTCTAAGTGTTTAGTCAGCCCACGATCGGGTCACAGCAGCAGGGGATTCATGCAGCAATCAAGCTGAAAAGAAGACTCAGCCTGCAAGTTAGCTGGGAGGATCAGAAAAGGACAGAGCTTTACATATAAATCTGCTTAGTTTGCCAAAGTGTTTGCATGGTCGACCAGTTCGTGACATCCTCTGTACATGTTTTTGGCCAGTGTATGAACTGCTCCTGCATCCCGAAGACCAGTCTTTCGACAAGGACCACGAGGGAATCTTCCTCCTGCTTCACAAAATCCTCTGCATCAGGTCTCACTTTGTCAGACCATCATTCGGTCTGAGTAGTGTGAGTACAAACAGGGTAGCTCCCTGCAACACAGCTGCAATCATTTGTGTGTGCCATCTAATTTGCTTGTTTGGGTTTGTTTGCAATGTACTGAGCCATCCAGCTCCAGATTACAAATTCTGAGTTGATGTGCATGCTAATTGTTTTCTTTCCTAAGGGCCCCAACAACAGCTGCAACGCTGGTCTACCCCGGGCAACTCTTCAGGCTAGCCTGTTTAACAACTGGGTACCCAGGGTTGAGTGACTGTATCAAAGGGACTCACGGCGCATGCTTGTTCAGCCTGAGTTAATCAGGTTTGCTAATCATCCGCTAGATTCCTGTCCCATCCTTGTTCACATCCCCCTGAATAAATCAGATTTGTGGTTTTCTACGTTTAGCCTGGCTAGTGTGTACCTTCTTGGTGGGAACACAGTACTGTCATTGTATTGTTGCCTTATTGGTCTTATTTTACAGGGAGGTCTCCAGGGCAGTTGCAGAAGGTCCAGCCCTGGTGGTAAGTGCAAGGGGTGTGAGCAAATCATTACTGCTATATGGTCCATGTGAATGTTTTGTTGCTATACTGTTTAGGCCACTAGAGGGGTTGGTGGGGGGGGGTTATAGCATCCCGGAGAGAGCTATATCAACAGCAGCTACGCTACCCCAAGACCATACCTCCAGGTGGAGGCACCCATTCACCGAGCTCAGGCTCCTCAATCTGTCCCTAGTCATGCAGGCAGGGGTAGTAGCCCATAGGATAGTACCACTTAGGGGTTACAATTCAATTTCAAGTCCCACCAGGGCCACTTATATGGGGATCTACAAAATTGATGCTGTTAGCCCAGGAAAAGTCCTTTCTGAAAGGAAGAAAAATGAGAAGGACATGTATAATAAAGATGCTAATGTCATGTATCGATTAATTCTTTAAGTCTGAAAATAAATAGATATTAGATTACATTTAAACTAAACTTATACAACATGCTAACATCACAAGCACTTAAAGATATACAGGAAGTGATGAAGGTGGGCTAAGTAACAACCATGAATTTAAACCTTAAATATTATTTCTTTCTGAGAATTGATTTAAGGTTCCACTGGTCATTAAGACCATCTGGCTTCACACTCATCAATCTGTAGATCCTATCACTCTCCTTTTGGAGTAAAAAATTGACTCTGTCACCCTCATATCTCATAGGGGGAACCCACTCTATCCCCATAAATTTTAGATCCACTAGACTGGCAGCACGACAAGCTGAAAAATGTGCTCCAACAGGGGTGCCCAGTTTTCTATTAATGATATTTCTGACATGCTCCTTTATGCGTGTTTTTAAGTCTCTGGTAGTTCTGCCAATATATAACATGCTACAACTGCACCATAGCACATATGCAACAAAAGCTGAATTACAGTACATGTGATGAATTCTTTCACTGAAAATGTCAGTTCTGCTTTGCTAGGGTGTTCAAATATTATTGCAGTAGCAGCAAATGTTGCACCTATGACACTTGTATACCCCTATAGGTCTCCGGGGTAACCAATTTGCATCTCGGGCTTTCACTTTTGGTTCCATTCAACTATGGACTAAGCAAACCTTACTGACCCAGCCCAGTCAGGATTTTGTCCTTCCCATAGCACCACTTCAGCTCTAGCCACAGTTACAAATGACTGGCTCCTTGCAATGGACAGGAAACAAGTCACAGGGGCAGTCTTCCTGGACCTCAGCAAAGCATTCGACACAGTCGATCATGCTCTACTCCTCGATTAATTGAACAGGCATGGAATCTCCGGCACTGCACTGCCATGGTTTGACAGTTACTTGTCAGCTAGATCTCAACAGGTGAAAGCTGATGGATCCCTATCCCCGCTTCCTCAATTCAGGAGAGGGGTATCCCAAGGTTTGATCCTTGGACCACTTCTATTTATGATATACATCAACTTCATCGGAAATGGCATCACCAAAGCAAAACAGCACCTTTTTGCGGATGATACAGTGATATATGTATATATCCAATCCCTCAGTAGACAAAGCCCGTGCAGAATTACAGGCAGAATTCGATCTCCTCCAGCACAATCTCATACGTTCCAAACTGCTGTTAAATGCTAAGAAGACAAAAGTGATGTTCTTCTTTTCCAACCACTTGCCCTCTATCCCTGTCTCGCTTGCTTCCTTGCCCTCATCAAGACTCTCCATGGCAATGATCTCAAGTTAATCCACAATTTTAAATACCTAGGCTGTGAACTAGATTGATACCTAATTTTTTCAGCTCACATCAACTCTCTTGCAAAGAAATTACATCAAAGAATGGACTTATTTTAAGGACTACATCTCTATTTGATTCTGACTCCAGACTGCGCCTGGTCCAAACAACCTTTCTACCACTTATCGACAATGTTGATATTCTATATGGCAGATGCTCTGATGCCCTGCTACATCAATTGGACACTCTCTATCACAGAGCAATACACTTCATTTCCAACGCTCACCATCGGTCTCATGGTTGTGATCTGTATGCCTCCCTTGGGTGGACCTCTTTAGCAACCAGGTGTCTCTTCCACTCTGTCACCTGGCTCTACAAAGCCCTGCTGGCAAACTACCCCCCTATATTTCCAACCTCTTTCAATGAATTACCTGCCCATACCCCCTACACAGTAACTCCTTCATTATGCTAGATGTTCCAACCTCCCGTTCCCGGTTTGGAAACATGGCTATAAGCTGTGCCCTCCTGGCTGCCTGGAATAAAGCCCAATCCAGGCTCAAACTGCAAAGCATGATCCCCCTGAATAGCTTCAAGAGACTTGTTTATGACAATCTATGGGACTTCGGTGACTGCGGTTGATAAAGTGCCTTCTCCCTGCCTGGTCTACTGCAGTGACTGCTCTATCCTCTTGTCCACCCCCTCCCTTACCCCTAAGTGACTTTCCACTATACTTCCATTCCCCTTCTTCCTCTCCCCCTTTCTCTCTCCATGTTACATTACCATCACCACACGATCTACCCCTAGTCTGTATCCCACACTGTCGTCACTTAACAGCCCCTGCCCTTATCTACAGCTATCCTTTCTTTACCTTTTGTCTCTGCCTCCTCTCCCTACCACCTCCATAGTGCCCTTACCCCAGCCAACATAGCCACCCAGTTATATTCATTTTTCCCACCCCCTCCACCTTGTTGTCTGCCCACTCTACCTCCGTCATACCATGCTCTGCCCCCCCCTTCCCTCTGACCTTATCCCACCCCACCTGTGCCACTATCTTTACTTTCCTTGCTGGCCTTGTAATTCTACTTCCCTCACAAGGTACTATCTTGTTACCCAGAACTAACCATCTATTTAACTCCTAGCTTTAGTGCGCCTATGTATATATAATATAAATATTATTGTCATATTTTCTTCTCATGGATTATTCATGTGTTTAATGCATATTACTTTGTATTTGCCTGTGTAATGTCCCTGTTGTTAAACAGGACCTCCTTATAAATGAGCCTGCTCAACAGAGTTTTTTCCTGCCAGTAAACTTGAACTTGAACTATGGACTAAACAGTCCCTACTATTGGACCCTCTGCTAAAGGTGATTCATGGTGTGTCACCTACAGCTTGAGCAACCTGCTGATCCCCTAGCAGAATATGCTAATTACAGTAAACAATGTTACAGATTTGACCAGCCCAGTTGTTATATTCCGGGTACAAATGTCACAGGAACTACATTAGCAGAATTCTGACTTATTTATTATACCAACATTGACTATGCTTTCTCGCATATCTCAGCAAGTAGGGGCTCAAGGGAGTCGGCTGCTGAGCTCACGCTAAGGGGCGGGGTAGAGCGAGCAATACTGAGTGGCGCAAGTGCCACTCCATCCAGAAAATTCTCTTTGTTATTTAGCTCAGATTTGAAGGGGTACTGTGTCCTGTCTTATTGTCTACTTTCATAAAGATAAATTGCTGGGATTCCTTATGCTGTATGTTAGGTTTTAATTGGGGGGAGAGTGTTAAGCTTTATGATCATTTATACTTGAAGGCTGAGGGCTTATTGTAATTTAAAATAAGATACTGTAAACTTTAGCTTCAAGTGGTGTTCCTCTGAGAGCTATAGTCTTGAAAGCTTTAATTTTATTAGGAGAGTGCGTAATAATAATAATAATAATAATAATAAAACTGTATTTATTAATTGCCTTTCAGATACCAAGGTGCTTTACAATGTTAAACATAAATTTCATAAAAATACTACAATTAAAAAATAGACCATTAATGAAAATCATGACAGTTCATAAAAGGCTCGACTCCACAAGAAAGTCTTAAGTGCCTGTTTAAAGCTTCCCATGGCCGTACATTCACGGAGCTGATGGGGCAGAGAATTCCACAGGGTTGGGGCTGCAAACATAAAAGCACGGGCCCCAGAAGATTTCAAGGTAACCCTCGGTAGTGTGATGTAGTCTGTTAGGGGTTAGGCCATTGACTAAATAAAATTATCTTTACAGATACTTCTTCCCTAGGCCCCTGTGGGTTTTAGAATTATACTATTCCATTAGTTTTCTATCTAGGTTCTTTTGGGCTTAAAGTTGTTTGTTAATCTGCTGTTTTTTTCCAGGGTTTGGGAGTGGAACAGTGTTTTATTCTTTGTCCTATGATGTTGTCTTCCCAGCTGCAATGTTTTGGCTGATTCTCTTGGGAGTGTTTGTTTCTCCCCAGAATTTTCATGCCAGTCCTGCTGAGCTGGGTGAACCCAACCATCAGATTGTTGTGAATTTCAGTCTTAGAAGTTCCCCTACTTTGGACCAAGAGTCCTTTGTGGGACTGTATCTGCTTCATTCCCAGTATGATTTGGCCCACCCCTTTTATTATTATTCCCTTCCTCTGTGCTAACATTTTTGTCCCTTCTGTTAATGTTAAATCCTATACATGTAATTCAAAAAGGGAGGGACTCTATGAAAACAAAATTAGACTGCGAAGGCTTTTAGCCTTGTTGTTATTGATATCTAGTACTGTTCATCCTCACCCAGGTCCCACTTTCTTTGGTTCAACTGACCTGGTTTATGTTACCATTCCAAAAAAACGTTCCTTCTCTGACTGCTACAACATTAAAAGTTGTCCACTTAAATATTCAAAGTTTACCAGCTAAATGGACTCAGTTTGTAGCCTGGGTGTGGTTGATTTCCATAGTTTTGATGTTATTACCTTGTCTGAATCTTGGCTGAATGATGGGATCAAGGATGTGGAAATTTCATTGGTGGGCTACAATCTTTGCAGAAGTGATAGGTTGGGCAATCATGGGGGGACCCTTATATATGTTAAAGATAATGTTGATTTTTGTATCAGTGATCTCCCCACCCCACAATACATGTTGTGGCTTTACTTCTGTGGATCTGTTATTTGGCCAAGATAAGCGAGTCACCATTAGTTGTATCTATGTCCCTCCAGGAAAGTTTGATTCTGGTTTGAAACTCATTGCTGAGGTAAAAAATTTTCTTCTGGCCCACAGAGAGTGGTTATTGTTAGGAGACCTCAATTGTAATTGAATTTCTGACTCTAATCTTGCTGTAAGGGACTTCTTGTTGGACTTGGGTCTACATCAACTAACTGATGAGGTAACCAGGCCTAACTACAAGGCTAATGTTGGGACCCTACTGGATTGGGCAGTGGTCACCCATCCTGATTGTACTGTTAATTCAAGAGTGCTTCCAGACTCTTTGAGTGACCAGAGTGCTTCCAGACTCTTTGAGTGACCACTGCCCAGTCTTTTTTGAGTGGTCTGTTCGAGTTGTGAATTATCCTCCTAAATATATTGAATTCAGAAACGTTAAACACTTAACCTCTGAAACGCTTGAGAGGGCCAGCACAGAGATAGATTGGACTACTTTTGTCTCTATAAAGAATCTGGATACTATGTTAGAAACTTTTATTTCTCACTATAATACTGTAATTAATAGACTTGCTCCTATAAGGAAAATGAGGATTAGGGTCAGTAAGAAAAAATGGATATGTTCTGCGTTATTGCATTTAATGAAAATTTGTGATAAAAGTTGGAAAAAGTATAAAACTCTTCATGATCCCAGCTCACTTCAGAATTATAAGGCTCTAAGAAATCAATGTAAATCTGAAATTCACGTGGCTAAGATAAAGTATTGCCATTCTGAACAAAATAAGGCCTTTGGTGACCCCAAGAGAACATGGGAGACCCTTAATAATTTAATTGGACGTGGGAAAAAGATTCCACTTTTTTGGTGCAGGATGGTGAACAATTAATTAATACCCAAATGGTCTCTGAAGCTTTTAATAAGTTCTTCAGTGACCTGGATAGCTATAGAACATCTTTCCAGGGTTATTCACCCAGTGTTCGTTCTTCTGATAAGGAAAGTGTATTGTCTTAATTTAGTCACTCCTAATATTGTTAAAGAATATATCTTGAAATCTGATCCCTGACCATTCATCTCTCATGATGGAATTGATTTCCGTGTTATTAAGCTGGGTATCAACATTTTTTCTTATCCTCTCTCTGTAATCTTTAACTTTTCTTTGTCATCTAGTGTTTTTCCCAGTTGCTGGAAGTTGGCTACTATTATTCCTGTATTTAAATCCAGAAATCCCTCATTGTGTTCAAATTACCATCCAATTTCACTACTGTCACCTTTGGAGAGAATTGTTATGGACCAAACTATTGAATATTTAGAAAGGCATTCTCTACTTACAGATTACCAACATGGATTTAAACCATTACATGACACCGAAACAGCCTTGATGGGGTTCACAGGTACCATTCAAGGTGCCCCTCGATAAAGGCCAGACTGTTGCTGTGCTGTTTGTGGACCTCACCAAGGCCTTCGACTTGGTTGAACATTGTCTGATTGAAGGTGCTCTTTCTGTTTTTTTCTTTTCTGGTAGTACTATTAACTGGTTTCAGGACTATCTTACTAATAGGTTTCATTGCATCAGAATTGGTAATAGTGTTTACCTCCCAACTCCCATTAAGTGTGGTGTACCTCAAGGGTCGATTCTTGGGCCCCTTATTTTTTCGTTATATACGAATGCTGCTCTGTCTGTATGTTCTCGATCCACTATGGTATTATATGCTGATGATGCAGCAATTTATAGCATTGGTTCTTCTCATAATAAAGCTTTGGTAAGGGTACAACATGATTTTGACCTTTTTCAGAATTGGCTGTCACATAACTATATGGTTCTTAATTCAAAAAAACCCCAAAGTTATGCATTTTTCTAAAAAAGTTATTTCTTCTGACAATCTTCTCACTGTTATGGCTTATGATGGGAACATTATTGAATTTGTTAACACTTATAATTATTTGGGGATTACATTTGATACTGTAGTATCCTTTGAACCCCATATTACTAAACTTAGAAAGTCCCTTCATCAGAGACTGGGTTCACTTTATAGAGTAAAGCAATTTCTCACCAAGGATTCCAGGCACTTACTTGCTCACAGTTTTTTGTTGAGTGCAATGGATTATGGCCTAGTGATCTATTCTGCAACCTTGGGAAGGCTACTTGGTAGACTAAAAGTTACTTATTAATCTATTCTTCACTTTCTGCTTGCTGTACCCTCTCAAACTCATCACTGTTCTTTGCTCTCTAGTTCCCATAGTTTATCCCTTGAAAACAGAATATCTCATAAAATGGGTTGTTTGTTGTATAAGGTTATGAAAGGCCTTATTTCCCCTGCAATTATAGTCTGTTTCCAGGATTCCTTAATTTACGTGGTACTAGGTTCCAGTCGAAGTTTACCTTTAGACATCCTCTCTGTGTTACAGCCCATGGTCAGAGATTTATACCTTACAGGGCTCCGCTACTCTTTAATTCTATCCCCCCAATAAATTACTGATAGTAAAACAATTTGGTCCTTTAAATCCAGGTTAAAGCAATGGTCAATGGATAAGGAAGCTTGCACATGCTTTGCATAATCTGTACTGATTTTTATTAATTGTGTATTTGCATTTTGTAACCAGTTTTGTATTTTTTTTTATATTCAATTGTGTATTTATTGTATTCTGTACTTATTGTATGTTGTATTCTTTGTATTTGTAATATGTTTTTGTCTAAACTTCTCGTTGGTGAAAAAGGG
Source organism: Neoceratodus forsteri (assembly GCA_016271365.2). NCBI lineage: Eukaryota > Metazoa > Chordata > Ceratodontiformes > Ceratodontidae > Neoceratodus > Neoceratodus forsteri. The sequence goes on along the minus strand of CM057451.1, from coordinate 1,070,123,911 downwards.
CTGTTCTGTTCATCCAGTTTACAAGTATAAAACATAAAAAATGAAAATGAAATGAAAACCTTCACATGGGGTTCTGCTGTTCCTGAGCTGCAGTCCAGGTAGGCTTTCATGACTACATTAAAGTCTCTGCCCAGCAACAAAGGAGTGGAGGGGGGTGATAGGAGGCTAAGTTTATGATTGTGGCAATCTGTATTGGGGCTGTAGACATTGGCTATTAACAGGGGGCTCAGAGGTGTGGCCATTTTGGCAATGACTCATCCATCTTCCTGATCTTACACCACTCGAGTGACAGCTTAAAGGAGGTTCTTGGGCACTAGGATGAATACACACCCTTTTTTGTTGGGGCTACACTATAAGTCTCAATTTCCACCCATTCCCTTGTGAACTTGAGTGCCTCTATTGTGGAGAGCCAAGTTTCCTGCAAAAGAGCTGCTTGCATGTGCAATTTCTTAAGGTGGATAAGTACTTTTTTCCATTAAACGTAGGAATTTAACCCCCACACATTCCAACTGACTGGTCAAATGCTAGCCATAATAAGCTACTGGTCGAGTCTATAAATTGAGATGGTGCACTGTGCGTGCTCTGCAGAAAACTCCACCCTGCCTGTACAACAAAGGCCCAAACCAAGGAAAAGATAGCCAACTCAGTTAAGAAGGGGGATAAAACCTTTTATAAGTACATTAGGGAGCATAGAAAGGTTAAGGGAGGGATAGTGAAGATTAATAAAGGAGAGGGAGAGAGGAGGTGGACACAGAGAGACAGTGAAAAGGCAGAGCTACTGAATGAATACTTTTGCTCAGTATTCACAAAAGAAGAAGAGGAGGAGGAGTTACCTAAACCAAACAATCGAAGCACTCTGGGTAAGGGGTTGGACACCAGCCCATTCACAGAAGAAAGAGTCCTGAAAGAACTCCTAACACTCAAGGTGGACAAAGCAATGGGGCCTGATGGAATTCACCTCAGAATCCTAAAAGAACTGAGGGGGGTCTAGTGACACCACTGACCACCCTTTTTAACAAATCATGGGAGGATGGGTGGCACCTGAGGACTGGAGGAGGGCAGATGCGATTCCCCTTCACAAAAGTGGGAGCAAGGCAGAAGCAGGAAACTACAGACCTGTTAGTTTGACCTCAGTGGTAGGGAAAATGATGGAATCACTTCTGAAAGAAAGAATTGTTGAGAACCTAGAGGCCAGTGGGGCACAGGACCCAAGGCAGCATGGGTTCACAGTGGGAAGGTCATGTCAGACGAATCTAATTGATTTCTTTGACTGGGCGACCAAAGTAATAGAACAGGGAGGGGCTGTGGATATGGCCTACCTAGATTTTAGCAAGGCATTTGACACAGTCCCACACAAAAGATTAATAATCAAGTTAGTCAGCCTGGAGGTGGGTCCCAGTGTCATAGCCTAGGTAGCAAACTGGCTGCACAACAGGACACAGAAGGTAACAGTGAATGGAACTCACTCCAAAGAAATGGGGGTTACTGGTGGAGTACCTCAGGATTCAGTACTGGGTCCAGTCCTCTTTAATGTCTTTACGGGTGACATTGCAGAGGGTCTGGAAGGAAAGGTATGCCTCTTTGTAGATTACACAAAGATCTGTAACATAGTTGATACACAAGGGTGGTGGAAAGGTTGAGAAAGGACTTGGCAAGGTTGGAGGAATGGTCAGACATATGGCAACTTAGATTCAATGCAAAGAAGTGCAAAGTAATGCACCTGGGAAACAAAAACCCAGGAGATGAGTACACAATGGCAGGGGAGGTACTAACAACAATAATGGAAAGGGACCTGGGGGTAGTCATATCAGATTACCTAAAGGTGGGCAAGCAATATGAGAAGTCAGTAAGGAGAGCCGGGGGGATACTGGGCTGCATAGGAGAGGCATCATAAGTAGAAAAAAGGAAGTGGTTACCCCTCTGTACAGACAATTGGTGATACCCCATCTGGAGTACTGTGTGCAGTTTTGAAGACCCCATCTCTGCAAGGACATAGACAAGATGGAGGCAGTCCAGAGGAGTGCAACTAAAATGGTGCAGGGCCTGCATCAGAAACCATGAAGAGAGACTGAGAGAGCTTAATATGTATACCCTTGATAAAAGGAGGGACAGGGGAACATGATAGAAACTTTCAAGTACCTCAAGGGAATCAACAAAGTCCAGGAGGGTAGCATTTTTCAGAAAAAGAGATGTGCAAGAACAAGAGGGCACAATTTAAAGATAGAGGGGGACGGCTCAGGGGCAACGTGAGGAAATTTTTTTTCATGGAGAGAGAGGTGGACACATGGAACTGCCTTCCTGGGGAGGTTGTGGGGTCTAAAACAGTGGGGGAATTCAAACATGCATGGGACAGACATAAGGCAATTATAGTGGAAGGGGTGGGAGGAAGTAGGCTGTTGGTTAACTAGAATCTGCAGCTTATCCAATAGGTAGGGAAATGGGCAGACTGGGTGGGCCAAGCGGTCCTTATCTGCCATCAAAGTCTATGTTTCTATGTTTCAAAGTTTACAATACCAGAAGAGGGGAGGCATCCATGCCCCTGAAGCAAACCAGACTCTGCTTCCCGCAAACCACCAGCACACATATGATTTCCCATAAAACCCATCTCTCCTCCCACTAAGCCACTTCAATATCCCCCTCCTTACATGCCCTCCCATTCTCTGATTTTTCCAATTGCTGTAACCAGCATAAGCCTAGAAGGTCCAAGTTCACTGACAGGAAAACCGTAACCTTGATAGCGCTCCCCTTCACACCAAATCATGACCACTGGTTGTGTGTGACTGGTAGAGGGTAGTCCTTGGTGGCATACATGCTGGCTGACAGTCTATGGCATGGGGTAATTTGCCTCCCCTAGTAGCGTAAGTGACACCTCACTTTATCCTCTGCGTGCAACAAAGGCTGAGCTAAGATGGGGGGGGGGCAATACATGGTCCATGCCTGATGGTGGAGTTTCTATGGTAGGTACTGTAGTATGCTGGTGGTGCAGCAACAAGGATACCAGAGTCCCCCTTCTTATCTTAATGACAGGCTGTGCTGTCCAGTGAAACTCAGGACCTCCATGCCTTATCAATTTGAATATATGGTGCCTGTCATGTATGCTGGGTGGATCCTATTAGTCCTTTTAAATTCTACACCCTTCAGTCAACTGGTGACCATTTGGTCTGTTTTGTCCTGTGGGTGGGGGGCTTGATTTCCTATCTGCTTCCTGCAACCATGCTAAGTGCTGTGACTCCATGGGGTTCTGTTACAAGAGCACACTGTGGTGAAAAATACCTGTGGAGGAACCTTGTCTCAACATTTATTTGTGTGCTCCTACCTTCCATGTGCTGCATCATCTGTGTGCATTAAGATTAATTCCACCAGAGGTACAGAGTGAGACAGAAGATGGGGAGGTCTCTCCCACCCCAGCTGCATTGCTGATTGTGATGGTGAAACACTGATGCTCTTAGAAGCAGTCGAATCATTTAGGGTGGGGAGTACGTACCAAATTTATGGGCATGGCGTTGCCAACAACTGGCAAATCTCATATGGTTGTTAGCCCTTGTAGAAAATATACCGACATATCACAGTGACTGTCAGCTCTAGTGATATTAAATCTAAGGCAAAACATTGTGAATAAATTATATGCATTGTCCTGTCAATCCTTAAAGCATCCATATCGGCATAGGAATGAATGGTTGGTAGCAAATGGCATAAGGAGGCATCCCCTTCAAGAATACTTCAGAATTAATTATTGTTCTGACCTGATAGGGGAGCTAGCTGGATGTATCGTGGTTCAGTTTAGGCTATAAAAATGTAAGTGATGTTTCAATTCAGTGGTGCAAGACCTTCACTTAGAGCATGTGGAGTCGGTGGTAGTGTTTGTATTACAAGTGCTGCACCATTCGGGGTTCGTTGTCTGAAGGCCCCATGGCTGCTGCTACAAGGTTTGCTGACTCGGCCCAGGATTTTGGTCAGGTAGCAGGCTTGTTTAGTGAGGCTTGTGGTCAGGGTTGCTGAGCTGGCATCTGAGGAGTGTCTTCCTGGTGGAGCTGGAGTACAGGTTTCTGCCACATTATCAAGGTGCTTGGTCTAACTGGCATGGCCTATCTACTTCAGCTTTTTTGTTACACTGCTTCTTTGGGAAGGTTTGCCATGGTCCCGGTTCAGGTGGGGCTCGAAGTGATATGCCATGTCTGTGAGGATGGGATCAAGCAGGGTCAGTAGCGCCATATTGAGGAAGTTGGACTGTCACCAAAGAGTCGTTCTAAGGTAAGTCTTCCCTCTAAAGATTTTCCATCAGTATAGCAGGATTTTAGGCTATGCTTAGATGGAGCAATACAGTGAGGTTTAACCCGTCAGACTTTGCATAGAGCTAGGAGGTTAGATCAGTGGTTAGGAAGGATTAGGTAGGATACTATTTGAGGGTATATTGAGCTAAAAGTTTATTTATTTATTTATTTACTTATTTAAACAGCAGTTTGGAAAACCTTTGAGCCATAGGCTCATTTACAAAGGTACCTTGTCACAGTAAGACAAACGAAAATACACAGTATAACAGTACAACACAGTATAACAGTAACTTAAGACATAGATACAAACAAGCTGGTACAGGTAGGATTGATGCAAACAATACCAGAGTTATGTTGTCCTTAGCAGCTTAGTAGTAAGCTTTGTCATAAGTTTTATTTATTTATTTAAACATCAGTTTAGAAACCTTTGAGCCAGAGGCTCATTTACAAAGGTACTTCGTCACAAAGAGGACATCAGAACAGTAGTACAAGGGACACAGTACTTACTAACAAAAAAGTTACAGTTCAATTACAATTTTGTTACAATAGAATACAATCTCCAACGAAGCAAAAGATAACAAAAGGTGCAAAACTTATGGTCGGGAGAGCTGGGTGGAGTAGAAGGGAGGAGATAGGGAGGAGGAATTAGTAGGGAAAGGAAGTGGGGAGCCTTCAGTGAGCATTGTCAAACAGAGTATATATATATATATTTTTTTTACACTAGGCTAGCAGCAGTTGCATTTGCAAGAGCTAAGCAGGAAGTTTCTGAGCCTGGGCTTAAAGCAAGCTAAGGTTAGTGAGTTTGAGACACTGGCAGGGAGGAGTTATACCAGTGGGGGCGCACGGTGGGGAATGCCCTCTGACCTTGAGAGGTCCTGGCTCTGGAATAACTAGGGTAGCTCTTGACGAAGCTGCGCGTGATCAGGGTCTGGCAGCAACGCGAATGGAGTTGATAGCTCTATGGGATAGGCTACGAGGGCCTTTTAAAGGTCAGCTGGCATGTCTGATACATGAGTCGCTTCTTCCAGGTTGAGTAGGGTAGCCAGGGTGTACAGCTCATGTGTGAGTGAGTTTGGGAGCACCAGTGATAAGTCTTCAGGCCTTATTAACTGTGAGGCGAACCTTGTTGAGGGCAGTCTGATCTGCTGAGCCATAGACCGGAAGGCCATAGTCAATGAGAGACATGACAGAGGAGGTGACAGCCAGGTGGAAGGCATCAGGAGGGAGGCATTTCTTGTGCCGGTAAAGAATGCCTAGCCGTGAGTTGGCAACAGAATTTAGGGCAGATATATGTCCATGGAATGAAAGTGCAGGGTCAAAGGTTATACCAAGATATTTATAGGACTGCACCTGGTCAATGAGCAGATTGGGTGTGGAGTGGACAGCTAAGGGAAACTTGCTGTACTTATTTTGGCGGTGGGAGAAGAGCATCGTTTTGTTTTCTTAAGGTTGATAAATGTTGGTGCTCAGTGAACCAGGTAGCTGCAGAGTCAAAGACTAGTTGAGGGAGTTCTGTAGCAGCATGGGATCATTGTGGGAGGCAACGATAACAGCATCATCAGCATAGAGAAGCATCTTACCCGTACAACTGCTGGGTAGGGAGTTAAGAAAGAGTGAGAATAGTAGGGGTCCAAGAATCGAGACCTGCTGCACCCCAGAGCGAATGGGGCATGTTTCAGAGAGAGTACCGTTGACTTTCACACATTGGGAGCGGGCGGAGAGATAGCTGGTGCACCAGGAAACAGGTCCTGAGGCAAAGCCTATTAGGTCAAGGGTGGAGAGCAAAAGAGGATGCGAAACGGTATCGAATGCTTTAGACAGGTCAATGAATATAGCACCAGCCAGGGCACCAGAGTCCAAGGAGGCATGAAGGAAGTTGGAAAATTCCAGGAGTGCTGTATTGGTACTATGACCTGCTCTGAACCCATGTTGTTCAGGGCAGAGAACATTGTACTTACAGAGGTAGTCAGAGACTTGGGATGCCTCAATTTTCTCTAATGCCTTAGAGAGGGGGGAGAGGATTGAGATGGGTCGGTAGTTACCTGGAAGAGTCCTGTCACCACCTTTATGGGCAGGGGTAACTGTGGCAATCTTCCAGGCAGAGGGGAATTGTCCGAGACAGAGTGATTTGTTGAAAATGCCCGTAATAGGTGAGAGGACCTGATCCAGGACCTGACGAAAGGCAGGGATCAAGTGAGTCATTACCGATGGTGTTACCTTTAGGGCTTTTAGCAAGCAAGGCCTAGCTTCTGCATGGTGACACGACGCAGGTGGAAAGAGAGGGGCGGCAATGGGTGGTGGTACAGATGGAGCAGGTGGACTGGAAAAAGTTACCAGGAAGTACTGAGCTAAGGTCGGTAAAGGAGTTATTGAGGTGGGTGGCAATGAGGGCAGGGTCAGAGGAGACAGTACCATTGATGTTGAGAAGAGAAGGAGAGGGGACTGGGAGTGACCATTCAGTTGCTTGATGTTGTCCCAGAAGCACCTGGGTTCCCCAGGAGGAGGTAAGAGAGGCTTGGTAGTATTCTGCTTTTGCTTATGGATGGCCCAGGTGCACTGGTTGCGCGGCGGCAGCATAGAACTGCCTGTCAGCTGAACGGCCAGTAGCAACAGCAAGGTGCCAAAGATTGTCACGCTGCTTGCTGCCAGTAGGCAGGGGTGATCCAAGGGCATGTTTCACTTTGGACCTCCTAGCAGTTATGGGAGCAAAGATATCACAGGCAAAGTTGAAAGTGCTACTGAAAGAAGGCCAGGGCTAAGTCAATGTTGGTTGCCTCGCCAGAGGGGACCAATCAGTGTGGGTAAGGAAGCGCTTAAGGCCTATGAGTCCCCAGGCCTAAGCCGCCTGAGAAGTGGTTTTGACCGGGATGAGGGCCGAGGGTTTCCAGTTGAAAAGCACAGGGAGTGGTCACTGAGGCAGTCAGGAGGATTTGGATGTTGTGGATGAGGATAGGCCTGTTGGTGAGGACCACATCCAGGAGGGTGCTTGTCCCCCAGGGTTTTTCTAGTAGGCTGTGTGACCAGTTGAGTTAGGTCAATTGAATTGAAAGCCTCACGGTGGAGTAGGACGAGGGCAGAGCCAGTTTATATTCAAGTTGCCCACCAAGACGGTCCGACGAGTTGGGTAGAGAGGTGAGGTAGTCAATTAGTGGGCCCAGGGCCTGGGATTGGTTCTTGGGGGGTATGTAGGCTACGGTTAGGAATAATGGGCCTCTAGCTGGGTCAGGGGACAGCTTTAGAGTAAGTGCCTGGGCCTTATGGTCGAGGTCAGGCGGTAAGTATTGAGTACGGCTTTGACTAGTGGCATTTACAGCTTTGGGTGTTAATAAGGTGGTTATGTAAGGAAGTTTTGAAGCACGATATAGTTGGAGCTTCGGAGATGGAGGGGGGCAGTGTGTTGAACCAGGAGGGGGACCTCCTACCCAGTCATTATTCTCTAGGTACTCCACATCTTTGCTGTGTCAGTTATGTAACACCTGCTCTAGCCAAACACTTGGCTTTGACTTACCCCAGAGTTTAAGCAACCATCTTGTAGGCTGCCAGGCCATGCCTCTTCATACTGTCTGTTCTTTGATGCTGTTGATTCTAAGGAAATGAACATATTTCTGGATGGACTTTTTGATTCAGTCTTCAGTCCTCTTCAGAATGATTCCTGCACATTTGTATTCCCAACCCCCCACAGACAGGATTAGCAAACCTGAATTCACACCTCAGGATTCTGTCTTGCTAGGTGATGAAACATCACACTGCAACACAACATTGCTTATTCAGTGGCTTTTCAGACTCTTTGACAGACATACCCCACAGCTGCAATTTGCAAGCCTGAGAAAATATCGCAGGATGCTGCCAGGCCAAGTGTTTGGCTAGAGTAGGTGTTACATAACTGACACAGCAAAGAAGTGGAGTACCTAGAGAATAATGACTGGGTAGGAGGTTATAGCAAGAATTTTACACACACCCCGAGGTGTGGGATGCCACGTAAACCTGGAGAGTGAAGCTTGTGCAGTTTATGAAGGCATTCCAGACTGAGGGGTGTGTGAAAATTTGAGTTTACACCTCTACCCAGCCTTTATTTTGTACAATTGCTGGGGATCATTTTTTCACCACTGCAATTATATAAAATAAATGGATATCTCTATGGACTCAAGCTGCAGACCATTGGGGTTTCAACGCGATCCGTAGAGGCTTCTGAAGAAAAGCAGTGTTTACTTTTTTATTTCCCACCCAAAATAAATATGACCAGTGATATTTTTGTGAAAAAAAAAAAAAAGAACTTACCGCTGACTCCTAGTGTCAGCAAACTGTGTAGTCGAGGAGCAGGAATGGCATGGACAACACAGAGAAGAGGAAGATCGCAGCTGGCACATGCACTGAGCTAGGGAAACCAGGTGCATGCTCATCATTATAACCAGCTGGTTATAATGGCAGAATTACAACCCAGTTTCCCTATGGGAAAAAAAGAGACCCAGTAATTAAAAAAAATAGCAAACACTTACTGCTAGGAAAACAAAGTTCAGTTTTATTATCATTATTTTTACATTGCAGTGGCACAACTACTGGCATGAACAACAGCTGGCACCACATTATTCATGTGATCAACATATTTATTACTGTCTTCAACTGTCAGCATTCTCCTCCAAAAGTGTTTTATGTCCCTTTTTAGCTGAGCATAGTTCCTTAGCGTAACACGCCTCCAAATATAATGCTTCATCTGATGCCACACCATCTTTATTGGGTTCAAGTCTGATGATTCAGGGGGTGTCCTGACTCAATTCACTTCTTGGTCCTTTATGTACAAGGTATCAAACCACACAATGACTCTTACAGTGAACACCACTACAGTGACAAATCTCGCCAGGCTGAGAGTGGTCGCTGTGGTGGTCTGCTGTCTGCCAAGGCAGGGATTTCTGGTGTTGCACCCCCCTCCACCCTGAACCAACTCCAACTCAGGGTTGATTATTTAGATATGGGGGAGTGTGGGGGGAAAGCCCCCTGCAGAAACACACTTTGTCCTGTTGGGAACAATGCCGACTGTTGGCATTGTTCCTGTTGCTGTCAGAGGTGTCGACATCGACACTGTCAATGTATTGACATGGAACCATGTACACTCCAGTTGCTGCATGTTTTGAGTCATTATCTGTACAAGAGAAAGAGCATATGTATAAGTAAACACATAGAACACTGTAATATATCCCCACCATGAACACAGAGAAACTAATTGCAAATTTCTCTAACCTTGGGAGAGCAGATGCCCAACTGCAAAAACTCACTTGCTAAAGGACACCAGTGTATTGGACACTATCTCCTCATTGAAGAAATCATCCTACATGATGCCACTGAATAGTAGTATTCGCCCTGGTTCATTGTGTGAGATGACACCCCAGATGTGTATGTTCAGAGTGTTTGGGCTGCAGTTTCACTACAAAATTTTTTTTTTCCAGAAAGTCATGTAGCAAATAGACTGTGTTGCTATGGTAGTTTCATCAGTAAAAAGAACTTCTGAAATTGTTAATTTTCTCCCATCTATGCCTTAGCCTGTTCCAGCTGCTTATGTTTGTTGGCTTCATGAATTAGAGGGTATATACTGCTGGGGAGGGAAAGAAGGCTGACAGTATCTTGCTCTTTTGAGGTTACCTGTACAGTACGTTACCTGCAGTACATACGGTACCACACACAGATTCTTACACAGACAGTACATCAGCAAAAGATGAAGAGCTTAAAAAATGGGCAGGCTTTAAATTGCTTTTGTGGCATACACTGAACAGAAGAATCGATTACATATGTACATTCAGTAGCTGCAGCACTGTAGTTACCGTACTCTGCCATAACATCATGTATTTGGCATTACATTCATCTGACTGATGATTCAAAACCTGAGTACCCCCATTCTTCCAGTTTCTGGTGGACCTCTGTTTCACTGCTCTAATCATCCTCCTTCAATGTTAGCTGATCCACAATTTGGGAAACATCACTATAAAAGATAATAATACACATCAATTAATGACACAACTTCATGTTCCTAAAGTTATCTATGAATTAAATCATAAAATTTGACATCAATTCATTGATATGTAGTGCACTATAGTTTGCTCAGTGTGACAGAGGCAGCATAAGAACATTTTGCTGCCTTGTAGTGTAGTGAGGAAAACAGACCACCATGGTTCTCGAAAGAGGTGGGTGAAAAGGTTAAAGCTAAAAAGGCAGCATTTAGAAGGTTTAAGGAGATGCAGGGGGAGGATAGGGAGGTGTTTTGGGGGAAACAGAGGGAAGCAGGGAAGGCAGTAAGGAGCACAAAAGCGCAAACTGAAGAGAGAATAGCCCTGGGGGTAACAAAAGGGGGACATTACATTTCTATAGGTATGTAGGAGAAAAGAGGAAGACCAAGGGTGGGATTGTAAGTTTAAAAAGGGAAGGGGGGTACTGTGCAGCGGGGGCCAGGAAAAGGCAGACATCCTGAACAAATACTTTTGTTCAGTGTTCACAGAGGAAGGAGAGTGGGAGGGGCCTCATAAGTAACAGCGCTTTGGAAGGAGAGAGGTGGACACTAGTCATTTTTTGGAGGCCAGAGTCTTGAAGGGACTTGCTAATTTGAAGGTGGGCAGAACACCCAAGGCGTGCATATATCAAAGCGTGACCACACACCTCAGAGTGGTTTTTATGTATCTTATAAAATGTCAAAATTGTTTTTAAGGGGGGTGAAAGTGTAGATGTGTGGTTGCGCTCTAATATACACATGGTCACCTGATGGTGTTTGTCCAGTGCTGTTGCTTTAATTGACCATTTATGTATCATCCATTTTATAAATATATATATATATATACACACATATATGTTTTTACTCCAGATTTTCAACATAGCCATTTTTCACACCATGTCATGAACAGTACAGCTGTCATTTCTCACATCCTGCCCAAAATGCTTTTTTGCACCTGTGGCAAAGAATGGCACAGTAGCTGTGTGAAATCACCTTTTGGGACCAATTAATGAAATGACAGTACCACTGTTCATGAGGTGGGGTCCCAAAATGCCCATGTTGAAAATTTGCTAAAAAAATCCTTAAAATGGCCCAGTTATGAGTGTTCATTGAAATTTTCTGCACACGTGTATAACTTTGGTAATTTTTTATAATTTTACTCTAAATTTTCAATATAGCCATTTTTATGTTGCTTGCACGCATGTGCAAGAAACATAGTGCCATCATCGGAGATTTCGTCGGTGTGTCACCTCCTCCTCCAATTCAGTCAATGTGCTGGCAGGCATGGCCCTTGTAAGCCAATGCATTTGGAGCTGTCTATGTGACGCTCCAAAATGCAGCTTGCTGACAGTTGAGAGAAGCTACGCTCAGTGAGCACTGATAAGAGGCTGCTCACGCCAGCAGCCCCCCACCTGCAGGTGCATGCCCCCTCGCACGCACCAGAGCAGCCGACGGGTGCCCAATCCCGTCGGCTGAACCGCGCCCCCAGTAGTAGGTGCCATGCTGAGGCCCACCCAAGCGTGGCAAGCAGTCCTATAATGATAGGAGATTGCCCAATCCCCCCGTGTTAAACGCCCCCCAACGTCCTTTGTGCCACGCTGAGAGCCCACCCCAGCGTGGCAAACATCCCAATGCATTTTTTTTTTTTTTGAAACCTGTAAACCAGTTACTGTGCGAAACCACCCTTCGGGCCTGAATAACGCCATGACAGTGACATCATTGGTGAGAAGGGTCCAAAACCATGTTGTAAATTGCAAAAATTCCCAAAATGCCTGAGATATGCAAACAAAGTTGAAACCACCCCATCTAGCTCATTATACAGCTTACCGCATTTCTCAGTTCGCGTCAGCTTTGAAGAGTGCAGACGTGTTCCCGTCCACCGAAGATCGTCACACTGGAGTCTGAGGAAGCATGTGGTGAGGGGGGCGAGGGAGGCTAAAAAGTAGGGTGGGTGAGGGTTGTGGAGGGGGTCTGGAGACATGCCCGGGACCGCTTGTTTTTCAGGTAAAAATAAAAAAAGACATTGTGGGATTGGTTGCCAAGCTGGGGTGGCCCTCAGCATGGCACAAGGACATTGGGGGCGTTCAGCTGACAGGGATTGGGCACCCCATCGGCCAAAGGATTGATTGCCACGCTGGGGTGGGCTCCCCAGCGGCACCTACAACTGGGGATGTGAGCCTAGCCGATGGGGATTGGGCACCCCATCGGCCATGCAGTAGGTGCAGGGGTTCATATGCCTGCGTGTGGGGAGTCGTGCTTCATCTCGCTCACTGAAGCGGTAGCCCCCTTTCAATTGGGGAGGCTACGCATTTTGGAGCGTGTCATAGACGGCCCAAAATGCATTGGCTTACAGGGGCAGCACCTGCCAGCTCACTGACTGAATTGGAGGAGGAGGTGACACACCTCTGAAATCTCCAATGATGGCACTATGTTTCTTGCACATGCGTGCAAGCAACATAAAAATGACTGTTTTACGAGTGTGCGTTGCACAGTTCCTATGCACACTCGTAGGTTTGCAAATTTTCAATATTTCCACTCCAGATTTTCAACATTGCCATTTTACCACACCTCCTTATGAGCAGTACAGCTGTCATTTTTCACATCCTGCCCAAAACGTGTTTCCGCCCATGTAGTGCACAATGGCGCAGTCGGTGTGCAAACTCAATGTATGGGACACATTAACAAAATCACAGTGACACTGTTCATGAGCAGAGGTCTTAAAATGGCTATGTTGAAAATTTGGTGAAAAAATTCCTAAAAATGACTGTTTTACGAGCGTGCATTGCGCAGTTCCTACGCATGCTCGTAAGTTCGCAAATTTTCAATATTTGCACTCCAATGACGTCCAAATACCTAAACAGCACATAGAAGCAAGCAACATTCGGCATTGACAAATGCTTGTTCATACCACTTCATGAATACTAGCCCTTAACAGGCACACAAATAAATGATCTGAAAAAGTAAGAAAATTCACTGCAAAGAAACTTTGTTAATGCACCACTAGGGTTGAAGCCTAAAAAGCAGGGAAATTAGATCTTAGGGTTCCCAAGCCTAAGACCCCACCCCCACACTCGGCTTCCAACCTGAACACCCCATCCCCACCCTTGACTTCCAGCCCTAAGGACCTACCTTCAACCTACAAGCAGGAATAGGTGTGAGGGGTGTGCCTTGGGGTTTTGAACCATAATGCACATATCCTATATATACATATATACACACACACACACACACACACATACACACACACACACACACACATACACACACACACACACACATTCACACACACAATCATATATTTATATATATATATATATATATATATATTCATTGCAAAATACTTCATTTAATGCATCAGTTAGGATTAAAGCAACAAAAGACAAACATGAGGAAATGAGATGTTGGTGAGCCCCTAACCCCCAACACCCCACCTCCCTTCCACAGACTGACAGGCGCCAGGGTGTGACATGGGTCATGTGGCCAACTCTGTCTCCCCATTCCATGTGTAAACAAGTTGACATGCTACAGTAAAGGAGACCAGGGTGAGAGTTAGGCCTCATGACCCCATGGCACACCCCGGCGCCTGACAGTCTGTGCAGGAGGGGGTAGTGTGCTGGGGAGGTTAGGGGCTCAACCCTAACATCTCATTTCCTCACTTTTGTTGCTTTAACCCTAACTGATGCATAGTGCTGGACAGGCGTGCTGCATAATTCTGCATGAACATTGTACTCATTAATATGCAATTTTAAGTCAGGACCATCATCATGAGTCACTCGTGATACAAATCATGTTCTTCAGCATCACGTTCACAAATGCAGTCACAAATCACAATTCATGATCACGTCACGAATCACAGCACTAATTTTTTTGACTAGTTATTTGGATATATTGTAAGCATGTTTTGTAGTATCTCTCCAGGCTTCACCACCCAGCCATTGTACTCATTAATGAGCATTTTTAAGTCAGGGAGTTTGTGCTACCGCTCATAGGGGAAGTACAGCCGTAGGCATTTGCATTCCCAATACAGTTCCATATTGTTTAGCTCAAACCGTCGACACCGAATCACGTTCTTTATCATCATGGTCACAAATGCAGTCACAAATCACAATTCACGATCACATCACGAATCACAACTTTAATTTTTTTACTAGTTACTTGGATGCATTGTAAGTATGTTTTGTAGTATCTCTCCAGGCTTCACTACTCACACCATTGTACTCATTAATAAGGGTTTTTAAGTCAGGGAGTTTTGTGCTACAGCTCATCAGGGAAGTACAGCCATATGCATTCATGTTCCTTCCCATACAGCATGTAAGTTACAGTACTGTAAGTAGTGGTGGGCGAAGTGGCCCCCAATTTGCTCCATGAAGTAATTCACTGAATAACGCGGAATTGGCAGAGAACTCCACAATGTGAAGTAGAGTATTTTACTTCATAATGAGGAACGTTAAGTCCATTGAAACCAATGACTTTGCATTATTCCAACTTCCCCAAACCACTTCTCCAGCAATTTTAAGGTGAAATACATTGAAATTAATGTAATTCACCTCGCTTTGCCCTGTAATTGATCTTCAAATGAAATTCTGCAGTTATTCATGGAATTGCAGGTCACATGGGCTCTAGTTTGTTCGGCACAGCCTCAGTTCTGGCCTGGGTAGTGTGTGTGTAGTGGTAGCTGGAGAGAATTTTCTCTCAGAGCTCTGTGATTCAAAACCTATAAAAGCTGTTTAAAAAGCCTTTTTGAGTAATATTGTTTGCTCATAATTTAGTACGTTGATTGTAGGAAACACTTCTGTGCTCATATCATTGAGTGCTTATTGTTGTGTGGATTTTGAATGATAATTTAGAACAGTCAGTCTGTGTTTTGTGAAGTGTGCTTTGGGGAGGGGCGTATTTGTGGTGTAGGTAGATTAACTGGAAGAAAAAGGCAGTCTCTCTGTTTTGGTTACATTTTTCTTGTATAACTGTTAATGTACACACAGCAATATTTTTCAGTAATTTTTGACAGAGTAATTGCAGCAGTGTGAACCTGCTATCCACTGCACCTGCGTGAATTTTTTATACTGCTTTGTGCTATCTTTACTGGTAGTGGATTGTTACTGCTATGCACTAATCCCTCAACTGGCAAAATGTATTCCTTTCCAGATTTGGATTTGTGACTTGTGAGCACTGGTTAGGTGTTGTGCCTTTTCGTATGTATCCTTTGAGTGTGCAGCACAATCTTAACCTGTCTGTGCTTTTGCATGGCACCATTAATTCTGGGGGACTGCATTTCTTGTTACACTCTCATTTCACTTCATCTGCACTGTGGAGTTTTCTGGATACAAGACAGTAGCACTTTGGGGGTGCACATTCATTCTGGTGACTATGTGGATGGGATGCTGCCAATATTGTTGTCATTCCGCCTTACTTCGCGTTTAAGGTGGAATGACAATGCGAAGAAATAATAACAAGGCAAAGTGAGCCTTTCCTATGGGGCACTCCACGTTGTGAAGTGCCAACGCGAAGTGGCCACTTCGCGTTCACTTCACCAGCAGATTTTAAATTTGCTGCATCTCTACTCAATATGTATTTCCTGGAGGAGAGAAGAGAGAGTGGGATATGACAGAGACATTCAGGTACCTCAGGGGTATAAACAAGATATAGGAGTGTAGCATCTTTCAGAATAGAAGGTGTACAAAAACAAGGGGGCATGATATGAGGTTAGGGGGGTTAGGCTCATGGGCAACATGAGAAAGTACTTTTTCACAGAGAATGAGAAGTGGATGCTTGGAACAGCCTCCCAGCGGAGGTGCTGGGGGCAAAAATGGTAGGGGAAGTCAAGAATGCATGAGAGAGACATAAGAGTACTCTCACAATAGGGAAGAGAGGGTAAGTCGCAGACCAACTAGGGTCTGCGGTATTGCATTAGGTAGGGAAAAGTGGCAGACTAGATTGGCCACGTGATCCTTATCTGCCATCACCTTCTATGTTTCTATGTTTCTAGTGTACTGTGGCTTGCTCAAGGCCACAGAGGCAGCACTAGACCATGTTGCTTATGGTGCCTATGATGACAAAGATGCCCACCTAGTACATACTGTCTTCTTGTATGGATGTTCTTTGTGTGGTCGAATGCATTTGTAGAGGGCAGACAGAGAAACCATGATTCCTGATGCTGCAAGATAGTTCTGTATATCTAGCACTGGAGTCCCATTTTTGTGCATTTCACAGACAGTATTGCTATGTCTCTCATCCAGCTTCTTGGTTATACAGTAGTAGTAGTGTAAAGGTGATAGTTTCTCGGTCTGCAAATTGCTTTCAAGAGATGTGGACAAATGCTAAAAACCTGCACAATATTTGTACAGTAGAGAGGGACAAGTACACTAGGTGTGGCCAGGAATTGTGACAAAATCACAAGCTGGGGATTAAGCAGCAGACAAATTGATGTTGAGGATCTGAGTAGCATGACATAACTATGTCGTGAGAAACAGTGTTAGACAATCAGCTCCAAACTGACGGCTGTCTTGAAGTTGGAGAAAATATATAATGGGGGCTTTGTCAAGCTTGAAAAATGTACATACTGTATGATTGAGAGGCAATACTCTGTGTTACTGTACTGTTTATTGAATTGTAGATGACTACCAGATTTGGAACTACAAACTTTTATGGGTCCCAAAAAGTAGGCAGACCGGACAGGAAGAGAAAAGTGTTAACACAACTGAAGAGTTGCACATCTGTAAGCAGAAAGAGTAAAGTAACTTGATAGAAACTGTCCTTAACACCAGGCAAATGCTGACCACAATTTTGAAAATTTTTATTTTTTTCAGGTGTGCCCCCAGTCCCATACCTCTCAACCACCTGCCTCACAAATCAGGGACAAGGCTTAAAAAAATCTGAGACAGAGGACCAAAGTCAGGGACACATCTTAAACATCGGTGGTAGCCACACTAGAAGCTGTTAGAGCAGGAGCTTTAGTGTAAAACATTTTTTCTGAGCAAGAATAAGTTTGTAACTGTGAGGCATGGCAGTATTTGTGCTTTCAGTACCCACTGTTCAGTCACAGAGATCTGCACATTTAGAGGGACATCCCTGAAAATCAGGGACAGTTGAGAGGTATGCCCAGTTCTATTTTCCAGATGGCCACCTTGCTCCTCAGTCAGACTCTGATAGGTGTAGTTCATAGACAGGAAGACAGGCAAAATTCTGTTTTAAGTATGTAGATTCTAACTGCATTTCCTGAATACAGTGTGATATCATTGCCAGGGACAATGAACAGTCCTTTTATAAAGAGCAAGAAGAAAACCTCATGTCAGTGTCCCATGCATAGGAGGAGGCAGCAACAGCACAGGAGAGGGCAGCACCCGAGCAGCATGCCCATCCAGAGGACACAGAAGCACTATGGACACCCCCGAGCAGCTTGCCATTCTGGAGAAAACAGAAGCATCAGAACAGCTGGTCCACCCAGAGGACAAAGAATCACCTGAGCAGCAGGCTGGCCCAGAGGACCAGGAATCAGCAGAGCAGTATGTGGAGGATACATGAGAGGAAAGGGCAGCTACAGAGCACCAAGGAACAGGGGTAAAAACAGCTACAGTACACACAGAACACAGGACAGAATGGGAGAGAGAAAGAGACAAATCTGAGCGTTTTATGCGGAAGAGCATAAATGAATGGAAACAGTAATGCCAACAGGTGAAGGAGACCATGCAACATCTAAAGGCAGGGCAGCTTTATCTGCAGGCAAAGTTTCAAGTCCTGAAAAGGGGAATGAGAAAGATGCAGCAGCAAATGCCAATGCCATGGACATCAATACCACTGGAGCAGCACAGTGCAACTAGTTCTTTAGAAGACACTAACAGTATAGAGGCAAAGGAAATGAGGGACTTGGTGCAAGACAGTGACACAGCGCTGGAGGTAAGGCAGGTGAAAGGTACCTGTGTTGGTTCCACTGAGAGCACTCCATGGTCATATCATGGGTACAATGAAGATTCTACTGAACTTGGACATTGTGCTTCTCACAAAGGAAAAAGAAAGGAATCTCAGGTGCTGGAGCTCAAACAAACCTGAATGCTTTGCAGCACTGATTTTTTGTGCCCTTGTGCCGTACAACACATATGTGTAATGGGCAAATAAAGTAAATTATGGCGGCACAAGGGACAAAAAAAGGGCTGCCCAGAAACCTGATCAATGTTATCTTGACCCATGTCAGACAGTGCTTTGATTTAACACCACCAAAGTCTTGCAAAAACAAGGGACAGAATAAATGAATAGCTATGAATGGCACTGAAAGGTGAAACATACCCACTGACATAGTACTGCCCCATCTACAGTACCTATGAAATGACTATTTTTGCATTACTGACGTCTAAATATTTTTTCCAGTTGTAATTGCCCCTAAAATGTGTGTAAAAACTGCTGTGCTTTATTTACTGAAATGTTTCACCAGGAAAGGCACACTGAGCAAAAAGATGCTTGTCTCCTGGTATGACCTGGTTATCAAGTGAGATACATTTAACAATTTAACAAATGAAACAATAGTAAGAGAGCTGGCCCAGTGGCACTGAGGGTTGAGGTGCTGGGCACCACACCTTGCGCTACGCCGGCGACCAGGGTTCGGGAATGGACTTGGGTCACTGGGGGTCAGTGGGGTGAGAGAGGATTGAGAATCCCAGTGGATGCTCTCCTCCCTCTGGGGTGGGATACCAGAGGTGCTTCCGGCACCCAACGCCCCTGAAGCCGGTGGATGCACAGGCTTTTGGAGCAACGGCGGCTCTACTGGAGTCGGGGAGGGGGGACACTGTTACACACGTGGCTGCCAGCATGCATCAACACATCATCAAGCCTGGACGTACGTCCTAAGTGCAGGCATCCCAGGGGGAGTGGGAGAAAAACAGGGGCAAAAATGTAACACCCCTGGTCCTATGAGTGTATGAAACTGGGGATGGGGTGTCTTGGGGATTGCTCTGGTGGATGGAGTAGGAGGAAGTACAAGGCCTCCTCTGAAAGCTGTGGGAGCCAGGCAAATAACAACAAAAAAAAGAAAAACAATAGCAAGAGTTACACTTAGTACGATTTACAGCTGCGAACAGGTATAACAACTTGGGGTGCAGTTAAGGCAAGTTTCATATAGACGGATAACAGTGAAGCATTTGGCACATAGAATAACAAAAGCAGAGTGAGTGAGACAGCACAGCATGAGACAATTAAGTGCAATACTTGGTCTAATAAGCCAGCTTCCATAGTGTATGCTAGTGCTGCTAGTCAGGCATCCGGGGGGAGGAGGGGACACTGGGGCGGCATTTGTAGGTATCAGTTGCAGGAGCAGTTTACCATCAGATAATTTACCAGGGCAGTAGATAGGGAGTGGGTGGAGGAGGAGTGGTGAATTTGAGGGGGGAGATTGTTCCAGAGCTTTGGGAAGCAATATGAGAAGGCTGCTTGGCCAACGGTGGTCCTCCGCATTGAGATTAAAAAATTGATGAGAGTCGAGGGATCTAAGGGCATGAGTGGGGGTGGGGGGAGATGAAAGTATGGCATTAAAGTAAGGCGGGAGGACACCAAACCAGAATTTTGAGATAAATTTCACACAGTGCTGTAGGTGGTGATTTTCAAGGGATGGGAATGCATGGGAATGGTAGAGGTCACAGTGATGGGTGTTGGGGGGGCATCGAGAGCAAAGCGGCAGAAAGCATTAAAGATGGTGTCTAGTTTGGATAATGAAGACTTGGGAGTGGCACTGTATACTATGTCACAGTAGTTGAAGGAAAGAAGGATCATCTTCTGCACTAGTTCAGGCCTCACGGTTAGGGGGAGGCAACTGCGGTTCCTGTAGAAGGCCCCAAGTTGGGGCACAGTTTTTTCAAGATAGCATAAATGTGGTTGGAGAAGGATAGGTGACGGTCAAGCCATACCCCTAGATATCGAAAGGTAGAGGTGTCCTCCAGTATTGTCCCATCCAGGGTGTGAAAGGAGGGGAGGGAAGGGAAGAGTGCCTGGACAGGCGTTGCCTTGTGCCAAAGGTCATGGTGACTGTTTTTTTATCATTTAGGGAGAGCTGGTAAGAGCTGAACCAGATCTGCACTTTGTGAAGTCAGCCTGGAGGATGGTAGCTACGCAGTGCAGCTATGCAGTGTAATATCCTAATTGGGGAATTTGTGTGGGTATCGGTGTGTTTTTAGTTTTGCTTGCTTTTGTTTTGAAAATAAAAGCCTTAGAAGGAATCATACTTCTTGGTTACTCTGTAAACAAAGAGTTGGTCACAAAAATGATGCAGGTGCTGCACTAAAAGTCATACGAGGGAAGGTGGAAGGATTTCAATTATTCCCTTAAAGAGAGGAGAGGAGAGGTGAGAGAGACGTGGATATGATAGAGCTATGGTAGAGACTTTCAAATACCTCAAGGATGTAAATAAGGTACAAGAGGGAGACATCTTTCAAAAAAAAAGATGTTCAAGAACAAGGGGCCATGATATGAAAATAGAGGGGGGAATAGACTTAGGGGTAATGTGAGAAAGTATTTTTTCATGGAAAGGGTGGTGGATCCATGGAACAGCCTCCTGGCAGAGGTTGTAAGGGCAAAAATGGTAGGGGAATTAAAACACGATGGGGCAGACATAAAGGAATTCTAGCGATAGGAAAAAGATGGTAAGCCACAGATCATATAGTGTAAACGTGTGGGTATCATGAAGGAGGATCTCTTGACAACAATTGATGCTTCAAACAAAAAGTTTTATTTATATGCATAAATAAAACAAAAGTCGAACTTCAGGCTATTACATAAATAAAAAAAAATTAAAGTTACAATGATCAACAATAAACACCAGAATACTGCTAGTGCATCTGCCTTGGATGAGGACAGAACAAGTCTGCACCTCACGGAACTCTCTATCTGAATGAGGCTATCAGAATCCTTTATATCCCTGTTCCACCATGTGACCCTTCTGTCCCTCCCCTTTTAGGAAAATTAATTATTTTATTCAAAATAAACAACAGTTTTATATTACAATACCTTCACAATGCAATCTTTACCTTAATGAGCATCATACTGCTTCAGGATTTGAAAATAAGAAGGTCATTTTAAAATTAAATTTCAAAATGTTGCATCAGAGCTCCACCCCCTAGAATATCCCTTTAAATATAGAAATACTTCAGCTGGCCGGCTCTAAAAGAAGAGCCCTAAAAGAAGGATCCCACAGAGGAAGGACTGTTCACTTAAATAGAAAGGTATATTTAAGCTTACACTTAAACATAAAATCCTTATAAGTTTTTCATGATGAGAGAGGGTCATACCAGGAGACTAGGAGGGCATAAAAATAAAGACCAAAGATATTAAAGTTATAATAGAACTGTGCCAAATTGGAGAGTTTTAGAGCTTAACAGGGGGCAACTCTGTTTTAACAAAGAGCTGCATAACCTTCACAACGGCTGAAACGCTAGAGTTCATTATTTACAAGGGAAACATTTCTGAGCAACTCAGAAAGGCTGGGAGCGAATTTAAAGTTAAATTTATCAGAAAGGGCAATGCTTTAAAATAAAGCCGAACGCCAGCGCGGCGGGTTTGTTTACAGGAGAACGCCGCTCGGACAACCATCACAGAGGAAAACGTAAAGAGGTAGATCAATTTAGATTGGCTTAAATTCTGTTCTTGTATGCTCCCAGCAGTGGAGTATTTTAAACTAAAATACTCACATTACAACAAAAACCACAATGCGGGATAAGGGGTTACCAACTCTCGAAACAAAGCGAGGGAACATTCGCACTATCGTGCAGGAAAATTTAGCGCATACCAAAGTATGTACGCGTAGGACAACCTGTAATTAAATACATCCATTTGGAAAAGGGGGAGGTGATTGAAAATTTCAAATCAGACAGAACCAAGTCTAAGGTATTCTTTTAAACAATGGAATCTAACGATATTTATATTTCTTTACCTCTACTGTAATTTATCACAATACTTATCACAAAACCTCGGGGGGGGGGTTTCAGCCTCTCGCAAGAACGCGAGGGAAATACGCGTAGTGTTACCTCAAAGAAATTAAACTGAAGAACCCGCTTTGGATTAAATGATACAACAAACTCAAAGCTGCTGCATATTATAACAGAAATCTATGCAGCTATTTTTTTATATTTCTATTTGATACTGAGTCCAACTAGCTCAGACCTCGGGGGGGTTCCCAAGAGGGAAAATTCAATACTAGGAATCCAGAAGAAAAAAAAATAAACAATACAAAACCAAGAAAAACACGATAGAGAAAAGACAGAGATTTTATATAGGTGGCCAGCCTATACAAAAAAGAACAGAGTTTTTAGGAAGGAAAGGCAAAACAACAAAAAACCAAAAAACAAAATGCTGTTGCAACAGACTAAAAAAAAAATTTTTCTTCTGGAAGAAGTATTTAAACCTTTACACTCCTCCCCCTTTAAGAGAAAACCAAGGTGTTCTAAATTCATAGAGCACCTTTGGTTTACTTTACTCTGAATAACAGATCTCCCTTTATAAGAGATGGAGCTTTAGCCCACCCACTCCCAAAGCTCCACCCCGGAGTCCCAATATTATTTTTACTATCACTTAAGTATCAACATAACTTATAAGCTTTTTTTTTCTTACTCCGGGGTCTGTACTCCTGTATCTATACTTGCTCCATAACATGAAAGGTAGTCAGCATTAAGGTGCATCTTCCCCGCTCTGTCGTATTTCAAATTTGTAAGGCTGTAGTGCTAGATACCATCTCATAATGCGAGGGTTTTTATCCTTCATGGTCTGCAGCCAGCATAAAGGATTGTGGTCTGTTATGATCGTAAAGATCTTCCCATAAATAAAACTTTAATGCATTTATCGCCCAGTGAATAGCTAAACATTCTTTCTCGATGGTAGAGTACTTAGTTTCTCTTTGATGTAGTTTCCAGCTAATATATATGATGGGATGCTCTTCTTCCCCAGCCATTTGAGAGAGAACAGCTCCCAAACCCTGTTCAGAGGCATCTGTTTGTACTATAAAGGGTTTATGAAAATCCGGGCTGTATAATACTGGGTATGAACATAATCTGGCTTTTAATGTTGTAAAAGCCTCTTCACATTGCTCAGTCCAATGAACTTTATCAGGATTATGCTTCTTTGTTAAATTAATTAGAGGGGCAGCAATATCAGCAAAATCATTTACAAATCTGCGATAGTAATTGGCCAGTCCTAAAAACAAATGTACCTGTTTTTTTGTTTGTGGTCTTAGACTATTAGCTATAGCATCTAATTTATTTATTTCAGGCTTCACCTTTCCATTTCCAATAATAAACCCAAGATATTTAGTCTCCTGCATGCTTATGAAACATTTTGCAGGGTTAATAGTCAGTCCTGCCTGTGCTATTATCGTTAATATGGTCTGTAAATGTTTTACATGCTCCTCCCAAGAAGTGCTAAACATGATAACATCATCCAAATATGCTGCGCTATAATCTAGATGAGAATGTAATAACTGATCCATACACCTCTGGAAGGTTGCAGGTGCTCCGTGTAACCCAAATGGCATCTTTGTAAATTGAAATAACCCAATAGGGGTACTAAAGGCCTTCTTGTCCTCCGAATCACTATCTACAGGAATCTGCCAGTAACCCTTCGAGAGATCCAACGTACTGATGTACTGGGCACTGCCCAGGCTATCAATAATGTCATCAATACGTGGCATGGGATATCCGTCAAATTTTGATATCTCATTTAATTTTCGAAAGTCCAGGCAGATCCGTGCACCTCCCTCTTTTTTGTTTACCACTACCATTGGGAAACTCCAAGGACTTTTAGAAGGAACTATTACTCCTAGTTGTTGCATTTTTAATAGTTCTCTATTTACCTCTTCTCTTAAACTCTCTGGAATTCTATAAGACTTATGTCGCAGAGGTTTATGATCCAACAACTCTATGTGGTGCTCAATTCCCTCCATGGTCCCAGGGACTGTCGTAAATAGCTCTTGGAACTTGTATATTAAATCTTGTACCTCTTGTAATTGTTTAGTACTTAATTTATCACTTATATTTATTTCTTTTATGTTCCCTTGGCTTTCTAACCGCTCATATGCCATTTCTAAGTCACTGTCAACTGTCTCACGGTGTACAAATAGGGTAGGTGTACTCCGATCATACCATCTTTTCAGTAAATTAGCATGATAAATCTTTAGGGACTGTTTCTTGTCGGGACAAATGATCTGATAGTTTACTGGCCCTATTTGCCGGTGTACTGTATAAGGTCCCTGCCACTTCATTAGGAGTTTGTTTTCAGTACAAGGTAGTAATAGGAGGACTTTATCACCCGGCTGGAATATTTTGGTGCCCACCTTCTGATCATAATAATGTTTCTGTTCTGCTTGATGTTCTCTATTACACTGTTGGGCAACTTTTGCATACTTTGTCAATCTCTGATGTAGTGTGTTGACATACTCTAAGGTGGAAACAGGGATAGTATCTACCATAGACCCTTCCCATTTTTCCTTTATAATGTCCAGTATTCCCCTTGGATTTTTCCCAAACAGGAGTTGAAAAGGTGAATAACCCGTGGAGGCTTGGGGTACCTCACGGTATGCGAACATTAGATAAGGTAAATACCTGTCCCAATATTTGCCTTCATCATTATAAATTTCTTTAGCATATGCTTCAATGTTTTATTGAAACGCTCCACTAGACCATCAGATTGTGGATGGTAAGGAGAAGTAAGAATAGAATGTACTTCTAAGGCCTGATAGAGGCGTCTCAGCACCTGGGAACAAAAGTTGCTACCCCTATCTGTCAGTATTTCTTTTGGTATTCCCATTCTAGAAAATATTTTAATTAGTTCTTCCGCTATTTTATCTGCTGTAACTGTCCGTAAGGGAATTGCTTCAGGGTATTTAGTGAAATAATCACACACTACCAGAATGAATCGGTTCCCTTTCGCACTCTTAGGCAACGGACCAATTATATCCATTGCAACCCGAGTGAAAGGGGTGTCCACTACCGGTATCAGTTGCAAGGGTACTTTATCTTTTTGCAGTATTGGTTTCACTTGTTGACACTTCGCACATGACTTACAATATTCAGACACTTGTTCGTATATTCCTGGCCAGAAGAATCTATACAGTAATCTCTGTAATGTACGTTCCCTGCCTAAGTGGCCAGCTATTGGTAAGTCATGGGCAAGGCTCAACAACTGTTCCCGATATCCAGTAGGCACTAACAATTGTAATACCATATCACCTGTTTTCTCATTATAACATTTTCGATATAACAACCCATTGTGTAGAATATATTTCTGTTTAGAATTTGACTCAGCACCTATCAGGGAAAACAAAGGTTTTAAAGTCACATCTTGTAACTGGGCTGTTGAAATTCTGCTTGAGAACTCAGTTCTTTAATATCTATCACTTTAAGGCCATTATTGTCTTTCATAGTCTTTTGGGTTTGTTGCCAAACCTGTTTTTCATGGCGTTTTTCCCTTCTCGTCTTCCTTGATTTTCCGGGCAGTTCAAACAATTCATCCTCAAAAGAGAAAGCTCATGCTAAATCCATATTTATTTTGTCCTGTGCTCTAGTTGTTACAGCTCCCACATTTGTAGCCTTAGAAAGTAACTGTGCAAAGTCTGGGTGATCAAGTCCCACAATAACGGGTACTGGAAGTTCTGGAACCACACCAACATTAATTCTTCGCACATTAGACTGCATTTGTAATTCCACCTGTTGTACTGGATAAGTATGCGTGTCACCATGTATGCAAATCACTGTTGTTTGTGCAGTTATGTCAGTGACTGTAGGTACTATATCAAATTTAATTAAGGTCTGTCTACTACCAGAGTCCAACAGACCAAATGTTTCTCTGCCATTGACTGTAACAGGTGTTATATACTGTCCCCAATTGGCCAAGGCCAGGTGTGTGGGAGTGGATTTCTTTTTGGGACAAAATCTAGCTATGTGTCCCTTCCCTTGGCAATAATGACAGGTTATTTCAACATGCGGCACTTTAGACATATTCAGTGGTTTGACAGAATTACTTGAAGCTGGCAAAGATGGTGTGTACATTCTTACTGTAGAATGAGCGGGGCCAGCTCCAGATTGTCCTTTAGTCCTGTTAGGACGGGCAGTTAAATAATCTTCGGCCAATTGGACTGCTTTTGTGGATGTCTCTGGACGGTGTTCCCATACCCACATCTGCATATCCTGTGGTAAAATATGAATAAATTGTTCCAACACTACAGTCTCTAACATCTGTTCTTTTGTATTCATGGCTGGCTGTAACCATTTAGTACATAAATCTTTTAGTCTAGTATAAGCTTCATGTGGAGTATCTGATATTTGAAATCGTAATGTTCGGAACCTTTGCCGATATGTCTCTAGACAAATATCATAACGCTTAAGGATAGCTTCTTTAACAGTGTCATAGTTCTCACTCAAAGCACTGTCCACATTACCGTAAGCCAGTTGTGCTTTCCCTGTGAGGTATGGTGCCAGCCGTATTACCCATTGCTCTCTAGGCCATTGACATGCTTGTGCAATGCGTTCAAAAGTTGTCAGGTAGGTTTCAATGTCATCAGTTTCACTCAATTTAGTTAACTTAATGTCTTTAGGGTTATCCCCAACAGGTGGAGGGGGTCTACTTACACCGAGTGCTTGTATGGCTCGTAAAGTGTCGGCCAATCTATCTTCGTTCCTCTGCATGTCTTTTTCCCTCTGTTTCACCATAGCAATCTGTTGC
Organism: Neoceratodus forsteri; assembly: GCA_016271365.2. Lineage (NCBI taxonomy): Eukaryota > Metazoa > Chordata > Ceratodontiformes > Ceratodontidae > Neoceratodus > Neoceratodus forsteri. Next base: position 1,070,096,980 of record CM057451.1, on the reverse strand, counting down.
ATACATAACCATTGCAGCAAATCCTGTGAATCACCAATAGGGGGCTCCTTCTCCAACTCCTCCTTCTCTTCATCAGCTTCTTCCTCAGGCTTCATAGTTTTTCATCTGACATCTGGCAATCCAGTCATCAAGGGCTGTCCTAATTTTTCTGCCATGGTTCTGGTCAGTACTCCAGTAGGTACCTTCTGTGACATCCACGACCTCCTTCTGTTACTGAAAGCAGTACATCCTGATATCCCACTTCTCACACCAAGTGTAAACATGTGGGTATCATGAAGGAGGATCTCTTGACAACAATTGATGCTTCAAACAAAAAGTTTTATTTATATGCATAAATAAAACAAAAGTCGAACTTCAGGCAATTACATAAATAAAAAAAAATTAAAGTTACAATGATCAACGATTAGATAAACACCAGAATACTGCTAGTGCATCTGCCTTGGATGAGGACAGAACAAGTCTGCACCTCACGGAACTCTCTATCTGAATGAGGCTATCAGAATCCTTTATATCCCTGTTCCACCATGTGACCCTTCTGTCCCTCCCCTTTTAGGAAAATTAATTATTTTATTCAAAATAAACAACAGTTTTATATTACAATACCTTCACAATGCAATCTTTACCTTAATGAGCATCATACTGCTTCAGGATTTGAAAATAAGAAGGTTATTTTAAAATTAAATTTCAAAATGTTGCATCAGAGCTCCACCCCCTAGAATATCCCTTTAAATATAGAAATACTTCAGCCGGCCGGCTCTAAGAGAAGAGCCCTAAAAGAAGGATCCCACAGAGGAAGGACTGTTCACTTAAATAGAAAGGTATATTTAAGCTTACACTTAAACATAAAATCCTTATAAGTTTTTCATAATGAGAGAGGGTCATACCAGGAGACTAGGAGGGCATAAAAATAAAGACCAAAGATATTAAAGTTATAATAGAACTGTGCCAAATTGGAGAGTTTTAGAGCTTAACAGAGGGCAACTCTGTTTTAACAAAGAGCTGCATAACCTTCACAATGGCTGAAACGCTAGATTTCATTATTTACAAGGGAAACATTTCTGAGCAACTCAGAAAGGCTGGGAGCGAATTTAAAGTTAAATTTACCAGAAAGGGCAATGCTTTAAAATAAAGCCGAACGCCAGCGCGGCGGGTTTGTTTACAGGAGAACGCCGCTCGGACAACCATCACAGAGGAAAACGTAAAGAGGTAGATCAATTTAGATTGGTTTAAATTCTGTTCTTGTATGCTCCCAGCAGTGGAGTATTTTAAACTAAAATACTCACATTACAACAAAAAGCATAATGCGGGATAAGGAGGTTACCAGCTTTCAAAACAAGGCGAGGAACATTCTCACTATCGTGCAGGAAAATTTAGCGCATACCAAAGTATGTACACGTAGGACAACCTGTAGTTAAATACATCCATTTGGAAAAGGGGGAGGTGATTGAAAATTTCAAATCAGACGGAACCAAGTCTAAGGTATTCTTTTAAACAATGGAATCTAACGATATTTATATTTCTTTACCTCTACTGTAATTTATCACGATACTTATCACAAAACCTCGGGGGGGGGTTTCAGCCTCTCGTAAGAACGCGAGGGAAATACGCGTAGTGTTACCTCAAAGAAATTAAACTGAAGAACCCGCTTTGGATTAAATGATACAACAAACTCAAAGCTGCTGCATATTATAACAGAAATCTATGCAGCTATTTTTTTATATTTCTATTTGATACTGAGTCCAACTAGCTCAGACCTCGGGGGTTCCAGGAGGAAAATTCAATACTAGGAATCCAGAAGAAAAAAAAATAAACAATACAAAACCAAGAAAAACACGATAGAGAAAAGACAGAGATTTTATATAGGTGGCCAACCTATACAAAAAAGAACAGAGTTTTTAGGAAGGAAAGGCAAAACAACAAAAAAAAAAAATGCTGTTGCAACAGACTAAAAAAAAAAATTTCTTCTGGAAGAAGTATTTAAACCTTTACATATAGATTCTGCAGTATATGAAGCAGGTAAGGAAAATGGGTAGATGTGGTTGGCCAAGTGGTCCTTACAAACCATCAAATTCTATATTTCGGTGTTTCTATGTTTTTAAGATAAAAATGGTTTGACACAGCAGGACTTAAAAAGTGAGGGGGTAGAAATATAGCAATAGCAAAAACAGGGATGGGATAACCTGGTGAAACACTTGAATAAATAAATAAAATAAGTAAATAAATAAACATGGACTATTGTTAGTTAAGTAACAGAGGCTGATTTTTCAAAGGGTCCTTAGACTGATGCAAGGTGTATCAAACAGCCACTTTGTATCAAATCCAGGTGTGCCAACTACTGTTTGCCATATTTTGCAAGAAAAGTGTTCATTGTGGCAAAGTCCCTCAAAATTATACAAGAGGCCTACTGCATCAAAAATATGTCACACGTGAAGAGAATGACACAAGGTGAGTCAAAAATGCATGGGGTGAGAATGACTCAAGCTGAGTAAAAAGACAAGTGATGCATGGAGTGAGAATGTTGCAAGCTGCATCAAAAAGATGATGCATGAGGTGAGAATTTGATTCAAGCTGCATCAAAAAGACAATGCATAAGGCCAGAATGTGATTCAAGTGCATCAAAAAGATGGTGCATGGGGCAAGAATGCTTTAAGCTGATTCAAAAAAACCCCAAAAAAATACAGTGGATGAAATGTCCAAGACAATGGCATGTTAATTCCTCAAAACACTCTAAAGCTAGTCCCACAGGGGAATATTGGCTCTATAACTAACCCGCTACATAATCTACTCTCTCTTTTACATGCTCCTGTGTCAGTTAGACCAGCTCTGGCTGATGCAAGCCCCACTGTGACATGGGACACCCATTTTTGATGCACGCCACTTTAGCGGCATCAGTTCTGCATTTGACTCAAGCAGAAACTGGAAATGATGCAAGTTTTGACGCAGCATGCTCCATGTGTCTGCCACTCTTTTCTGCTGCAAGCACCTTGTGTCATTCTCTGACCTTTGCAAATCGAGCCCCAGGTGTTTACTTCTAATAAATAAACAACAGAATATTTTATTTATTGTATTTTGATGTGTTTGTAGTTACTTTTTCACATTTTATAATACAGTATTTGACAGTGCGCTGAAACTAGGGAGATTTCATCTTTGTTTTTAACAATGCTAGTAAAAAGAATTCTTCTTAATCACTTGCTATTTAATGTAGCTGTTGATTTTTGTCTTGGCAGTCTATCTGTGTTGCTAGACATGAGGAGGGGGAAGGGGGAGGGTAGGAAGGTTGCAAGGGTGACCTTGCACAAAGTACAAAAACGACACAGATATGTATTGGTTATTAGATGTGACATCTTAAATGTGTACACTGTGTGTCTGGCCTGGTGGTGCTGAGGGTTGAGGCACTGGATGCCACACCTCATAACCATGCCACAACCTGAGTTCGGGAGCGAGCTCAGGTTGCCTGGGGTCTGACTGGGGGGGAGGGTGTGGAGCTGGATTGAGCTGCTGCAAAGCAGTTCCCCTCTCCTGAGAGGGAAGTGAGGGTTCCTTGGCTATTGGCTGTCACCTGGTGGAGGCTAGGCAGCAGCGCCAGGCTACAAGGGTATCCTGGCATCAGGCCAGGTGGCCAGAAGGAGCCATCAATGGAGCCACAGAGCACATATGTGCCTCAACGCGCATGCACAACTGTGCTCTGGGGTCCTGGAATAAGGGAGAAAATAAATCCCCAAAATATCATGTCTCTCCCATTGCCAAGAAGGCGCTGGGGCAACAGGGGAGCAAAAAGCAATATGGAAAAAAAATGCATACTCTATGTCGCCAGTGACTACCAATGGCATACTGTCAAGATCATGATCAAATATACGCACGGTCAAAACAGCATTAACAGTTAGCAGTTAGTTTATATAGGGTCTTCTCACAGCATGTTTCTTCACTGCATGGCTTTTGACCATGCCGAAATATGAGTGAACTGCTACCAACCATGCCAAACTGAGCAATGGAGTACAAGACACCTAGCGACAGATTAAAGAATTACAGATTCAGCATTTTCTCCTCCAACATTGGATGACACGTTGATGGACTGATAGCGCACTGTTGTGTGCTATAACATACAATATCTTTGAAAGTGGCGATGGCTACCACTGTGGATTAATTTTATTTCTAGCTTGTGGGATAAGTCATAATGAATCTCTCAGCACTAGGGTTCATCACACAACATGGATCCCACTCCTGCTGGATGACTGAGATGTGCTGAATAGCACTGAGCTAACTCACGCTGATATTAAGCAGATGCCAAGCCCATTCCCTCATCAGCCAATCCCATGAATACTCCCGCACTACAATGTCCAATTGGAACTGGTTGGCAACTAATGCTTAGTAACCAGTTCCCATGGATATCATAACCAGGCAAGGGCGCTCAACTGTACCCAGATTATATGTACCTCATTATAAAGTTAGAGCCAAGCTGCAAAAAAAACCCTACATTTTTTTAAATGAAAGTCACCAAGAAAGTAAATCTTGGGGCAATAATGTTAATGGGTTAACCTTGACATGTGATGTCTGGTTAAGCGATATATTTCTCCTCATTTGTGGTCAGTGACCTCTAGACCCATCACTCATGGCTTTGTCACTCATCAGGGTCATGAGGTCACAGACAATTTATGAACAGAAATACGATATCACATAGTCAGACATCACATATCCCCTGTTTATAAGCTTTTACTTTTAAATGCCAATTGCATACAGTTATAGCTATCGCCAAAGTGAAAGTGCCATCCAAATGCCCCAGCACTTCTTCTCACACTGAGGCTTTTTCAGGGGGGTATCCACATGGCCTGGAGAGGGATTCAGTTTTTCTCAAGCAAGTGATTATTTGCTCTTGATTAACTATCACGTAATCTCTTTAGTGGCATGGGCAACTGGGACTTCACAGAGCCTTTGAACATTTGATAGCTTGGTGAGTTAGCCTGTCCTTTTCCTTTAATGGCACCTCAACATTTAGACACTAATCCCCATGTATTTCCATTACTGTCTGATATATATTAGCACATCCTTGATTTTGAAGATGTATTAGCTAAGCCTTAGAAAGTACTAGTCATCTAGTTACTAGTCATCATGACATCAAACACCTGGAGTGTCAGCTGCAGTGTGACTTTAGGCATGTAGAAGAGTGGTTCAAAGATAACAAGCTTGTCTTAAATTATACCAAAACCAAGGTCATGACCTTGTGCAATGCATGGAGCAAGTACAAATCACAGTCCCTCACCATTAAGAACCAGTCTGGGACTTCACTTGAACATGTGCCCGAGTTTAAATATCCTGGCATCACACTGAACAGCTCCCTCACCTATGTACGGCACATTGACACTGTAGCAAAGGCCACCAACATATGAATCTGTCTGCTTCACAGACACAAACACTGCATGACTGTGGATGCCCTTAAACTGGCTATCTACAGCTCTGTCACCCCCATCATTGACTATGGTCTAGCTATCTATGGCTCTGCTTCTCTTACTGCTCTCCACATGATATCGGTGACACTCAACAAAGCTTGCAGGCTCCTAACTGGTACTGCCTGCCAAGCTCACACCTGTGACCTGTATACACAGGCCAGTTGGCTTCCACTTCATAGTAGAATTCAGTATCAGACATGCCTGATCTCCAAGAAGATTCTCCTTGGGCTCATGCTGCCTGGTGTTCAAAGGCTCCTCATGACATACAACAATACCCAGCATACACGTAGTGCTCAACATCAAACCTTCCAGGTCCCCAGATGCAGGATCACAATGGGTCAAAGGTCATTCACCTACAGAGCTCCTCAGTGGTACAGTGCCCTTAACAATGAAGTGCTTACACCTGCAACACTAGGACCCTTTAAAAGGCAAGTCCGTCTATACTTAACATCAACCGCGCAATGTGACTGCTTCCCCTAAAGGCAGCCTCCTCCCTCACCTCAGTCTAAGATGGTCTGTTTAGACCCCCAGCTTTCTCCCCTGTCACCTGCTTCCTCTTCCCACCTCTACCCTTCCCCACCTACACCCTGCCCTACCCTCCACCTCCCCTCTTGTAGGCACTTAAAGATCTTGGGTCCCCCAACCCCTACCTACTCTGCACTCTTGCTACCTGTCCATCACCTTCTGACAATAGCCCCTCAGCCTGCCCACCCTCTCTTTAACCCTGCTATCCTATATCCGCTATCTGTTCTATACAAGGTACTGTCTGTTATGAAACATCTTTTCTCATTAGCTGGCTCATTATGTCTGTCCATTCTGTACAGTAAATTTATAGCCTTGCCTTTGCTGTGTTAATCCTGTAACCATGCTCTACCTCTGTATGTATGTTCTCCTCCATCCTTTGATGTGGAACCTTTGTAAATGAGCAGTAATTGCTCAAAGGTATTTGTAATCCTAGAGTTTAATAAAAAAAAAAGTAGCAAGTGATCATTCATGCAGTATTAGATAAAGCTAAGTATTTGGAAAACCAATTCTGAAATTATTTATTTCTCATTATAGATTGCGGGAGCATCATGTGATGCTTCTGGCCAATCACAGCATTACCTTCAGCTGCATTTGAGGCACTCTCATGTCTGCAAGATTATCTCATGGGCTGTGCCACAGTAACTGACTTTTCGCTGGCACCTCACAGAATCACAATTTTGATGACAAAAAGGTAATTGTAAAAAAAATAAATAGCGATCTATAATAATTTTATGGTTCTAGTCAGAGGATCTCTTATGGATATGAAGTAGGAGAGTTGCTTTTTGCATCTTTAGGATGCCAGAACTGCTTACCTTTGGTTTAGAGTTCCCTTGAACTAAGAACATGCAAGGCAACACTATTATATCCATCTGAGGCTCTCAAACCAGACCCATAAACTTGTATTACAATATATCTTGTTTGTTTGTTTCAGGTTTATTGTTTGATAAAAAATCATTACATTTATAAAAACATCGGTCAGAAGTAAACATACTGGCCCAGATATTCAAACTGCACCCAAAAAGTGCGCAACTGCAGGAGCAAGCACAAGTCCACTGCGCCCATGCGGAAGAAGTGTGATATTCAAAAACTGCGCAGTCCAAGATGTGCCTGCAACACACGACTGAATATTGTGCCACCTGCACCATAGCATAACCAGGGATGTGCAGTTGCGCATTTCAGATGCGCCATAGCGTAACAAGGGATTCTCAGTGGAGTAGTCCAGATGCACCATAGCGCAACCAGGGACACCCTGTGGAGCAGGGCAGCAATGCAATAGCACAACCAGGGATGCGCAGGGACAGGATGCAGGGACCCACCACCCATGCCACAGATGGGCAGAGGAGCACACAGAAGAACAGACATTGCTCCCCACACCCCATGCACTGCACAATCGGGGTAGAGCTGGAATAACCACCGGCCCATGGATACCAGCAACCAACCCACAGCCGGGGCATGGTGCCCCAGCACACTCCCTGGCAAGCTGTGACCGGCACTCAAGGAGGGCTGACCACCCCATGTCACACCATCCCACCAATGCACAGCACACTCTGCACCATGATCCCCATACACCCTTCCCAGGAGTAGTGCCCAACAGTGCAGGACACCCCATGCATGCCACCACCCCCACTGTGACAATGCAACCCTGTGCACCACAGAGCCATGCAAGGCAGCTCCACCATATGCACCCTGCAGCGGGCGGCAGCAGACAGTGATGCAACAACAGCATACACAGTGCCACCCTGCATGTCCCCCCCCGAGGTACAGCTGAGAGACCGACCATGCATCAGCACACGAGGTACCCCACATGCGACAGGGCATGCCCCGGACCCCACCACTAGTGGTACAGCACCCTGCACACCCTCCCAAGGACACATCCCGTCCCAGCACTGGCCACAACAGCCAGCACAGACACACACACAGTGTTGCATGGAAACATGCGCCACACAGGATGCAACACAGTGCATGGACAAACACCCACCCATGCCCAAAGGCACACCAACACAGGGACACAGTAGCAGGTCAACCAAGCCACTGGTGTGTGGCCACGGTAGCCATGTACACACATCCAGCTCCCCTACATGGCACAGGTGTGCCAGCCACCATGCACAGGCACCGTGAAGCTGTATGCCACCAGCATGCGGCTGGAGCACAAGTGACAGACACTGGAGCACATCCCCTGCAACAGACACAAGTGACAGCATGGAGTGTGGACAACAACAGCGGAGGCCACAGTGCCACCGGAGGCAGACGTGCACCATACTGGTGATGGGAGGCAACTTGTCATTGTGCCGGGCACAGTGGTTGTCCAGCGTGGACAGCCACCACTGACATGCCAGCAGACTGTGCATATCACAGACATGAAAGGGTGTCAGCTGCACAGGCCATGGATGGTTTGATAGGGGTGCCATGCACACAGTGCATGCACTGTGGACCACTGCACACAGGCATCCAGTGCACAGAGAACAACATACAAACCACAGACAGTGACTGATCCCCCTGCCCACATCATAGGCGGTTCCCTTCTGGACACACATACACGACCATGCGTGCACCACCCCTGACGCCATGCACACCACTGCAGCTGAGCACCTGTAGCCCGCTGCAAATCAGAGACCACCACAGTTGTCATAACAAAACAAATGTATTAAAAAGAGGTAAGCAACAAAACTATTTGCAAATATTTACAATGGGGTGAAGGGCCACATACCAGGTGGGGGCAGGTAAGGGGCAGGGGTGAACATATAGGAGAGGGAAGAAGCAGTGTGGGGGTGGGTCCAGGGGGGTGCGATGTTTCCAGGGACATAGATGGCCTATCGTCTGCCCCACTTTTCATCCATGTGGCGCCGATGTGTCATCCGCCTCCTGACCCCATGCCAGTCCATTCTCTGGAGGATCTCCAGGGACACCCTCACCAACTGCAACAACTCCTGTAGTCCCCTCTCTATGGCCAGAAGTTACCATCCACCTAGGACAAGGGAGCAGAGTCAATACGTGTGACTGTCCAGCCCCCTGCAGCCCACCCATTGTGCATGGCATACAGCCATGTGCCACGCCTCTGTGATGGTGTGTGACCACCCACAGTGACCGCGTCCACAAGACCTGCCTACCCAGACACCCACAGCCATGCAGACCACTGCACACACCGCCCCATGTCCGCACAGCACCACCGTGGCCGTACAGTGACTTGGCTATGCGGTGTGAAGGCAGTGGCACAGCCATGTACCCGATGCATGCATGGACCACCATTGATGCACTGCCAGACATGCAGTGCCACTGGACAGTGCTGACTGTAACAAGTTGTGTGCATGGCAGTGGTGTCAATGGATGGTGGCCATGCCCTGCTGCCCGCCCTGTTACACAGCATGCAATAGTAATCATGGATGTAAGGCACCCACCTTCATCAGGCTGGTCCCTGCACCTCTGCGGGCCTTCATCCCTCCTGGCCTGCTGATCCTCCTGGTGGTGCCTCCCTCTCTCTCACCTGCCTGCGCTCCTCTGAGCCTAAGGTGCAAACATGGAGAGAGGAACATCAGTACAATCCGGTAGCAAAGTCCCCCGCCCCCATGTGTGTGCAATCCCACACAGCTATACCCATCCACCCCCCACCCTGATACCACCACCATGGCCAACACTGGATGGCCCCCCCATGTGCCGGACACATGCAACCGTGATACCCATATGGACATTAACAGTGTATGGATGGGGCACCTACCTGACCGTGGCACCGTGCCCCTCCTGACACATCCCTGCAGGCAGGCAAGCATGTCCAGGTCCCTGCGCCAGAGGTCCCAGTACCTGTGGTGACACTGCTTGGCCTTGCGCCCTATTCCCATGGCCTCCTCAAGTGCAACCGCCACCTCCTCCCCACACTGCACTCCAGACCCTGTCCAGGGGTGCATCACTATATAGTGCCCCAGCATGGGCTGTACAATGGCCACCAAATTAACCAATTCAACCTGGCTCCACATAGCAGTCCTTCTCCGTGCCATCTCAACAGATAGTTGGAGTCAAAATGGCGCTCGGCAGCACGGTCCGCCACGTGCAGATGCTGCACAGTACAGCGCTGCCATTCCCTATCGCGCTGTCACTGAACAGCGTGATAGTGGTGCACCCATGTGGAGGCATGGGGCCAAGGGGGTGAAGGTTGGGCACAGGGTCAAGGGTCTCTCGCGCACGGACAGCCACAGCGTGATTGGAACCCAATGCATGTAGTGCGATTGGATGCCTGTGTGACACCTCCTGTAGTGGCCTACAGCGCTGTGGCCCCAGTGCGCCTATGGTGCCACAGTGCCATATATGTGAACAGCGCAGTAGTGCCACTGGTACAATGGTGGTCGTGTCCTGCATTGCCTCCCATGCACTGCACGTCAGCAGCGCGGCAGGCTTCTGCGTCATCACCCCAGGCATTCACAGTTCGGTGTGTGCTGCGCATGTCACAGAACTGTGCCCTTATTTGAGCACGTTCAACACAATTGCGCAAAACGCAACAGTGCGATAGTCAGCTGGGATATGCAAATCAGCTAATCAGCCATTCAATAGAGCAGACACTGCATTTGCATCCACTTAAAAATGTGCCTCACCTCATTTGCATCCGTTGCGCTATAAAAATGCGACATTGGGCTGCACTGGCCATAGTCGGTTACTGCAGTCTATTGTGGTGATTTGCATGCTGCTTGGGAGTGTGGACTGTGGTGTGTGGGACATGCATGGGACTGCACAGTCACAGGTAACACCTGTCATTCTCACAGGATGAATAATGACTGATCGTGAGGTGGAGGAAGAGGAACAGAGATGTGGGTGGAAGAGGAGGCCTAACTTCACCAAGGCAGAAACAGATGCCCTGCTTGAGGCCTACCTCGACCAGGAGCCACTGCTCAGTGGATGCCAGGGAACACCACAGGCCCATGCTGCTACATGGGAAGAGGTGGCATGTGCCATCAACCTGCATGGCAGCCACCAGCGGTCCATGCAGGAGTGCAAAAAGATGATGGACACGGACAGGTGAAGGATTAAGGAGAAGGTGGCTGCCATCAGGGCAGCAAGGTCTACGACTGGTGGGGGACAGATGGATGTGCAACGCCTGACCCCACAAGAAGAGCGGGTTTCTGGCAGCATGCAGCGTTGTGCCATCGAGGGTGTTCTGGGTGGTGGATTCCAGATGGGTGGTAGCCCGTCACTGCATGGTAGGGCCTGGTCTGTCAATGGGAGGGGGACAGGGTAGGGCAAATACATTAATGCTACTGTTTTCCCTTACAGCTCCTGAACGTCTACATGGGTCAGCGGTGGTGGGCTTGTCCACTGAGGGGGTGGTAGCATGGAGATAGAGGAGGGCCCATTCACCTCCACAGGCATACGAGGGTCAGGGCGACAGTGGGCCCACCTGGACATCCGGACTGATGTTGGTGGAGCAGGTGTGGAGGAGGCCCTGCCTGTGTCCCAGCGTGCCAGTGTCCATGGATGCCAGCATGCTGAGACTCGGGCTGGTGCCAGATGCATCACTTATGATGATGGAGCTAACTTCAATGGCAATGATACGTGTGGGCCACAGGATGGCCACACAGCAGGTGACATCACGGACATGGCCGTGGGTGGTGCCACTGTGGAGGCCTGCGTGACATCACAGTCCCAGCCTGTGCCTGTCTGCACCAGTGGGGCATTGGTGTGTGTCCAGGACAGTGGGGCTGTTGCGGCCATTGTGGCGGCACCATTGAGCCCTGGAGAGCGGCAGCCGGAGGGGCAGTGACAGCAGTCGGCCCATGGCCATGGGCGTACAGTGTCAGGGGGCAGCATCAGTGCACCACCTGTGGACATGTCCAGGCCTGGCCCTGGTGTGCAGCGCCCACTCTCAAGGGGTGCTGACCATCAGGGCCATGAACACCATGAGGGACAGCATGCCGATCAGGCAGATGACCTCTTAGATGAGCACACCCGCATACTCCAAGCATCAGTCAATCAGCCCTTGCAGCTAGTGACGGCGGTGGATGCAATCAGTGCGGCTCTGCGCCAGGCAGAGGAGCGGTGCAGCAGAGACACTGCTCTGCTCCTGGCAGGGATGGACCGGATGCGGGATGATGTGACTGCTGCCATTGACAGGCAGACACAGGCAATCACAGCTGTCATGGCCACAATGGGCACAGTTATTTGCCCATGCGTCGCAGACACCGCACAGTGCAATGTCCACCCCCCCATTCCCGGCATCGTGCGACACCCTCCTTGTCAACACCGGGTTCAGCTGTGGGCATCTCGAGCACACCTGACGCAGACATGTTCGGTGTGCTGCAGACCCCTGCACGAGCACGGTCACGTTCATGTAGTGGAACCTCTGGGGGGGACCGTTGGTGCCACCACATGAGGCCATTGGTCAGCCTGTCACTGCTGGCGGGTCTCGGCAGGGCCACCCATGCATCCGTGGCAGCCATGGCACTGTGGTGCGTGACTGACCTGTCTCCTAGCATGGCTACTGTCTGATGCTTGCCCTGTGTGCATTGTGTTGTTCAGCGTGCAATGCATGGGTGGGGTACCCGGCCCTGCATGCACACACATGTTCCATCTGCACACCCTCCCAGCTGCTGTCTGCTGTGGCTTGTGCATGATGATGCCTGCATTGCACTGTCCACCACTGTGCAATGGTGCCCGGCATCTGACACACGCACAAATGACAGGCACTGGGCGTGGTGGTCTGTGGATATGTGTGTAGCTAGGGGTGGCGGTCGGGGTCGGCGTGCCTCCTACCCTATGTGCACGTCTTGTGAGGTGTGTGTGTGTGTGTGTGTATGTGTGATCACGTGCTGTGTTAGACCTTGCCCATCCCTAACGGCATGTGCGGTTCCATGCTCAGCCAATTCCCTTAACGACATGCACCCCTGGTGTTTGTCCATGCGTGTTTGTGGGTTGTGCCTTTGCCACTGGTGGTTGCACATGGCCCCATGACTTACCTAGGTTGGTTGAAATGCTCCTCTTTGATGGCGTCCTGGTGCAGCTGTGCCATCCGGATCAGTCGGGGGTCCCTTCGACCAAGGGTGGCTGCCTATCACCATCTTCACCAGCGTCCTCATCATCCCCATCGCTGTCCCCCTCTTCGACCTGTACGGCTATCCCACAGTCATTGGCCATGTTGTGCAGAATGCAACAGGCCAGGAATAGCCCACAGGCCTTTGAGGGGCTGTGCTGTAGAGCACCGCCAGATGTGTCCAGGCAACGGAAACGTGCCTTCAGCATCCCGAACACCCACTTGATGACATTGCGTGTGGTGGCATGTGCCTCATTGTAGCATTGCTGCGATGGGGTCGCGGGCCACCAGTATGGTGTGAGCAGCCAGGGACGGAGTGGGTATCCACTGTCACCTGTGTCTAGAGGGTGGACGTTAGTTTGGTGATCAGCATCGCCCTGCCTTGGGCCATCTAGGCCAATACCCATGTCACCTCTGACTGTGCCCCTCCCAAACTCCATGTCTTTCTGCATTCTTTGCATACTCACCCACTAGGTGGCCAGTGGGGATGTCCCCACTCTCAAACCTGTGGCACAGTGCTGACTGGTGCCAGATGAAGGCATTTTTTGCTGAAGGGCACATTGGGAGTTGGCCTTAGCCAATTCTCGCAAATCCAACTAAATGTAAACAGGTCATTAAGAGGTTTGGGTCTGGTTACCTACATTCCCCATAATAATCGTATTGTTCATAATCCTGTGTTTCTGGTTCCATGTGATAACAGTGTTCACGGATAGACAATCGCAGTTAAGGCGAGTGTACATCTCTGAAAATCAATTTTGGCAATGTACACTACTGACGCAGAGCAAAAGGGTGCTGGAAACTTACTTTTTTTTATTTATGTGGGGAGACACCCTGCTTAGGATTCTCAGCTCAGGGGGTGCATGTCATGGGGAAAACACAAAAAAGAAAATCCCAGACGGTGCACAAAAAAGCGACTGCACCTAGGATGCACCTGGTATGCTCCCAACCCTAACCTGCCACTCACCCACCACAGCACATGGCCAGCTTAGCAGCTGACCACCGCACTACACCCCACAAATCCTCCATCCCCTTCTGCCCATTGCACGGCGTGCTCGCTCTCCCCCCTGTGTGTGTGTACATATAGTGACATCCTGTCGCAATGTTCATGGGCCCCCTCCATCTGGTTGCCCTCCCTGCCTGGTAGCCCTGTGGATAGGCACCGTCATTGAGTCGCCCTTTTTGAAAGTGCTCAATCACGGTCGCCATTGTCACAGGCTACCAATTTGCTAGCAGTAGAGAGAAAGGGCTTCTAAAAAGGGCAAAAAAGACCATATTTCTCATACAGTATGTCCATCATACAGATTAAAACTATAATTGCAATTTGATGACATCATCGTGTTCAGGAAAACCTTGGAGAAGCATGAGGCCCGGTTGATGAAGGTGTTGGACCACCTAGAAGAGTTTGGCCTGAAGCTATCTATCGACAAGTGCCAGTTCTTCTGAGTCTTGGTCAAGTATGTGGGACACAACGTAGCAGCGAAAGGTATCCAGACTGACCCCAGCAAGGTTGAGCTCCTTACCACCTGGCCTAAGCCACGCACCTGAAAGGAACTGCAGTGGTTACTGGGTTTCTGCAACTATTACAGAAGATTCATAAAGGACTACACGCAGGTGGTGTGGCCCCTTCTGAACTTGCTACAGGGGTACCTACCCACCAACAAAAGTAAGAAGACTACCAAGCTTGGGGCTTCTACAAAACCCGTCAGCTATTTTCACCCCTCTGAGCCATTCGGGGAGAGGTGGGATGGGGACTGTGATAGAGCTTTTAAAGACATCATTTATTGTTTGACCCATGCCCTGGTACTGGCTTATGCTGACCTGCAGAAACCCTACGTGCTCCATATCAATGCCAGTTTTAGTGGATTGGGGGCTGTATTGTATCAGGGACACCCCAAAGGTTTACGTCCAGTTGCATTCGCCAGTCAGGGTTAAAACCTTTCAGAGCAGAGGTATTCTGTCCATAAATTGGAGTTCCTGGCATTGAAGTGTGCCATAGTTACATAGAAATACAGAAACATAGACTTTGACAGCAGATAAGGACCACTTGGCCTACCTAGTCTGCCCATTTCCCTAAACAACCTATTTCTTCCTACTCCCCACAAGAATTGCCTTATGTCTGTCCCATGCATTCTTGAATTCCCCCACTGTTTTTGACCCCATGACCTCCTCAGAAAGGCCATTCCATGTGTCCACCACCCTTTCTGTGAAAAAATGCTTCCTCACATTGCCCCTGAGCCGTCCCCCATCTGTCTTCAAACTGTGTCCCCTTGTTCTTGCACATCTCTTTTTCTGAAAGATGCTACCCTCTTGGACTTTTGATTCCCTTGAGGTACTTAAAAGTTTCTATCATGTCCACCTCACCCGCCTTTCCTCAAGGGTATACATATTAAGCTCCTTTAGTCTCTCTTCATATGGCTTCTGTTGCAGACCCTGCAAAATTTTGGTTGCCCTCCTCTGGACTGCCTCCATTCTGTCTAGGTCCTTGCAGAGATGGGGTCTCCAGAACTCCTGTTTTCTACTGGTGATGCCTCTCCCTATACATCCCAGTATCCCCCAGCCATCCCTACTGCTTTCTCACATTGCTTACTAACCTTTAGGTCATCTGATATGACTACCCCAGGTCCCTTTCCACTTTTCTTGTTGTTACTACCTCCCTGCCAATTGTGTACTCTTCCCCTGGATTTTTGTTTCCCAGGTGCATTACTTTGCATTTTTTTGCATTGAATCTAAGCTGCCATACTTCTGACCATTCCTCCAACCTTGCCAAGTCCCTTTTCATCCTTTCCACCCCCCATGAGTATCAACCCTGTTGCAGACGTTTGTGTCGTCTGCAAACAGGCATACTTTTCCTTTTAGTCTCTCTGCAATGTCACTTATAAAGACATTAAAAAGGACTGGACCCAGTACTGAACCCAGTGGTACCCCACTAGTAACCCCCTTTCTTCGGAGTGGACTTCGTTTACTATTACCTTCTGTGTCCTGTTGTCCAGCCAATGTTTTAGCCAGGCTACCACCCTGAGACCCACTCCCAGGCTGGCTAATTTGTTTACTAATTATGTTGCTTGCACGCATGTGCAAGAAACATAGTGTCATCATCCGAGTTTTCGGAGGTGTGTCAGCCCGTCTTCCCATGCAGTCAGTGTGTTTGCAGGCACGGCCCCAGTTCCCCAATCACTGCTGCAGCTGTCTATGACAAGCTGAAAATGCAGTGGCATACAGTTGAAAGGGAGAGCTCCGCTTGAGTGAGCAGGCTCCCACCCTGACAGACACACACGCACGCACGCACGCACACTGCGTGCTCATGCGCCTTCTCCTCCCCCACACTGTATGGCCGATGGGGTTCCCAATCCCTGCCGGCTCCATGCCCCCAAGCATCCAGGTGCCATGCCGAGCCCACCCCAGCATGGCAAATGACAAACAGCGCCGTCAGACGGGGTGCCCAGTCCCCCGTCAGCTCCAGTGTCCCCCTATGCTGTTGCTGATGGGGGTGCCCAATCCCCCATCAGCTCCACTGTCTCTCCCCTCCCAAGCATCCAGGTGCCATGCTGGGAGCCCACCCCAGCATGGCAAAATGTGTTATAGCCGATGGGGGTGCCCAATCCCCCGTCGGCTTCACGCCCTTCCCACCAGCTGTCCTTGTGCCACACTGGAAGTCCACCCCAGCGTGGCAAACATCCCGCGTCATTAAAAAACAAACCTGGAAATAAAACGCCCTCGGCGCTTTCCCTGCCCCCACAACCCGCACCCACCCACTATGCACCCTGCCTCCTCACACTTCACCCCATACTTACCTCCGGACCTCAGCACGACGTTCTTGGTGGACCAGGAACATGTCTGCACTTTTCAAAGCCAACCGCGAACTGAGGAAATGCCGGTAAGCTGTATAATGGAATAGATAGGGTTTTTTCAACTTTATTGCATATCTCAGGCATTTTTTGGAATTTTTGCACCAAATTTTCAACATGGGGTTTTTGGGACCCCTTCTCATGAATGATGTCACTG